>VXBU01016060.1:606696-790061 GCA_013400315.1 Bombycilla garrulus | reverse complement strand
AGGGTATTGGATTGGGTATGATGCAGATGGTANGATATAATGTGGGAATTGGGACAGAACAAGCAGCCCTTACCCACTGATTTCCAGAGGACAAGAGCTACCAGACCTGTCTACAGGATCACTATTTCAGCAAGACCACCTCATCTGGACTGCTGCCACGACCCTAACTAGCAGGGTATCAGGTTGTATTCTGACTCTGTCAGCGTTTTTGTTTCTTTTGTATTACTTGCATACATTTTACTTTTTCCTATTAAATTGTATTTCTGACTTGGAGTCTCACTAGTTTTGCTTTCAAACTAACACAACCCTCCAAACTGATAATGGCACAGATCATGGTATTATTATTTGGAACTCATCAGTACATCACACTTATAATAAGCAGTGAGAAAGGGGCAACAAAAATGCAACCTGCTGCTCTCACTGAAGCATCTGGCTGCATGAAAAACCTTCATTTAAAAACCATTCAGTGGGACACCATCCAGCCAGCTCCCCTATATGCCAATGTTTGTTGTAAAAGTAGTTCTTAAATAACAGAAGGAGAAAAAAAATCTACTTGTTTGATTAATGACAGTCTTTCTACCCATAATGCTTTGGTGACAACAAAACACTTAGAATTTTGTTTAAATAGGAGCATCTCCAAAATTTCCAATCCAGGGCACACAAAACAGAGGCAGGTGAAATGTACCACATTACGTCCATAACCTCAGTGACTGATTTATACAAATGGCTGATGGGTGAATCTTTTCATCACAGTCATGGCCACAAGTTACTGACTCACTGTAGTTCTGTGTATTGCCCACTGAAAACATTGTTTCAATCCCACTCAACTTTCTTAAGTCTGTCAAACACCGCTCCTGGCACAAGTTCAAAGAATCACAGAATTCTTAGTTAAGGGGTTGGAAAGGACCTTAAAGATCATCTGGTCCCAAACCCTGTGCCTTGCACAGGTGCACCTCCCACTAGACCAGGTTGCTGAAGGGCTTATCCAACCTGCCTCGAGCACAGTTTTTCCAGTTAGTACCTTTACTTTTCCACAGTCTCAGTTGAAAACACAATTCTACCTCCTAGAAATAGCACTAGGGACGCGGTACTGCTCCCGGGGTGTGTGGAAGGGGCTGGAGGGGCCTCTGCGAGGAAAGGCTGGGGCTGCCAACTGCCAGATCTGGCTGGCTCCAGCAGCCCTGCTACAGGGTACAGTGGAGCTGCACAGCTGTCAGAGGTGTAAGAAAGGGAAAAACACTGCCTGGCAGCGAGGAAAGAAGTGTGACAGAAAGCCCTGTGAGCAGCAAGGTGAGAAGAGGAGGAGGAGAAAGGGAAGGAGGAGGTGCTGCGGGTGTCCCATTGGATTCCCCTGCAGTCGCTGGAGAAGAGCAGAGGGAAGCAGATCATCCCCCTGCAACCTGCGGCGGAGCGGCAGCAGGAGCCCAGAGCAGCATTCCTGGCAGGAACTGCACGAAGCCTCTGAGGGATCCACACCAGAGCAGCCTGCTCCTCAAGGACTGCGCCCCCTGCAGCGAGCAGCTCCTGGATCCCTGCAGCCCACAGGAATGCCCAGGCTGGAGCAGGAGAACAGTGTGGGGAAGCAGAATTAGCACAGAGTAGCTGCATTGGGCTGAGCACAGCCTCCACTCCATCTCTGCACCACTCAGGGGGAGGAGATGGAGGAGTCTGAGATGGAAGACTGAAGCCGAGCATGGGAAGAAAAAGGGTGGGGGAAGGTAGCTCTAGTTTCTCACCACTTCCTTCTATTTTTAATTGGCAATAAATTAAACTAATTTCCCCTAAATTGAGTCTGTTTTCCCCATGATGGTAACTAGTAAGTGATCTTCCTGTCCTTATCATGACCTAAGAGTTATCCCATCTTATTTTCTCCACTGCCCTCATGAGGAGTGGGAGCAAGAAAGCAGCCGGGATGGGGCCTGGCATTCAGACAAGGTCAAGCCACCACACAGTGAAATAAATAAAACAATCCACCCAAAACTGCCTCCCTTAATCCCCCCTTTCTATGTTCTTTCAAAAGGGATAGAAACAGAAACAGGGACTTGATGATTACCCTCCCTCTGACCCTCCTTAAGCTGCACTTTGGCACAAACAGTTTCCTGACTGGGAGCCAAATGATACTTTTTCCTCAAATAGGAACTCCTGACTCCTCGAATTCTTATTCTTCATTTGGCCTGTCATCAGCTTTGTAAGTCAAGGCTACTCTTCCCACAGTGACAGAAATTGAAAAGATAGTATTTTATCTACTGTTACCAGCAGATTATAGTGAAATCAAGCAGCACATACAAACACTATTTAACATTCTGGCATTCTTACACATACATACACACACATACATATATATATACACACACACACTGTTACTCTCATGTGGACAATCCAGTATAAATTCTGCATTTTAGGCTATATATAAGTACCGCTTATCTCATTTTCATATAGAGAGACACTGCAACTATCACGAATCCATAACTGCTTACCACATGAGGACAATGAAACAGTTTAGCAAATAATGGTCAATGTTTAAACTGGGAATGGATGGGCAAGTTCACCAGAAAGGCCAACGTGACTGAAACTGAGAAAGATTATGTTAAATATAAAGGGCTCAACCCTGAAGTAATTTCCTTTGGTTGATTTTTATAATCAGGTCTAATGACCCATTGTAAAACTATGTTTTGTGAAAGCATTAGACAGACACAATATGGACTAAACTCAATTCAACCTATGTCCCCCATCTCCCTAAGGCCTAAGTTAAAAGCAGACTGTACACAAATACTCTGGTCCCACGCCTCCCACCCCCACAAACCCTTAATAACATGGGATTTGAAAGCATGTATAGAAAGGAAGGGGGAAAGACCTAAATCTCTGAGGACCTAAATTCAAAGCCAGAAAAGAGGAATTTCTCCATTAAGCAGTTAAAATTTCTCCTTTAAAATACAGAACAAATGTATTATCTTGCCTACTGTAAACTGTTTATAGCCAAGCTTGTATACACACACAGACTTTTCTTAAAGACAGATTTTCATAAAAAGCTGACTGGAGCAGTCACCATAAAGACATTCTGCAGTTCCTACCAAAGACAAATCTTCAGCTTATTGAAGCATACTATAGAAACTGATCATCTCAAATAAGTGATGGAACACATATCAATTATAGGCCTGTTTTCACCTAGCTCACAGACACCACAACTCCTTAGCAATACTTTCCTAACATTCTGTGTCATCATAACGTCTTACTGGAAAACTAAGTGCATGAGTGGGAATGGTGCCCTACTGCTGTAAAAATTGCTGTAATCCAGACTTAAAATTTGGGTAATGTGCAGATGAAGCAAGTTTTATTAAACCATTAAATAAGAACCCTACATGACAAAACCATTCTGTTTATCAGGAAGACTGAGAGACACACTGCTACACAACTGTGGCTGTCACTTTGAGAAGCTCAGTTCTGAGACTGTGAATGAATTATTTTGTCTAGTTCCTCACAGGCAGTATAGAGGTTTCAGATTATAAATTATCATCTCATATGAAAAGTACATGAAGATGCCTCTCGTTAAAATACATCTTGGGACACAGTATAAATATTAATTAGACATGACCTGCATACAAATACTGCACTACTATTGAAGATCGCTTCTGGAAGTGACAATTTACTTGCTAATTTACCTGCTAATTAGGAAATTTCAAAGATTCAATTCAACACTTGTGATAAAAGTTAGGATGGCATAAAAATGAGAAATCACTCAGTCTCTTAAAAGTCTGTCTCTCTCTTTTAGCTGTCAGTGCAACAACAAATGTGCACATCCTTCTTTTCCATTTTCCGATGAAGTGGGATAAAAAGACAAAGTCACATAAGAAATGTTTATCAGAAGTACCTTGATGGAGAGCTGGGAACTAACAATTACACTGTCTTCACACATGTCGTAAAGACCACCACAAAGATATGTTTCTTGAAACTACCATCTCTTGACCCAGCAGAATGGAATTGTTCTGAAAAGGTCTTCCTGACAATGCCCTTAAGACTGAGAAATAAAGCCAGAAGAAACCCTTGCATATGTCATACAGAGATTTAAATAATTCCAAGAAAACAATTTTCTTTGGGAGTACAGCAAGTTTTCAACCAAATCCAACAGGGAAGCCATTTTTTTTATGAAAAACTGAAAGGATGACTATTAGGAAAAAAAAAAAGGAAAAAATTCTTCCTACAAACTTTCCCGTTTTTGTAAACTGTGTACCACAAAATTCAAGCATCCAAGAAGAAATTAAGGTACCATTTAAGAAATGGGAAGCCAGGGAAAGTTAGAAAGTTAGACTTTTAGACTTAAAACTAGCATCAGGGTAGCCTGTTTCCACCTTGGAATTTGGGCAGAAAATCCAGACAACTCATTTAGACTGACCAATCTACAGAGCTGTCCAGCAGAGTGCAGACACTATGAAGTTCCACTTATTCAGTTAAATATTTTTTAAACATTCAATATATAATAATTTTTTAAGCTTTCAATATATACATAACTACACTATAAGAGTGTACCACCCATACAACCTTTAGCTTTTTCTTTAAAAAAAAAAAGGTGAAAAAAATTGTGTTGCTCAGCTATGATATATACCCAACTTAAAAGTCACTGGTGTAAGCTGACTCTCAATTCAGAATTCATATTTAATCCCCTGTCCCACAGCACCTCCATCTCCTGAAAGCATTAGCAGCTTCAGAAGCTCTTACCAGTGATGTAGACTCATGAAAACAAAGGGTTACATTTCATTTGATCTTAATTTAATCTTCTACCATGTATCTATTTTATAAAACAAAATATTCCAGTCAAGATTCCTGTTACCTACAGTATTTTACTTCTTGGATAATGGAAGTTCATAGTTAAACTCTTCATAAAACACAATGAAGAAGAGCTTCACATTCTTCTCCACTAGTAGACGATTCCAAAATACATAAAATAATGCAGCTTCTTTACATAAATTAAAGACATAGAAGTAACAGCTCCTATTTTTATGTCTGGCTTTTACCAAAGTAAGCCAGTATCATATACTATAATCTCTGCCAACTTCATTCTCCTTCCAATTGTAATTTTATTGTCACAGATGGGTTACAGCTGGAAAGAACCTCTGGAGACCACTATGTCCAACCCTCTCACTCAAGGAGAGCCATTGAGAGCAAGTTCCCCAGGACCAAATCCACAGTACTTGAATACAGCCAGGGATGGAGTCTCTACCACCTCCCTCAGTAAGCTGAACCAGTGCTTGGTCATCCTCACAGTCAAAATGTGTTTCCTGGTGTTTAGAGGGAACTTCCTGTGCTTTTCTGTGTCTGTTGTCCCTGTCTGTGGGCACCACTGAAAAGAGTCTGTCTCTCTTCTCTTTGCACCCTCTCTTCAGGTATTTATATATTTTGATGGGATCCCCCTCCCTGAGCCTTCTCAGGCTCTCCTATGAGAAGAAATGATTCAGTCTCTTAACCCTACCTTTTTGACTCACTCCACTATGTCAATGTCTCTCTCAAAATGGAGAGCTGAGTTTTGTTCATTTTTCTCCAATAAAACTTCAGAAATCCTTTCGGGAAATCCCTGATGGAATTGGCACTATGTATGGAATTCAGCAGCTCACTTTCTCCTTCTAATTCAAATCACTTTTAGTAAGCTAGAAAGGAACAACAGTCTTCCCAAAAATTCACACTTTTAAAATTTTACATGTTCTTTAACATTCCTGTGAACATTATTTTCCAGCATTATATCAATGTTTAAAATGCAATCTAAAAATCCATTCATTAAAATCATTATTTTAACAGCTGCTACTAGATTATTTCTACTCTTTCTAGTCATATAACAGTCACCATAACTTGAGTAATTAATTCTGTTATCAAAAAAGCAGTAATATCTGGAGTTAGTATAAATATTACAAAGCTCATTTTTGTAAAGGGAGGGCATGCTGACCCAGGTTATCATCTTAACCTTAAGAACAACTAAAATTCAGGAAAAAGCAGATAGGGATCTGAAATACCATTGTAAAAATAATGAAGTAATGCAGGCTGGGTCCAGGGTGTGTGACCCCCTGCTGCCGCAGAGGTTCTGGATAGCGAGATCCCGGGAGGGACTGCTCTTGTCCTGGAGATCTCCAGCAGGCTCCCAGCTACCAGACAATCCTAGCAAGCTCAGCCTGAAGTGATCAGGTGGCTCAGCTCTTCAGTGATTTCAGCTCTCAGTGATTTCAGCTCTCAGCCTGCTAGGATTTGCCAAGGCTGGCTCAGGGAAGAAGAGACAAGAAGCGCCGTGTAGAGGTTCCACAGAATGGTTTAATGCAGGTTCCGTGAAGGGGTGTCCAGTGACGGCGTTTTCCAATGAACTGGGCAGAAGTAGGGGTTTTTATAGGGTTAGTTAGGATTGGTAAACTAGCCAATAGTTTTAGGGTCAGGTTGAAATAACCTATAGTCTTAGGACATCTGGGATGCAGCCAATAGTATTACAGAGAGATAAGAGAGGGTCTTAGGCGGGAAACAGAGCCTAGTCCATGACTAGGCATTTCTCCAAGGAGGCGTAGCAGCAGGCTCTATGACTGCAACAATGAAGCATCCTCATTTCCAACATACTGTCATGAATACTACCGTGACGTTTCTGGGAAAACAGTTTGGCTTATTAAATAAAAAACATGTACTGAATGTATTTCTTCTTTGTTTGTATAGTAAAGTAGGTTATACCCCCCAAAAATAGATGACATAAGTTAAGGACAAGCTGGGAAAAATTTTGGTTAGGAGTACATGAAAGTACAGGTTCCACTCCTGAAAGCACTCAAAGCAGTATGAAATCTTAAGGCCTTCAAACCACAAGCTCTAGAAGCTACACCACACTATACAGTTTCATTATAAAAGCTTTCTTCCTTTTAAAAATTTCCACTGCTTTAAACTTTCATGCTGTAGTTCAAAAAAAAGTCATATTCCAGCATTAAAGTTACTGACAGTGTCTTGTGGACTAGACACTTGTTTATATTGAAAGTACAGCCAACCTTATAATTTAAAGCTTCACGGAACAGTAATTTTTATTGCCTGATAAGTAATGGAGACAAACTTAGGTAACCCAGAAAGACCCAGACAAATATATTTATTTAACAGCAAATGTTTACTGGTCAGGCCACAGAAACAATACTGTGTTTTCTTCCCCTCCTTCACTGCAAAGTACTAAGAGTACACACATGAACAAAGCCAGAGAGAACAAGGAACACGGTTACAAAAGAACATTAAACCAGAAGATAATTTATCTGCCCTGCTGAGAAGAGCTCAGGGAGGTAAGCCTAAACATTGGAAAATAAGAAAATAACAGAGAACTAAACAAAAGGAAGTAGAAGTGCAACACTCAAGATAGTGCAGGAGCTTTATACAACAGTCTACACCAACCTACACTGATGAAATAATTTCTTGAAGTCTCCTCTTGATCATTTACCAGTCCACAGAGCTCCTGACAGAAATCATCTCTGAAATTATAATTTATACAAAGCATACAGGACAAAGTATAGCACTGCCCAAACATTCAGCTAGAGCACAAAGCAAGTGTTAGATTGAACAAGAACACACCAGCAGCACTTCTGCTAATGCTCACACATTTCAGACTAGCTGCAATTACTGTGTGATGCTTACCTTTAATAGTTTCCTCCACAACTTCTACTACACGATCTATCTGCTGAACCTAAAAAAAGTCAGAAGGTAAATACCTAAGTAGTCAACAACTGGACATACTTTCATATTAACTAGTTTTTCAAGAATGTCTTCTTCTGGATTAAGGGGAAGTAAAGAATTTTGGGCTGTGTTTTTAACCAGTTTTTATTTTCTGCGAACCTTGATCAATCTGCCAAAAGTAGCTTGAAAATTCACCACCCAATTTAAACCAAATTTTGTCATCAAAAATAGCAAGCTCCCATCAGTTTGGCAAAAATCACCAAATAGCTAGAAAAAAGTTCAGGCCTTAAATGCTATTCATGGTCTGTGACAGGCAATGCTGAACCAGGCACTCACCACCTGGGTGGCTCAAACAGCCCAAGTGCTCCGTCACCCCACTCTCCACCGCAAAACAGTGGATGGTAAAGAACACAACAAAAAACTCAGGATATTGTTAGGGCAGAGTGCTGGGGAGAAAATTAATGAGGTACTGGAGGGGAAAGACACTGGAACATAGGAAAAAAATGAAAAAAGCCGGTGGGGAAGTTTAAGAGAGCAAGACATTCTCCTGAACTTAATGCAGGCTGTGTTTGGAAATGGAGAGAAAAGCCCTCATGCTTTTCAGAACACAGAATAATATTTAATGACCATTATATAATGTCTGCAACCAAGACAAAAAAATTATATTTTAGTGTTACACTTGCCAAAATTCACCAATAATGAGATAAACAGTTCAATTATTTTTTAATACATATATTAGCCTTTAAATAAAGTCAATGGCCAACACACTAGAGATTTTGGCATATAAAAAGTAGAAGGAATCAATGTTAACACTGCAAAATTAAACACTCAGGAGTTACTGAAGCTGAGATTCTTTCCAGGGCTTTCATCCAAACCATCTATTCTGTGTAATTCTACTACAGATATTTACACACAATGCAGGAAAGCCATCTTGTCACACTTTAGTTAGTCATTTTTCCACAATATTCCTTTTTAAACACTGCTTCTCTAAGCTGTACATTTCATGAACTGGATTTAGTATGACCTTAATAGTCTTTTCCTTGGAGTTTCTTTTCCAGCTCATTTCCAAAACAAGCAGAAAAGCACAAGTTGCAGAGGCTTCGAGAACCTGGTCTGCAACAAGGATCCCTTGTATCAAAGCCATTAAGTACCTGTGTCCTAAACACTGAATTTGTCATTTCCTGTAAATACAAGACGCACAATCTTTTCTACTTCACATTCATTTTTCCAATCTGACTGAGAGTAGTTTAAAAAAAGCTCAGCTATAGTTGGAGCCTGATTTTAAATTCCCAACTGAAGTCAGTGGGAGTCAGTTCCTTTCCTAGTCTGGGTGCTGGATCAAGTCCATGTAAAAGTATTTTTCTTTTCTTTTTTATTTAAACCTTTTGAAATACAGCTTCTTAAAATAGGGATGTCCCCCATTTCAGATTTTTGAATACAGTATATTAGTTACGAATTCTAGAAATTAAGTTATAGTACTGCTTATATCTGCATTTTAATAATTTTATTGAAAAATAAATATAATTAAATAATTTTATGAATCACAAGCATGTACATTACAGACATACTGACAAATCTAGCAATCAACTTGTAAAGAAAGCACACATAAGCAGTTGTATGGAACAGATGCATATTTACATACTTGTGTACATTTCCATTTTGGATACAGTTTTAAAAATTATGACTGAAGATATTTAACATATATACTTTCTACTAAATGTTTAAAAAATAAACAGAAAAATTCTATTTGAAAATAGAAGTGTACACATTTAAAACTACACTACAGACAGGGAGCAAAGTCTGTGTTATATTACCTAAAACATTATTGCTACATGTCTCAGTACTAGACTGTTTAGGCTCATAATCATTTTAATAATTTCAAATATGAGAAATCTGGGTGGTTCATAAACTGAGCCATCAATTACTTTCTGCATTGTGCATCTGAGGAATTTTTGCATTGTTCCAAATCCCCTGCTGAATAAAAACAGAAAAAACCCACCAACCATTATATTGCATCTTCATTTTATTGGATAATTAAATTATTCTCAATATGTCTGTCAGGAAGATGGCTCATGTAAGTAATTAAAATTACAGGTTTGAGAGGTAATGAGATCTGCACCTAGAAATGGATGTTTGTTCTCACTTACATGTTATTTCCCACATTAATTTTTTTTCATTTGAAAATATTAGAAATTATTTGGCTAAAGCCTCAAGTGCTCAAGAAGAAAATGTGGAATGTTTCCAGTCTGCATTTATGAAGATAAAAGTATCTTAGAAAATGTGAGATGAAGCTGAAGTGAGAAGAGGGAAAGGTTTAGAAGATTTCTTATTCAGGAAAATAAAAAGGGGGGGACGAAAGGTAAAAGGAAGAAAAAGAATGACAAAGTCATAGTAATGAAATTTTCTTGCATATATAAAGGTCTGCTGGATTCTTTTCCTCACATCTCACTGACCTTATGGATAATTCTGCTCTGGAGTGGTATCAAAGATGTGTGTAAACCTTCAGAGCAGAGCTCCAACAATGCTTCCCTCAGGCATCAGGAAGTCCATGAAGCACAGAGACATCCTGGTGGTGTATGAAGGGAAATGACCCCATTCCTCAACATTTCTTTGCAGAGTGTCTGAAAAAAACCAACCCCCTGGGACTAGCAGCAGGACACCAATGCTGGTTGTGGTTAGTGCACCCCACTGGGCCCCACAGATCTTGGGGGACCTTGTTTCCAGCATAGTTAAGGACATTTTGGACTTAACATCCACTTCAAATGGTTCTCCATTAGGATGTGAACAGAACAAGAGCTACAGACAGAACAGAGTTGACAGCTGAGAAAAATTATGCAGAAATAAAATAAAAAAAAAAGCAAACAAAATACTAACAAAACCAAACCAAACAAACAGAACACCCAAACACTCAACCACTACAAACCAGGGCTCATGCAGAAATCTGGGCTGAGATTGATATGGGCCAAGAGCACAGGCTCACAAACCCATGAAAGAGTAGTCAAAGCAGGAAACTGTCTGGTGAAAAGGCAAGGATAAAGAGAGTTTCATCAAAGCATGAAGGCTGAGTTGAAAGAAAGGCCAGGAAAAATCTTTGACCCTTCCTGGTGGGATCAGAGCTAGGCATAGGTGCAGCTCAGCCATCATTTGTATCTGTAATAACACTGCATTGCCAAGCCCCTCACTAAACCATATCCTTAAGCACCACATCCACATGACTTTTAAATACCTCCAGGGATGGTGACTCAACCATTCCTCTGAGGAGTCTGGTCCAATGCATGACCACCCTTTACATAAAGAAATTTTTCCTAAGACCCAATATGAACACCCTAGGAGTGAGCATTCATATCTACACACAGTGACTTGAAGTTAAAGAATCTTTTTTTCTCATCTAGGAAAAACCCTACACATTGACTCTCATTGACATACTTAGGAAACAAAATGGTAACTTCATAGATAAAATAATGTACCTTAGGTAATTAGAATATGCTATTTATAATCCTGAAGATTTTAACTCCAGTTCACCAACTCTCAGTTTAATTTCACCTTGTTTAAGGATCTCTGCCAAATGCTGGATGTTAAAAGACTACTCATCCTATCTCCTCTCTAAAGCCAGTAAAATGGAAATACATGGCTTCAAAAGGCACTTCAGGTCTTCTAAAATTCTAAATTATTTTAGAGATAATTATCTTCATTGACCATAAAGAGAGCTGAGCAAAACAGACTCTCAAATTACAGTACTTAGGCAAGATAAATCTAGGGCTTAATACATAACTTCAAAAGGCATGTGACTAGTCACCCTGGCTTCAGAGGGATAACATCTGGGTTTAAAACCTTTGCTGACAATACTGACCATAGTAATGGGCATTACTCTGCGTTAGGAATGTATTGTGAGAGGAGGATCTACACAAACTTTAAAAGGAAGGAGACTACCCCAGAGAAGCACATAAACAACTGATTTGCACTGCTAAACACTGACACAGGTGAAGGATAATTCTTATCTAAATTAATTGCCAAACCCTTTGATTTATAGGATAGTACATAACTCCTGTAGAAATGAACACATTCTATTTGTACATCCAATTTTCAGTTTAAAAGCAGGTGTTTAGCTCACTTTTTTCTGACTTTCTGGGTTCAAGTGTTCTAACTGAATATTGCCATGGAAATTCAAAAGCCAAAGCCGACCAGCCGGGATCTGTATGAAATCCTTCTTAGCCGTAAGTTAAAGAAGAAAGGTGTCCACCTGTTCCCAGGTTTTCAGCATGCTTTCCAAGAAGCTCTGCTAATTCAAATAATTCAGAGGAAAATTCCATCAAATTTGACTTTCATGAAGTACATACATATTTTCATGTATGCAAGGCTCTGTTTTAAGGGCAGCAGACAGGCTCGCAATCCTGAATGCGGTCTGGCTTTATAAACACTGCAAGGTAGGCAAGTATCACTATCTTGTTTTGCAAACATCATCAAAACTTTTATGAGCTGAACCACAGAAATACCATCCAACATCTCTTCCTCGTTTATGAGGCCAGAGTAGTAGGGATGTATGGACACTTGGCATCTTGTTAAGGTTCCAGTGATTTCCTTTCACAATGGCACTGCTAAAGCTCCGCTCACAGGAGCATTTTACAAATGAAGGAATAAGGTACATTAAACTTAAAAGTGTATACCAATTGCAGATGTAGAGCTTGAGAAATGAAGTGCCTGTTTTTTGTAAAGCACTTAGCATTTTTTATGCTGCACCATCTATTTTATAGCAGTGCTCCTAGTGTTATGTGCTGCTGCTGGGAGTGTTCAGGACTCCCACTAATCACATTCCAGAGTTTCAAACTGGATATGAGAAGAAAAATTACTTAAAGCTTGCCTTATACAGTAGAGCAGCCAGGGGAAAGGGTCAGTTGGAGGTCAGGAGAATGCAAGGAGCCTTGGCAGAGGGCTTTTCATGGTTATGTACTTCTCCTGGAAGCAGTGGCTTCAGGTTCACCTTGGGCAGAGAGCCTGCAGCACCCTACCATGCACGGGACCTGACTAAGAGCAGCAGCAAAGGGGGAGGTTACAGCCCTCCGGAGCAGCAACACTGGATTGGCTGTGTGGGCTTTGCAGATGAAGGAATAGGCTGAAACTCTTCCCTTAGGTGATGGGGGTATGGCAGAAGGTGATAGCTCTTTGATGCTAGATGTTACACTGGGAAAGATAGAGAAGGAAGGAGAATTGGAGTTCTCATTCAGGATTCACTCACCTGTGGAGCTATTGTATGCCTTTAACACGTATATGGATTAGGCTGCGTGCTTTCAGTCTGCACAGCAAGTTTGATGATTTCAAAGTAGGGATACATGGGCCTTGTGAAGCCTCTTAAGACCTATAAGCACCCAGCAATCCCCCAGGGGTTCCAACACATGGTATCATTTGGAGATCAAGCACCTTAAAATTCCAGAAAGTGTCAATGAAATAAAATATCCCATTCCAATGGCTCAACTATCACTGGGAAGAAGGGTTTTGCATGTTCTTGTATGCAGCTCAGGAAGTGAGCAAACACTACAATTACCTGGATCCTTTCATGAGTCCCAAAACATAAACTGTTGGCTAAATCTTTCATTCCCCCTTGTCCCTCCTTTTTCTTCTCCTATAATCCCCTCAAAGCAGTCACACATCTTACTTTTCAGCAACTAAAAATGAAAAGTGAGGGATAACTCTACATAGGAGAGTTGATGTCTCTTTGTGCACTCACTTGAGTTTGAACCACAAACACAAAGCAGTAAGCTTTGGAAACCACCTGAGGGTAACTGGCTGTGAACCTCTGTGCTTCAGGTGCTTTACACCCTTGGCAGGTTTATTACCACCTAGAATTTTCCTGTTCCAGAAAAGAGCAGATCCACCTTGTCATGTGACATTATGGTTTGCCTTACATATAGCCTGTGGCAATGCCTCAACACACATTATGGTTATGAAGTAGCAATTTTTTAAAGAAACACAAAAGCACAGTAACATCACAAATGGTAAGAGGGAGATGAAGTTGCCCTTCATTTCCTTCTGCTCAAATCAGGCAATAAATAAAGAACAGTGGAAGTTCAGTCCTGTATTTTTCAAATGCAGATCAAAACTTGTTCTGATTTAGTATAATTTTTCCGGTAGTTGCAACACAACTTCCTCCTCCATCCTAACAAGAGGAGCAGAAGAGCCTCTGACACAATGTCTTTAGAAAGCAGCCCCAAGGGAGTTATAATTGCTGGTAAATAAACACATTCTCAGACAACATGGTCCNGGGGAGAAAATAGCAGAACTTACATAAACAACAATAAATCAACTGTCTTTCAGCCAAGTTGAAGATGAGACCAACCTGGTATTAAAGAACGATTTCCAAAACTGTGTCTTTAATGCTTGAAATTTTAAAGTAGAATCAATATCCTATTGCCAACAGAACATTTTCTATTTCTCAATTCTGCGAAAACTGTCTTTCAAAAATATTTTGCAATAGTAAGATAAGTCTTGTCCTTTAAATAGTCACCCTCTCACACACATTCTTTTTAAAATTGGAAGGAAATTTTAAATGAACAAACTGAAAACATGGACAATATGTGCTCTTAGGTACGTTTCTGTCAATAGTAGCTACATTTTCGTTAATAGTTTTGCCTCAAATTTAAGGCCTTTTTGAGCTGAGGGATTGCTTATTTAAAGCACAGTAAATTTTACCACAGCAATGACAGCTAGAGGACAGTGTCCTTATTGCTAAGACAAAATTCCAGTATTTTCAGGTCTAGTTACAAAGTACTTGGGAGCACAGCATTAACAACCTAATTCATCTTCTAATAGAAATCTTTCAATAAAAAATACAAAACTACTAATATTTTCCATTAAATACTGGTTCTAAGTACTCAAAGATGAGAAGAGGTTAATTTTCAGAAATTACATGTCATCTAAAAGAATTTTTTTAAAAAGAGGGTAAAAAAGTTTTAAAAATAAAATCAAACTTTCTAATTTTCATAGGTTAAATTCATCAAAACTGAAACATTAAATTACAATCTTAGTCAAAGGATAGTGACTCGCTCATTTTTTTCACCTTCTGTCTACTTACGTGTAGGTATTATTATACTCACTATAACAACCAATTATGGATCAATAACTCTGTGGTCTCTGAGCAAAGAGGAAATCCATTCACATAAGTTACTTTTTTCTTTTCCAAAGGTGATTCAATGATAAATTAGTACCACATCCCAAAGAATACTGAAAACACTTTATTACTGAAGTCAAAGCTCTGTGGTTTCATTTTCAAGATAAAGCTTGGTAACTGTTTAAGAAGTCAATCACCAGTGGCTTCAACTCTTCGGACTGCCTCAAATTTAAACAAAATAATCATTGCTATTTTCCATTCTTCTTAAAAGTATGAAGTAAAAAAAAAACCACCAAACCCTCAGCTGTGTCTGTGTAATTCATATGCTCTAGTCCCCTGTGCTTCTTCCACCAATTTTAACCAAGATTTTATGGCTTGTCTTAGAGCAAATAAACTGTGAAATTTGTAAGAATATGGTAATTGATATCTTCATCCTGGATGAAGCCTGGAAATTTTCAGGCTTCAAAGTGCACTGGAAGTCAGCTCCAACAACAGCATCCTTTTCTTTCTCCCCTCATGCCACAGCCAAATCAAATCGTCCTCGATTCAAAGAAGGTTTAAATGTTGTATAATGCAATATATGAACAGGAGGGGAACATGGCAGGAAGGTTCTCTACTGCTTTTTCCAAGAGAAAGGCAACAGAGTCTAGATATTGACACTGACCTATTGAAAACATTTATGAAAATCTTGGATTTCTAGATACATACCCCTATAATACTCAAGCCTTTCAGGTACTCCTGGCGAGGTTGCGCTTGTGGTACACAGCCTGCTAGAACAACTTTCTTCCTAGCTTCTTGGGCTTTCCTAAAGAAGGACAAAGAGTGCGTCAATATTTTTTTAAAATTATCATTTTCTACTTCAACACAGTCATGTTATGCATGTGGCAACAGAAAGCAAACACAATGAAGACCTTGCCAAATCAGAAGCAACTTGTGCATGTTTGTGCCTCAGAAACCAAACAAACCAACACACCAAAAGAAGCCCATGTGAAGCTACAAAACACCTGGTTCAGTTCAGGGAGTATGTACAGTCACCATGACCATTGCATATCCTGGACAAAAACACAACCTTGAAAGTCCTAATCAAGTTCACTCAACTTTATTTGCCAAAATGGTAGAAGAGAGACTGGCCAAGAAAGATGGGACAGAGTAATTAATCTCGATTCAAGAAGTTACACAGAATGCAAGGGACAGAGAACAGGATGCAGGCAGGAACCCCTAGATCAGAACAGACACATTTATGCAGTGCCAGTCAGAACTGACCAGTTACATCAGCCTTCTGATGTTTAATTAGAAAATTTATTTACTTTGAAATATGCAGTTACTTTGAAATGTTTAAGTATTTAAGCATATTGAGCACTTTCAAGCTTTAAGTACTTGCCTCTGGCAGAGAAACATTTGTCTGCATATTAACTTACATAATTCCTTAGCTTTAATGCTACCTTAGCATCAGGCAGGAAATCAAAACACTAAGATTAAATGGTGAACACCGTTCATTTCATTAGTAACATTTTCACTCACTTTGAATTCAACAGTGAGTATTGAGCCAGCACTGAGTCTCGACACTAATGGAAGGCCTGCCCAGAACTGGCGGCTGCACGCAAAACAGGGAGATGCAAAACCTGCTAATGTTCATTAAACTCTGAAGATCACCCAACAGCACATTAACCCAACACAACAGCTTTATTACAATGTGCAAGACACAAAAGAAGAAAAGTGCTGAATAATTTTAGGAGATTTTCTAGTCTAACATATTATGGGCTGCTCCAAGGACGATCTTTCACAATTGCATGTTGTATCACAACCTCCTGCCAGGCTTCTGTCAAACTGGAACCTGGAATCTTTTCTCCAGCAATGTATGAATTCATGAAGTGTTTACTGTTACGTTGGAATGTCACAAGACATGTCACAACACTTTTCAGAAAAAAAATATCCACAATACACAGGTACTTAGACAATTATAAACTCTTCAGCTTGCTTGAGCTGTCTCCAAGAGGAATGCATTAAGGAAGTGATGTTCAAAAAGCACATGGATGCTTAATGACTTTCTGTCAATCTTCATCAAAGGCAATTTTAACAAAAAACTCCAAACCAACCCAGAGTGGTACCACAGACAGTTTCCCTGCTCAGAATTTTGACTTCACACTTGTAATATGGACAAATCTATTTACAATTTACAGCTCAAATGAAAGCTCATAATAACACACAAATTTTAATAATAAAGGAGATCACAGGCCATTTTGCCATGTACCTTTTGTTGGCTGCTGCACTAAAATGAGGTACTTTAAAGGAAAGAAACAAACACAAGTGAGAAATAACAGGAAAATAGATTATGACTGTTACTTCATATCCAATATAAATGCAGCAAATGTCTATAAAATTTTTTTTTTTGTTTTAGTGAGACTTTCAGGAAACATTCAGACATTCATCATACAGAACTTTGTTGGTCCTCTACTTCCACACCAAGTGTATAACATAAATGCAAATCTTTTCATCTCTTTCTTGATAATATTTCTGTGGGTAAAGAACTATGATGAAATGCTAATTTAGTATATTTCTTAGGCACAGAACATAAACCTGCAATCCCTCTTTTCTTTCAGAAGTAAATATTTAAGACTTTTGCAAAACTTCAATGGAGGTTACCTACTACATATCCAAGAAAAAGTAAGAAAATAAAAAATCGTACTTCATGCATTACCTAAAAATGTCACATAGCACCATGTGACACTCCACTAACTCTAAGGATAAAAATCACTACTTAGATAGTCTAACAGACTCAACCTAATGCCCAGAGGCAAGACAATAAGCCCTGTCTCCAGCAAACAAAGCACACATCCCTAGGCAACTTGGCATCTGGTATAATCTGCTGCAAGCAACAGCCCTCTCCATCTACTTGAAAACCTGTGAACACTACAGAAGAAAAAGCTTTTATACACGTCTTTTTATCTGAGAAAAAAAAAAATAAACAAAGTTTCCCTTGACACATTAAATGGCATTTTAATGTTATTTCACAGCTTTAACATTTTGCCATATCTTCTGGGACTATAACTAGAGCTAGGGGGGAAAAAGCTAAAATGAATATTTTTCATAATAAGCATTGCCTTCATTTAACTTTTTAAAAGTTATACAGGTCTCTACAGAGTAAAGAATTTTGTACACTGAGATTGTTTTTTCTTTAAAATGCAATTAAGTGGAAATGCCAGAACCAAATTTTCAATCATAGCCAATTTTCATTACCTTCATAATATACCACACAATACATAAAATCCACCATAAATGAAAAGCCACTGTAAGAGAAATTATGATTTATTTTTGCCTCATTTTCAATTAACTACTTCTCAACATACACATTCCAGTGCTAGATTGTCACCTCCTTTTAATATTGTTTAATAAGCCCTATTCATATTAACAAAAGCCTGCAAAAATTATTCTACAGAGATCTAGTTAGCACGAGTACTGTTTTAGAAGAGCATTTAGTCTTCAAAAACATGAATAGTAAGGAGAATAATACCTTATGGAATCTAGTAGGTGGCATGAATAAATAGATCTTCTCTTTTAGAACCCTTTATATTTTTAAATAACATGAACCTTACCTTGAACTTTCAATTTCATTGACTCGTGAAACATCTTCTAGAAATACTCTTTTCTAAAAGCTACTTGCAAGATATTCATCTGAATGGAAATTCAATAAGAGGATATTTTTTTGTTTTTTAAGAAAGGAAATATTCAAACAACTTCCTAAGTAATGGGAGGGGAACAAAAAATTAGTGGGAAACAACAGGGGCATGAAGTGCTGCATACAGCACAGGACTCATACAAGATCACAAGATTTATACTCCATTTCAGAGATAATGAAATATGTTCCCTGTATTCTGCCTTTAAAAAGAAAATCTGAGAATGTAACTGGAGAATTTCTGCCTTGCTCATGCTCACTTTTCTTTATGTTAGGAACCTTTGTTTATTTAGGAATACTTTTCCTCAAAATTCTATGTAATTTGCTGCATGGTTCCTCTAATTTTTATTTTTTAAGCTCCAAGAAACTGCAGTCAGTAACAAAACAAAGGCAAAGAAAAACCTCCCACCCTCCAAAAAAGCTCCCCATAAGCATTTGCACATCAGCACTGTGTGTATAGCAACACTGCTGGATACCATGGCAGCCAGTGCAGGAAGCTGTTCCACTTTTTCATGACTCACACAGATACTCGGGTGGAACCACCAAAAGTAAAAAAGTTAGGGACATTTCCCTGAGGTTCAAATCCAAGGAAGGCAATAAAAAAACAAAAGCAGAGAAGATGGGCCAAGTTCAACAGAAGACAACCTGTGATATTGAAAGTAATTGTTAACTTGCTCTTTGCTAGAGACAAGAGGAGCCAGACCATCACTCCTTGCCTGCTCATTTCCCTTTCCATAGCAGAGCTCCCCACTGGATTTTTGTAAGCTGTGAACTCTCAAGTAACTTGCAGCTTTCAGGGAGACACCACTATTCCCCACCAAGGGATCCCAGCTGCACAGGAAGGCTTAACAGGCCTCTGAAATAAAAAGCAGTCTCATCTGCAGGGAAGAAAGCTGATAAACTACAGACTTGTCAGCATGAAACATGCAATTTGTAAAGTGCTGCTCTAGTACCAGATATGTGAAACCAAGTATTTTGTCTGCAAACCCCACATTTTTTCCTCCAAAACCCATTGTTGGTGGAATTAAATAATGAAGAAGTGTATAAACAGAGAGCAGAAGGTTGCCTGCAGCAGGACTAAGTAACAGTCAAATACAAGTATGAGAAGATGCAAGAGCGGAATTTTTAAACAAAAGCAAGAAAATAAGGGGGAACGTGCTTTACAGTGAGCTTCTTGAGCTTTGTATGGATAGCACTTAGGAAATGTTCGTAAAATAAGAACTATTTCTAATACTGAAGTACAACAAGAAGTAACTTTGTTATCTGAAATGAAAAAATAATTATTTCAACCTGAATCCTACTAGGCAGATGACAAATAAATGAGTATGCATGAGCTATTCCCACCAAATGCAGCACTCACCTCCTGACTGTTGTACCTGCACAAACCTGGCAACTTCCTCATAAGATGTGTATACTTGAATTGTGCAATGCATCATTGTAGCCTATGCATACCATTCTCATGGCCTCCTCTTACACAAAATCCACAACAGTGCTCATCTGGTGTTTTAGAAAGGTGTGAAGCCACAAACAAAGGGGAGCTTTGTGTCTACAAGTGCTCAAATAAATGTCAGTATACATGAAAAAGTTCTACACCAGCTCCAGCTAAATACAGTATTAGCTGGGTGTATGATGAGATAGGGCTGCCAACGGCTATAAAAAGTAAAATTCAGGAGATACTACTTCCCAGGCTGTAGAAATGGTGTTGTGATGTCTCTGGGGAAAAAGAAATGCTATTTGGCTGAAGATGCAAATATGTGAAAGATCTTCCAACTCTCTCATCTGCAGAATTAATCAGCAGAAAGCTACAAGTTTTAAAGAGAGTGCAGCATCCACAGAATGAAAAGATGGTTCCTGTATAGCATTTAGAATACATTCCTGAAAATCCATTAAGTCACACAGGTATTTTCTGTTTGAAAAATCACAAATGGTAGCTTGAACCGTGGCTTTACAGGCTTCGAGCTCACATAATGTCTCATTAGGACCCAAGTGCTGGCTTCCCATCCTCTCTGTCTGCTGTTGTTGCTCTTACCTTTCTCCAACTTCAACGCCCCCTCTTTCTCACTTCTGGCCATCTGGTATCCCTCCTCCTCTGCTCCAAGCTCTGCACCTCACTGGGCCCCTTCCACAGCCCCATTTAACTCACTGACAAAGGAGAAATTTATTGAGCCAAGACTCAGGGGTTTCAACTGTTTTGTTCCATTAAGTTAGCTCATGAGAGAAGGGATGCCGCAGAACCAAAACAGAGGGGAAACGAAAGCTGTTGGGAAGGAAACAGAAAAAGAGAAGGACATGGGAACTCCTTGTTTTATCTCTGGTGAGCTTAACAAGTCTCATGAAACCTTTGAGGTCACAATATGCTGAGCAGAGTGGGTGAGTAAGAAGAAAAAGGATGTTAGAAACTCTCAAATATTCTGCTTTTGAAGTTAGGGACAGTCCCATAGACAAAGGAAAAACTGATGAAAGCTTGTCAACATTATTAATCAGAGAAGAACCACTCAAGAATCTGCTTAGGTGTGTCAGCTTCCTTGTGCATTTCCACAGACCCCAAAGAATTATCTGTGAGGCACATGACGATGCAAAGTTCATTTGAGGACACTTATGCTAATTATTGGAATTTACTGAACTGCTCTTGGAGGACCAGTCACTAGCAGAGCAGCCGTCTCACTGCTGAGCTGCATCTGCCAAACTTGTCAAAGAGTATTTCCTGTGGCAAATACTCCAGGGCAAAAAAATCACAGAATCACTAGGTTGGAAGAGACCTTCAGGATCATTAAGTCCAACCATTGCCCTAACTCCTCAACTAAACCGTGGCACCGAGTGCCACATCAAACCTTTTTTAAACACATCCAGGGATGGTGACTCCACCACCTCCCCGGGCAGCCATTCCAGTACTTTATCACTCTTTCCGTAAAAAACCTTTTCCTAATATCCAGCCTGTATTTTCCTTGGTGCAGCTTGAGACTGTCCCCTCGTTTTGTCAGTTGTTGCCCAGAGAAAGAGACCAACCCCCACCTGGCTACAGCCACCCTTCAGGAAATTGCAGAGAGTGATAAGGTCACCCCTGAGTCTCCTTTTCTCCAGGCTAAACAGCCCCAGCTCCCCTCAGTCGTTCCTTATAGGGTTTGGGTTCCAAGCCCCTCACCAGCCTTGTCACCTCCTCTGGACGCGCTCAAGGGTCTCAACATCCTTCCCAAACTGAGGGGCCCAGAACTGGACAATAAAACGGTGACCGGGGGTTGCCCGCCTTGCCCGGGTGGCCTGCCTGGGTGGCAGTCAGACCCCCGGTACCACTTTAGATTGCCCGGACTGCGAGGTCCTGGTCTCGGTCCCAGGAGCGGCTCTCGTCCTGCTCCGGCATACGCCCTAGCTGCGGACTATCCTGGCAATCGGCCTGAGGCTATCAGGCGGTTCAGCTCTTTTAGTGATTTCAGCTCTCAGTGATATTCTCAGCTTGCAGCTTGCCAGGTAGTCGCTTTGCTAGCTCAGGGGTGAAGAGACGAGAAGAGCCGAGCGGCGCATTCCACGAAGTCTTTATTGGGGGTTCCGCGAAGGGGTCCAGGAACGGCGTCTTCTGCCGAAGTGGGCAGAAGTAGGGGTTTTTATAGGATTAGGTAGGATTGGGATAACTAGCCAATAGTCTGAGGTCTTGGTGATTTGACCTATAGTCTTAGGACATCTGGAATGTAGCCAATAGTGTTACAGGGAGATAACAGAGGGTCTTAGGAAGTAGGGTTTAGTACATGACTAAGCATTTTCTCTCCACGGAGGCCTTGCTATCAACAGGACACAGCACTCAAGAACTCGACACAGTACTCAAATAATTATAATACTCAAAATAATAATACTCAGAATAAGTTGTATGTCTTCCTCCTGTCAAAAACGAGCATGTCTTCTCTGAAAATACCTTAAAAAGATAAAAATGCTTGCTCCATCAAACTCCAAACGGAGGTTGTAAAGACATGCTCAAAGCAAAAATTAATACATAAAAGCATAAAAATATCTTTCCTTAAGAGAGTTTTTTATAGCAGGTGAAATGTCAGCTCTGAGAATAACCCCAAAACTCACATGCTACATACCAAACTTCTCCCCAAGTTTCTGAAATGAATGGAAACTTGTTTTCATCCAACTACCTGGCATGCAAGTGAAGTCACTGCGGCTTTGTCTGCAAAAGGCAATCTGAATTGAAACTCTACACCCAGTCAAATCAGAGCCTGAGTTTTACTCAAATTTTCTGCAAACGTAACTTAATAGCCAGCAAATAAAGATGCAACAGCTATTCCTGGGCAGTCATTACTTACACAAGTGGAGCATGTTAGTGGTAATGATGGTCTTTTATTCTTGCAAAGGCTTTCAAATTAATAGTCCAAAGACTTCATCAAACAGAAAAATCAGACCAGAATGTATTCAGGAAGAGGATGGGATGAAGGAACAAATCCTCAATCTCACCTTGGGCCTGGCTACTAATTTTTGTAGCCCCAAGAAGGCGGAATTGATCAACACGAGACAAACTTCCAGGATGTCTTTTGATCAGGCTAGGCAAAATGGTTACATGCCAGTTCCTGTCTCTCCAGATGATTAAGAAAACAGACTTTTAAAAATCTATATACCATAACTTCAAAGCAAATCTGCAAAATCCATAATTAGAAGTTATCAGTCTTACAACTGTTCTTAAAAGGAAAGTGTAATTAATGACAATCTGCTCCTTAAAAAATTTCATCTTGGCTGCTGGCAGACAGATTTTTACTTGTTGGCTAAAAAGCATATATATTTCAAATTTTAATTTTTTTCCTTGTAATTACAAAGTTGTTGGTTTGGGGTTTTTTTTCCTTTTTCTGTTTATTGAGAAGACTGAGAGACCTTGTCATGTAACAGAAAATACTAGAAATAGCATTTTTCCTCCCAAGACTGTTGAGCAGACTGGGGCCTGGCAATCTGCTCAGGGGGCACCAAGACACCCACTCGCTGGTTCAAACCTCCCCCAGCTCTTGTCAAGTGAACAGCACAGTCTGCCAGGACTTGTTAGACACTGACAAACCTACACTGACTGACACAGGTGACATCCATGCTTGGCAGAAGGTATTTGCTAGAACATTGAGAGAAAATTTCCTTCTGCAGTATTTTGCAAGTGTTTAGGCTCCCACCATTCTTCAGATAAAACAATCGAGTTTTTTGCCTTTGCTGCTCTACAAATCTGGGGTCTATGAGTTTCAGCTTCAAGCACATTTGTGGTAGGATACACTACTATGCTCCTCAGCTCCTTTTCTTCCTCTCTCCTTTCTGTCATCTTTATCTCTCTGCTGATAGCATGAGTATCCTCAACTTCTCTGAGGCACAGAGTACCAGATACACTGAACTTCTTCTGCTCACTCAGTCTAGAAAAACAGAGGCTGCTGCAAGCCAAACCACCAGGGAACTGCTGCAGGTGGCAGAAACTGGAATTGCCCTTAAGAAAATTAGCAGTTTCTGAACATCCTTGAATCTTCATGTCCTTTAGCACAGAGATGACAAGTTGTAATAGGGTTGTAAAAATACTGTCTTTCTACATCCCCAGTTTCATGGTAGCCTTTCCTCACCAAGAATCTAAGAAGCGACAATGGTGAGAGAGTTTTCAGAAGCAGAAATAGCTCCAAAGCTCTAGCAACAATTTTGTCTTTTCTCTTTGTTTTCTGACATTACTTTCCTTCTTTAAGTGCAAGCACTTTCACTTCTTTCTACTACGTCAAGAAACCAAGACTTCATGCTCTCCTTTCAAATGGGAAAACTTAATCCTGTTCTGAATTAATTTTGTATATTTAGATGGACTGCTAAAAGGCACCCTTGTCTCAAAAACAGAGAAAGGAAATCTCATATAAATTCATTTGGAAAGTGACACTAAACTTCTAACTCAGATTAAAGAAATGGAAGTCAAAATCATAACAGTAAACTTTTATATCAACCACACAGCTCTTATGCTCTTCCTCTGTTCTTTCAATATATATTCCTGTAGGAATGAGAATAGATATTCCCTCATAGTATTTACAGCATATATCTCCTTTATATTAGTTAACTGACAATTTATTCTACTTCACCTTCCCAATCTTACTCCACTCTTAGTTCTATTAATCTCAAAAAAAAAAAAAAAAAGAATTTCANAAAAAAAAAAAAAAAGTAGTTCAGTTTAGGGCACAGAATAATGATTGTAATTAATGTATGAAATACTACACTGCCTCTCAGGTTCAAAGTACAGGCAGGCTTCAAGTTACACGTGTGCAAGGCCAACGGTTGTGATAGAAAACCCTGTTGATACAATGATTAAAAAATAAAATTGGTGTTGAATGAAAATTGAATAATCCATTTGCCCCCCACCCCCTAGAGGTATAGCATGCTTCTCACTAACAGGCTAACTGCAAAATTTTAGAAGTACTTGTTCTAGAAGCTGTCATTAGTATTTTTCCAGGTTTTTTGGGGTTTCTTTTTTTTCTTTTTTTTTTTGTTTGTTTTTTTTTTTTTTTAAATTTAATAAAACTTTTTTTTTTTTTTTTTCTATAGGGTAAGGATGGGGAAAATCCAGAAAAAGAAAGCAGAATTTACATGGACTCAACAAACTGAGCAGTACATGATATCAACAGTGCATTACCAAGTCATCAGAACAAAACCCCTGCACAGTTCCATGGTGTGTCTGACATGGAACATTCTGATAAAAAAATCATGGATAACAAAGGAACTAACAGCCAACTCATTTTTTCTTTGACTCCTCCAGGGCAGCTGAGGAAGAAAACCACAGACCTGAAAGGCAGCCAAAATTCTGAACATCCAGGCTTTTTTTTTGCTCAAAATCAGGTGGATACAACTAGTACATGAAAGAAACAAAAATAACTTCTTGAAAGACACTAAATATAGTGTTCATCTTATGTGCAGAGAAAACTGTCAGAAGGTATCCAACAAAGAAAAGGAAACAAAATTCAATGAAGTAATTTTTCAGAACAGTAAGCTGCATTTTCTTTGTCCCTTATGGAAATGTTATACAAGCAGACCCACTGTGGCTAGTTTTTGTGAAGAATTATGAAATAGATAAGGACTATAACATAGTGTGATAAAACAGAAAAATAAAAGCAACAAAGAACAGAGCAGAAAATTAAAGAGATATTTCACTCCTCATCACTGGAACCTTCACTCTGTCCAAATTGCACTGTATCACATTTTCATTAACCTCTAGATTTTTGGTTGCTTTAAATTCTTCCAAAAAAGCCCAGCAAGCTCTTCCTGATCAAAACAGACAAGAACTGATCACAGGACTCGAACAGCAACAGAAATTATTCACTAGCCTCCTACATGCCAGACTCATGACAGCCTGATCATTTTAGCAGTTCTCCAAAGGACCTGCTCCAGTCTTCTTATATCCCTCAACTGCCTCTGCTACGCTCAAGATACAGCAATCCAGGTGAAGCCCCACCAACTAAAGAGCAATAAATGCCTCTTCTCAATATCCTGTTCACGTTTTACTTATTCACAACTGAGAATGACTTATGAGAGTTAGCTCATGTTTCTGGGTCTTCACCATACATCCCACATTCTTCACAACAGGCCACTTAGCCACCAGCTTTCTCTCAGTGAGCTATGAAGAGGTGCCAATTAGCTCTTCATTGGTATCTTTAATTTCTTGTTGTTTCACACCCAACCTGAAAGAATAGTAAAGATCCAAGCAATTCTCCCTGTACTACATTTTGACATACAATATATTTGTATGGTTTTTCTATTGCTAGAACATCTTAGTGATTTCTATGCTCACAGAAATTCAACACAATCCCTGAAACCAACAGACTCCTACATTGCTTT
The DNA here is from genome assembly GCA_013400315.1 of Bombycilla garrulus. Classification (NCBI taxonomy): domain Eukaryota; kingdom Metazoa; phylum Chordata; class Aves; order Passeriformes; family Bombycillidae; genus Bombycilla; species Bombycilla garrulus. The sequence goes on along the minus strand of VXBU01016060.1, from coordinate 763,806 downwards.
AACTTTATGCTTTAAAAGGGCTTTGCACCACACACAATACAAATGGAAGAGATTTTACTGTTCTATTTCCTTCAGAGACTGAAGCTTTGAGCCTGTGGTTACATATTTAGATTCAAAAGTGCAATCCTGCTTCTGAAAAAAAAAATATTTCATCTTTTTCTGTTTAGGCATTTTTAAGGGTGACTTGAATGACAAACTGCACTTCACTTTTGCTTGTAGTGCTGGAAAATTTCTCCACTCTGTTGTTGTCACTGATGCTTAAGGAGGGGAAAGGAAGAAGATGCTGTTAGAAATGTGAAAGCCCAAAAGTGCATCAAGTAGCATAAGATGGTTTTAGTGCACTCCCACTGTGAGGTGGGACTGAACAGAGTAGCTACATCTGCTCCTTGCTTACAATTTATGCAGCATGCCTCCTTCCATTCTGGTTTAGGCTTTTTGATATCTGTTGTTGGGAAAAATATTTCCTGGGTGGTTGCTGAGAGGAAGAAGAGACAGACAAGTCCTAGAAGTAGCTCTGATGAATTACCAGTTTAGACATCTAACTCTAGTTCAAAATGTATTATTTAGAGAGCTAAAAACTGTAACTTCTGTCAGAGCTGAAGGGGTAATTTCTCTAAGCATATTAGCTTGCATAAGAATGTTTCCTAAAATAACCAAGACATCACTCTAGTAGTTTTCACAATAGATGATCTTTCAGAAGTCTAATACACTGCCAGGCATTTTATAAGGATAATAATATATGTATAGGTTCATGTAAATTTTAGCTCACATGCACATCCAAAAAGTCAGAACAATTTAAAGGATTCTAGCAACAAAACCTTGAATTTCTAACAGACAGCAATCCAATTTAAATTGAATGCAGCACCAAGCCTGACAGAGTTCAAGGAGCATTTGGACAATTTTCTTGGGCAATGGTGTGATTCCTGGGGATGGCGCTGTGCAGTGCTGGGAGTTGGATTTGATGATCCTTACAGGTCCCTCCAAACTCAGCATAATCTGTGTCATTCTCTGTGTATGAATGAACATTAACATTTGCATGTGACAACAGCTACTTCACTCCCAAAGCTCTATTTCCTTTTTTCGCCCCCAAATTTTCCTTAACATTTAATTCTATCAGATTCATGCCACCATCTTTACGGTGCTCCTTTACTTGAGCATAAATGGAATATTCTATTTTTGAAGAACAAGCAGGCTCTAACACTGCACAGCACTACGTGTGCAGTATATAACCAGCAGCAGTAACTCTCTGAGCATAGAAAACCACATGTGAACCTTCACCAGGATTTCACAGCTTTGTCACCCATCTCAGTGATCAGGAAGGCTAGAACAAAGGCCTCAGTGCATTATGTTATTGATCTCTTTAGAGATAATAAACAGTCAGAAGAATAACGAATCATTTTTAAAGGTTACTTTGCAAGTCGTAGGCAAAATGAGCAAGGTGCTTTACAGATAAAGCTTCTGTAACCATCTCTAACCTTTTTCTTGGTGTTGTTTCTGAAGAATGATCACCCACAGGTGAGTACAGGAAATGGAGGCAGACTCCAGCTGCATGTTTATGGGGGCCCCAGACTTTCCTTGTGCAATGGATTTTTGTTTGTATTAAAGCTTTAAGGAAACAGGCCCTCCTCATTAAAGCTCCTTCCCTGGACATAGTAAACTGATACCACAGTTGTAACATTCAAGTTTCTCTGTAACATATAAGCAGTTCATAACAATGATTGGATCAACCCTTAAATACCTCTAAGAAATATGAATTGTTTAAACAGCATTTCCTATGCTGTTCATATTTTTAATCCATTTCTATTTTTTATACAACACACATCTCTGCAGACTTCAAGAAACCTCACACCAGGAAACTATACTAAATAATGCAGGGCTCTGCATCAAGCTTGCTTAGCTCAAAATTCTACTGAATCTCACTGGAAATTGTCATCCTGCTATGAAACTCCAGAAAAGAAATCCCTCTGCTCCCACCAGCAATTTCAAAGAAATTCTGTTCTGTGACTCCCAAACACTGCAGAATTTGAGAGGGTGGGAGAAGCACTAACTGTGCAACTTATCCCTTTGAAATCTGCTCTAAAAGATTTCTCATATCTTTCTTCCAAAATTTTCTAGCAACTCAAGTACATTTTTCAGACTCTGATTCCACTAAGTGTATAACATTTTTTCTTTGAAATACTACTTCATTAATAAACATTGTGGATTTTTTTCTACCATTGCCTCTATACAAAGATTCAAAGTATTAAATAGGCAATTGAGCCTTTTTTTTTCTGAATAGTGTGCACACAGGAAGATATTTGACTGTCAGCAAGCAAAAGTTGGTCTTTAAAACAGGTTCCGGAGGAAGGCAGAACTTTTCTTTTGAATAAAAACTCAGATTAGGAAATTGAGAACTGCACTCCCTGGAACACCTTTCAAAATCTGTGTCCCGTTCATCAGCTTTTCACATCTCTTGCGTCAGACAACACATTCCAGGTTTCCTTACAACTCAAGGGAGTGAAGTGTACGTTAACTTTATTTGAGATGATACAAAACGCCATACATGTAAGATCTAGGCCTACCTGTATCAGAAGGCAGCTTAATTCTCAAGTAAGGGACAGGACACATGAGCTTACATGCATACTTGTACTTCAAAACACACTACAGAATTACAGAAGTTCAAAGGTAAGTTCCACATTGCTATTATAACAGCAGCTCAACCTGATTTTATTTTTAAAGTGTCTTAGATTTAAGAGTATAAAACAGCAAGTAGCTGGTTTTAATTATACCCTTCACATAGAGCTAAATAGTGCTGAACTGCTCACTTGTCTTGTTTTGTTCTTTTCCTCAAATTAAAGCTTTTACCCTGTTTTGTGCCCTGATCATGGGTCAAATGAAGGCCAGATCCACTCTGATGACCTTCAGAAGACTTGAGAGCCTTCATTCCCCATGCACTTTCCTTAAAATGTTGTTACAGCTACATTCTCCCTCCCTACTCCTACGAGCGTGCCAAAAATTGCTCTTACTTTCCGCTTCTATTCACAATATATATCAATTTATTTCTGCCAGTATTTGCCACTTTCTGAAAGAGCTATCAGACTTTCCATGCAAGAGTGTCTTCCCTCTGATGGGAATTAGGCAGGCCCAAACAAGACCCCATGAGTAAAGCAAGGTTAGCTGAAAGAGACACTGTATGACTGTATTCATCCTGCTCCGTGGAAACAGTTGTATTTAAAATAACACTGAGATGGATAAACTGTGCATCCATCCAGTTTGAAATCTCATCAGTATCAGAAAATCACATTGTCAGTAACAGAGATACCAAATTAGAAAACACAAAGACGGACACCAAGAATTATTTGCTGCAGCAAACTTCTCCCAAACCATGCCTCTAACAACTTCTGCTTTAAAAAGTAACCCAGAAGAAAACACAGATAAAGATTTTTTAAATATTCATACATTGGGTTTATCAATTTTAAAGCACAAAACCAGAGCACATGTGGTGTTCACAATGAGTTATAACATTCAACAGGACTGCTCAAGCTCTGAAAGTACATGAATAATTTGAGTTTGAACATAACACTCAAAAGTCATAAATTTTAATAAGCCAGCTCCTTAATTTTATGCTCTGTATTCTAAAATATGTGCACTTGACCTTGAGATCAGAATGGACAATGATACTTTCCATATTTTCAACTTGCATACACTTTAATTAATATGTACCAATCATTCTCACTCTTGGCATTCTATATCCCTGTATTTGAGAATCTGCAACATGTTTTCTTCATTTAATACTGCCCAATACAATACATTTTTATTTTTATTATGATTTTTCTTTTTGCAAAACTGGACAGACATAATAAAAGGGATGCATAAATTGAAAGGAACAGTTCAAGATGCCAATGTTTCCTGAAAACACTATTTGCTGACTGTTACTGCATAAAGAAGTCACAGAATGTTAATTTAGAAAAACCACTGCTAAGGCTATGGTCTACGGTCAGTGTCTGTCCAGCTACCATCTTCCAGAATTTATCCAATCCATAAAACACACACTTCAATTCCTATTTGTACCACAGAAAGTGCTTGGGAGCTGCTGGAAAACATGTCTTTTTTCTCCTGTTCTTCTCAGACTCCTCAACTGCACATACCCTTCCTTCTATAACTGCAGCACTCCACCTGCCACAAGATCATCATCCAATACCCCAGAAAGAGCACAAATACCAGACTGGCAGCCCTGTACTAGCCCAACACTGGATGCTCTTTCCATGGTTATCAACAACAGTTTTCTCTATGGACTATAAATTATGCTCTCTTTTATCTTTTGCTTAGCTTGCAGCTCTGTCTAGGACCAAGAGAGCTTGGGAGTAAATCAACAGTGTGGAGCATCTTGCTTTCCTGTTGTTATTGTTTCTTTTATTATTATTCCAATATTAGTCCTGCCCTGGTCTAATGGAACTTGCTCAGCATTGTGACACTTGTTCAATTTAACATCCATCAGTTATTACCACAGCTGATGGCATTTTAAAAAAGTAGCACTTAGATGCTTTGTATAAATTCATACAGGAAATACTAAAGGTACATAACAAATATACATCCTTTAACACCACCTCAAAACTTGTAGGCGCTCTCTTCTTAGTTCTAATACACATAACCTTTCACTCATTCTTAGAGCTCTCCACCATATATATTCCCTTATAAATACTAGAGTCTCTTTGTCAAAATTCTAGGTTTTTAACCCTCATCTTGTAACTCTTTTCCACTTTCCTGTGGATATCTAAAAAAGCTGCCTTAACATCACCCAATTATACCTTTATTCCACGTTCCTCACTCTTCTCAATTACAGAATTTTGGACTAGCCAAGGAACTGTTCTCACATAAATCTCAGTGTAGTCTAAATTTTTCTTCTCTGATAATTTTACTGGCTTCTTTATTTCTTTCCAAATGACAAACACATTATTCACTGAGATAATCCTCACTGAAAATAATTAGCTTCATAAAGTCCCTAATCCTTCTCAATCTATCAGTTTGAAATCCATTTATGATTTCATCTTCACCTGACACAGTTCAAAAACAGCCATCACCTTCTAGGTAGAAAAATGTTTAGGGTAAAAATATAGACATAATTAAATGCAATGGCTTAAGGTTTTCGAAAAACACCGTTCAGTTCAGGAGCCAGATGAACAGTCCAAACAGGTCAGAGGGGACAAATAGTTGAGTTGGAAGGCACCTTGTAACACTGAACTTCTGTTTGTCAAGCAAATCTCACTCCAGCAGAAGTTGCCCATCTGTTGCTTATAAAAATAGCAAAACCAGTTTGTTTGCATTCCCAGTAAAAGCTGATCAGCATGAGGGAGCAAGACACTTCTTTGCTTACAAACAGGCTTCCTGGAAGGGTGATGTACAAGTTACTATTGACAAGGACTCCGTGCAAGTGGCAGCAGGAGGGAAGGAGAGCTTCCCAGTTTTACAGAAAATCACACAGTTAGCTATGGTAACAGGGTGAAAACAGTTAAGGCCTTAGGAAATTCAGTAAAACAACAACCTCAAAGTAAAATTGTATGGGTTTATACTATGAATTTCAGAAATTCTCCTAACATCACCACAAGTCATGGTTTTACCTGGTGACAGAAGAAAACCTCTCATTAGGAAGCTGAGGAAACTACTGTTTGTCAAAATTGGAAAAAAAAAAAAAGTACTCTTGGTAAATAACAAAATGAATGAAATTATAGACTGATAGTTAAGTAGCTGTTTTCCCACTATATAGCAATTCATTTGCTTTCATGGAATATCTGATTTTTGCCTTAAAAATTATGTGCCTGAGGAGCTGGCTGGCTAAATCTTCCCAACTTCTTTGAATACACACCTTAAGAAATGCTGTTTAGAAAATATTCCAAAGACAGTAAATTATTTGAGAAGAAACACAAACACCACTGTATGGTATCAAGTATTTTTAAGTACCACCTGCAGCAAAGGGAAGCAGCAGAGCAGCAAAGTTTCTAATTACCTGCTATAACAAAAACCACAAAACACTTGAAATTATCATGGGTAAGTAAGGCCTAATAGAAAAAGTTCATCTTTTTGTTACATCTGTTATCCCAAATCACAGTTTTGATTAGTAATTTAGCATACTTGAATGGTTAAGACATTTATAATTCCATATTCTACATAATCAACAACCTAACAACCTGTCCTAATGGAGGGCAATTACCAGCCATCAACTGTCTGTACATTTTAAGTTTATTTTATTCCTCTCAGAAGTCTGTGGTTATTGATGCAGGATCTCAGGCACCATTACTTTCACAAGGATTTTGGATAGAGTGAACTTTTCTCAACCAGGAGAAGTAAAAGCTACCAAGCCAGTTGACACAAAACACAGAAATCTAACTCTTGCACATGTGAACCTCTGGAAAATTTGGCCTTATTTCTAGCAAAGCAGTATTTACAATAAAATCAAAGTGCTGAATAGGCTGAAGACTCTTGACACATACTAGATGATTCTGAACTATGGTTATGAAGGGTCATCATCTGATCTTGAACTATGCCATTAGAAGACATCATTAGTAAAACAAAAGCTCCCAAGTACCAAAACAACTGACAAGTACTCAGTCACAGCTATTGCTCACTAAATAAAAATTAATCTGAGCTCTGAGAATTCTAGTGAAACATGAAGATATTACCACTAAAGAACAATTCATGGCATAAATAACTTTTTAGTTATGGAATGGTTTGGGTTGGAAGGAACCTTGAAGAATACCTAGATCCAAACCCCCCTGTCAGGTGCAGAGACACCTTTCACTAGACCAGGTTGCTCAGAGCCCCATCCAGCCTGGCCTGGAACACTTCCAGGGATGGGGCATCCACAGCTGCTCTGGGCAACCTGTCCCAGGGCACCAACACCCTCATAGTAAAGAATTTCTTCCTAGTAGCTAATCTAAATCTACTCTCAGTTTGAAGCCATCCCCCTCTTGTCTTGTAGAAATGTCCTTGTAGATGGTGTCTCTGCATCTTCCTTGTTACAAAAGATACCAGATAAAATAAATTTTCCTTTTGCAGTATTTATTATGTGCACACATACTTCTGTGAGTGTACACAGTGAAAAAATGAGAGGGGAAAGTAATTTTTTCACATAAACATTATTATCCAATTTTAAAAAAATCCAGTATTCCAAGGACCTGAGTAATACCACAAGACAAATGCAGAAGCTGAACTAAAAATTTCTACTTTGCAAAAAACATCTTGTAAACAACCAGCAAACAATATTTTTATTATTCTGAATGCAAAATCCTAACTTTGTGTTCTTTATTCCTAAGAGCTGGGATACATTAGGACTGTGCAATTGTAGAAACTATTTTATGTCAATTTAGTTTAGAACTGAGGTCTGTCTCAAAAGCTGAAGCCATCTGTGGTCTCTGACTGATGGGGTCTCAGCTGAATCGTTCACCTAACTCAGGCCAGAATTCCTCTTCTCACAGCAAGGTGGATCTGTCCATGTCAAAAAGTTTGGCACTTTCAAGCAGCACGATTAAGTGGGACAACCTCATACCTTGGCTGCAGGGGTGTACAAGTTCTGGAATGTTGCTTTCCAGCTCATACCTGGCAGTGTTTACATTTGAAACTCAGAGTGAGCTAGGAACCCCTTTATCAGTCTACAGATAAACCAAGAATAAAGCTACAATGTAAAGCAGAAGAGTAATTTGTAAAATCTCATGTGAAAACAAAACCACCATCCCTCAGACACCCCCTCAACAATACTGGATAAAAGAGCTAGCCTCAGGGAAAAAAGTCTGAGATCAACCTCAACTGGTAAAACAAAATAAGAGGTCATGTCAGTTGGTATTTGCATGTTTAGTGTGTTGTTAAGCATACTCAAGATTTACTATCTTAAGTGTATTAGACAAATTTAACAGACCTTGAACTCCTCTTGCATTAACTGAGGGCACCCACTTTATTTGATTTGTGTTGTTCCTTCCCATTAAAAAATAGGGTCTTGGAACTGACAAACAAAAAACCCCTAATAAGCAAGCATTACAAATGAAGAGCTTTGTATCTCTGTACAGAAACTACTAGTAGCACAGCTGCCAAGCACCTTCTACAACAGGTTATTTTATAACCTCAACATTCTTAAAAAAAAACAGAAGAGTGGACAAACACCAGGACCATTAAAATATTTCTTTTCCAGTGGTAATACAGTGTGTCTAGGTAATACACATTATCTTTCACTTAAAACTTAAAGTGTCTTTTAAATACTAAATCTGTTCATACCTATCTGGTTAGTTATTATCCACTTCTTATGGTGGCACATATCCATACAAAGACTGAAGGAGGATGAAGGAACAGTAACAGAAGAATTATTATACTTCAAGTCTTTACTATGATTCCTATAACCTAAGTCCACAGCATTCTCTGTTAATACACCTGATCCCCATTCCAACTCTTGAAACATTTCAACCACTTTTACAATGAAGGAAGAGGAGGGTGAAAGAAACCTCAAATTTCCATCCAAGTAAGTTATTGCTTTAAATTAATAATTTAATTAATTAAATTAATTTAGGATTACTGAGAGAATACAAAACACATCATTTCAGTACACAGAAAAGTGCTGGCAGTTGGGTGAAAGATCATCTCAAACCTCCCATTTATACTCAAAGTTATTTGTTATGCTCATTTCAATAAAGATGAGGTAACTAGTGAGTAAAAAGTAAGAGTCTACTAGTTTAAATGGAAGCTTAAACTCAGAGGGGATCTCTCATTCAACCATTTTTCATCAAAACTTGATATTTAAAAAGACATGAGCACTCAAAATCACTCATTCTGGATTGTCTTCCCTCTATGTTCTCCATTACCAAGAGAAGAGATTGCATGAGCATTTCCAAAGAAATCTTTGAAGATGAGTTCAGATACTTTTGCTGGAATCTCCCCATTTCACTCCTGAATTGCTTGGCACAGCTAGAAGGCTCATCAAACTCACCCTTGCTGTCAGTGTGCCAGGTACAAGGAGCAGGTGATAGAGGGATGGGTAGAGCAGCAGGGATGCAAAGAAGGATGGCCAAGAAGGCAAAATATGAGGGATTAAGTATATTACAGGAAGTGTTTAGTGATTTACCAATGCCTAATGAGATTTGTCATCCTGCCTTCAAGTTCCACAAGTGGAACTGCTGCAGGAATCTATTCCCTCCAGACTGACAATATGGAATGACTCAAGGCAACTCAATTACTATGCTGTACATGCTGAGTTCCTAAATGCTCTCCCAAAAGAGCTTGAAGATGCTTTCCACCTTTACAGAGTACCATCATAAGCTTTTAGCCTAATGCCAAAATCCAGAACAAGCAGTTGTTACACTGCTAAAAAAAAAAAAAAAAAAAAAAGCAGGAATATCACAAGTCTTCACCTGAAGTAAAATATTTGGAGAAACAACATATTTCAGCAGTAGTACACAAAATCACTTACAGGCATATTTAAACACTACAGGTAACTAATGGATTATTGCTGAATTACTACAACTGTGACATTTAGCAATGTGTAAAATTAGTGAAAAATGCAACAAGCAGTGCAACATTATTTCCTGGAGAGCAGAGCAGCCATCCTCTACACAAACCAGGCTGCATCTCACGCATTCATTTAGAGTGCTGTGTAACAGCTGCACTGCACTTAACTAAGTCCCCAAAGTGGACAGAGTTCTCAGAATACAAGACTCAGAATAACAAGTGTTCTGCATTTCACAGTTCAACCAGTATAAAAGACTTAACATTTTCTTAAGACTGCAGTATGCAGAACTGCAGTTATCATTGATAAGACTTTTAAGAACCCATCCATGTTATTTCAGACTCAGTTTGATTTAAAACATTTTCTTTCAGGATGTTTGTGTTTTCACTGAGTGGTTATCTGGTCTCTATCTGTCAGCAGTTACTTATCACTGGCTTAGTACAGCAAGAAATTTCAAACAAAATACAGTATCCTATCAAGTTACATATCAGAGTAAGAAAAAGAACAAAATATGTGATAAGGGACAATTCTCATGAACTAAAGTCATCGAAGTATGACTTTTCATGTATCTAATAAGGCATTAACATTTTACAAAAAACTTTTCTACATAAAAGCAGTGCTGTTTTTAGAGGAATATTATGCCCTGCAATAATTGTAAAGAATATTTTACAGAATAATTAAATCACTATGTATTTATTTATATCAAAGCATAAACACACTGTGAGGGCTATGAACGTCTCAAAACACATTTTTCCTGTAACTCCTGAATAAAGGGACTGCCCAGTACTGTCCAGATGCTCCTATTCTAATCCTGCAGGTACAATAAGGCAACCAAAAGCAGTGCCTACTTCATTCCTAGAATTCATTCCCAGAGGGCACACTGCCTAAAAGCCCAGTTCCTCCCACCTTAGTGCTTACTTTCTTTCTCTCCAGCTTTCTGACTTTCTCTACCTGTACTAAATTTTGCCACTACAGTACCAGAAAACCATGAGACTCAGAGTGAAACACAGACAAGTAGAGGATGTGAACAGATGCTCAATGAAGAAGTCTACTGCAAGGAGAAGAGTAAGTTGTCAAAACTCACAAAAAGGGTGGCCAGAATTATTTCCTTTAGACCCCAGAAGGCAGGTTTTTCTTTGTTTTTCATGTAGAGAAATGCAGCATTTTTATCTATTTGGTAGCATCTCTCTGTTGTATATTTACCTTCTACCTTCTCTTCATTCCCACTCGAAAATGGACAAAATCTCTAATTACAGTATGTTGTAGGCAAGCAAGTGAAGACAAGAGAATCTAGGATCACTATTGTATTAAGTCAACATGCCACCAGTGTATATGCAAAACCAAAATTTCCAATGGGATCAGCTGCTGAGCATTCTAGCCAGTGACCATTTTCAGATGGATCATGTTCACTACTTGTGTTGCTTGAAAACAAATCCATGAAAAAAAAAATCAGATGAAGAGCATAATTATCCACCATCAACACCGCAAAACCTATGCCTGAAAGGGTATTTTAAGTGCCTAAATTAGGTCTTACAGACTTGAAAAGTTTGCCTCTAGAGAACTGTATTTCTAGAGTTTGTGGGTTATCATTAAGGAGAATGCAGATGACAGAAAAAGAGACCTTTCAGATTACTTCTATAAACCATTACCTTTGTTTTTCCTTCCCAGTGGTCAGTTGAATGAGTTATTATGATAAGATCCACCCAAGCAACATAAATGAGATGAAGAGGGGACATAGGTTGAACACAAAAGAATGCATTTCTTGACCAAAAGCAATTCTGGCTTGCAAAATGGAAGGGTGACCAACAGACCACTAGTCAGCTCACATGTCCAGCTATGCAGGGATGGGTCATTTCTGGATGCATTTGCATAAACCAGGAACAGCCAAGCCAAAACCTTAAAATCAGTTCAAAAAGAATCTGCTCTTCTTATCTGTAAGCTTGTCTGAAGCTTTAACTAGAAGTCCTGCAAAGTCTTAGAAGTATTAGTAAGGAAAAAAAAGCACAGTAACCATAACAAATTAAAATTAATACAATTGTTTGCAATGTAAATCATAGAACTACAGAATGGTTTGGGTTAGAAGCGATCTTAATGGTCCTAACCCCCCCTACCATTGCCAGGGACACTTTCCCCTAGCCCACGTTGCTTAGAGCCCCATCCAACCTGGCCTGGAGCACTTACAGGGATGGGGCACCCACAGCTTCTCTGGGCAACTTGTGCCAGTGCCTCGCCACACTCACAGTCAAGAACTTTTTCCTAATATGTAATCCAAGCCTACTCTGTTCCAGTTTGAAGCCATTTTTCCCCTTGTCCTGTCACTACATGATCTTGTAAGCAGTCTCGCTCCATCTTTGTTGTGGGCTCCCTTCTGGGAGCTGCAATTTTCACCAGATCTACCCACACACAGAGAATACACATAGCTAATTTTGATACAAAAATCCTTACTTTCTCTGCCCCATTTGATAGTTCAGCATTAGAGAATACAGCTATACTAATGGAAGCTATAAACTTTTTATTTTGGAAGTTAAAAAATTCAGATTTGAACAGTGAGACAGATGGGGAAACTGCTAAGCTTACATAAAGTTGCATATTTCCAAGGCTGTTTTCTGGCATGATAATAAAAAAAATATAAATCTGCTAGAAACCATGCCAAAAGCAATGGAAATATAATCAAATGAGTGCCTGTAAAGCCCACCTTCTGAAGACCATTTGCTCTGTTCCCATGTAAAAGATTGTAATTATCTTCTCAAATACCTACAGCAGGCTGTTATGTTTAATGAATTTCACTGTTTACAGAAGAGTTAACCACATCACAACAAGAGTTAATACATTCCCTGTTAAAAATAAATAATCATCTCTTGAAACATCCCTTAAAATTCATAATATCTAGGAATAACCTGGTAGCCCTCTGGCTCACTAAGACCCCTACCAAAAGATTCAGCTTTCGGCTATCAATACATGGAAGCTTGCTTGGTAACCATAAATAGCAGACAGATATTTTAGCATGTCATGATATGCTAGAGCTGACTATCCCATTGCATACTAGAATAATCATGTTATTTAAAAATAAAAAATAAGAAAAAAATTAACCAACAGCCCAGAATGGTGCTGCTTTGCATTTTATGTATCAGCTTTCATCTGAGGATCATAAATCCTTTCTTTGTCCAAGAACCATTTTTCTAGCCTCATATCCATAAGGTGGATATCCTTTCTTTATCACAATTTTACAATCCTGAAAAGAAAAGGCTGACTTGTTCAAAGTCACTCAAGCAGTAAAACCAAAACCATGTTCCAAAATCCAGACCATCATCCTGTTGTCAAAATTAAGCCAGCCTCGACTGGTGTGAAACAAGAGACAGACTGGCTGCTACATTTTCCAGTTCAGTGGACAAAGCTTTCCCTTTAAGTGTGTTACAACATCGGAGCCAGCAGAGCCAAAAAACTGCCTAACATAAAATGAACCACATTCAGACTTTCACTGCCCAAGTGTTGCACAAAGCCTCCATCTCAGAATGACGACTGGCACGCGTTCAAAGTGATGAGTAAACCTATCTCCTTCAATATGCCATTTCTGATATGGCGTGAGGGACAAACAAAACCCATTATGCTTACGAGGGAGTGAGGTTGGGTTTGAATAACCCAGACTTCATTTCACCCACATCGCATGACTGATTTAGCTTTACAAGGTCAAGTCAAAGAAACCTTTTAGGAAGAAGGACAGTGTCAGGGACATTCTCTTTTCCAGAAAAAAATACGAAAAAATGCATAAGAGGCCAAATGAGGAGTTGTTAATTGTCTGGCTCCAGCCAGCTGGCTAACTTGTAACCCTGAAGGCCAGACCTCAGGCTCAACCCACTGGGTCTGAGATGAAGAATTCATAACCACCTGAGAAATAACTCAGGAATGCACCCCAAAACCAGACAGGAATGCACTCCTTCCCAAGTCCATGCTTGGCCACAGCTCCATGGAGCTTATTCACAAAGTTTAGCTGAGCCCAGCCACATTTCCTGTGCTCTTCCATGTATTGTAGATAAATTGACAATGGGCTCTCAATAGCAAATTGTCCTGAGAGACAACGAGCACATATCAAGCATCCAGACTTGATACATACACTGCTCCAGTGAAGACTGTGGATTTAACTGCACACAAGCCCTTCCAAGACGTCAGTATCCATCAAAAGGAAGAGTTTTCAAAATTGTTTCTTTTTCCTCAAAATAATCAGCATGACATTTTTACACTAGAGTTACAGTTCAGCACTAGAGAACCACAGTATGGGCCTTTTTGTTATCAAATTGTTAGCAATTTTTGTGTTATCAACTACTTGTAGTGAAGGTAAAACACCATTTTTCACATCCACCCCAATGTACTTCAAGTATAAATGATAGATTCCTCCAACAAAAAAATGGTTGGTACACAGGGGATTTTTTTCAACAAGTAATTTAAGAAAATTATCAGGTTTTCTGCCAAAAGAAATGTTACATCTCTCGTACCATACAAATTTCTCTTGAAGGAAACCTGACACGTTCAGGCTATGAGAAAGGAAGGTCAGCTGATATTTATGTCCACAGTAATGTTTAGCTGCCTTTGGAACTCAAGTTCCTATTGTGAAACTCCTAATCTTCCAAAGCACAGGGACTGCAGGGGCCATGCTATCTGACTGACTAGAAAAAGCAAAATGATGTGGCTTTGAAGGGGCTACAGCAGGTACTGGAAGCAGCCCCCCACCCATATTATCAATACACTCCACATATGCTGAATTATTTTGAGAAGACTAGCAGAATTTTGTTGCAGATGGTGGTTTCCAGTTTGCAAGTCAATTCCCTTTGCAACAAGCTGAGGTACCACTGGCTACACCACCTCATGTTCCAAAAAATGGCCCTACAGAGTGACTGAGTTAGCAGCTGGTAAGCTGTTATGATTCAAGGTACAGTATTTCTGCCAGAGAAATAGCTGTAACACTGCCAGCACTGAATCTAGAAAGTGGGGCTCACAGCAGGAACACAGGAAAGGGACAAAATCAGAAATTCAGGAAAGGGACAAGATCTGATCTATCTAACAAATGTGATACTTCTAAACTTCTAACCTCTCAACAAGGCAATTTATGAAATGCCTTGACATCCCATCCAAACCTAAAACACTGTTTGTTTTTATAATCCATATCCACATGAGAGCTGAAAGCTATTTAAATGCCTACCAGTTCGGTGCAGACAGAACTGACTCAAGTCAAGCAGCTTCCAGGATGTATCAAATAATGTTGGAAACAAGAATACAAGAGGCCAGCATTTGCCAGTTAACAAGCTGACACAGGAATGCATTTGCGATAGTTACTCAACACATGATTGTTTAATTTGTTTTTTGGTAAGCATCTAATTTGAGTGCCTGTAAGCATGAACTTTTAAAAACAACAAGAAAAACCCCACAAAAAAATAAACCAGATCCTCAAAACTAGAAAAAAAACGCTATAAACCACAACAAAAACCACACTACACTAGCTTTCTGCTGATATTAAAATTACAGACATCTGCCAATAATGCTCCTTTAAAAATCACAACAGGCAAGTGCAAAGAAGTTTTCAAATAGCTACAGGAGAATGTATTTTATTGTCTTCCTCATTGTTTCTGACTGCACTTCAGAGGAAAAGAATATTAGCCTTCATAATAAAAAACCACACTGCTTCTGTAGCCTAAAGAAGCAAGTACATGAAGACAAGTCATTCTAAGTTATAAGGTTCTAAGTATAGGCTACAAAATACTGCCGATGTATTTCAAAACTTAAACAGTAGGTAGCAACTAATTGTGTTATTTATTGCATTGAAAAGATTTCAGGTGTCTGTGCTTTTCCTTTAGAGCTTATTTTTCATTAAATACTTTATTCATTCTTACATAATTTTAAATGTAACACACGAAAAGAAACTCCTAACATACATGTAGTGTTTTATGGGGTTTTCCCCAACAAATTACAGAAATTACAGAAACAGGTGTTTCTTTGGCTTCCTAACTAGTATCCAAACTGAAAAATCCACCAGAATGTAATGGTAAAAAAATTACACACCTATTAGAATTTAAATAATTCCCATGTTCATTTCCCACATTACTGGGAGCACCAAAACATCCCTGTGAAAGAATCAAATGACAGGAAGCTGAGGGTTACACCAGCTGCCAAATCTACGCTGGGGGTTTTTATCCAAATGATTTGATGGTGAACAGTGTTTTGTGCTTTCTCTGAAGGACAGATGATAAATACTCAAGTTGGGAAATAAAAAAAATTTAAAAAAAACCAAAGAAACAAGAAAACCCTGACTAAACAAAAAACAACAAACCTCATGTCAAGACCTGTGTCTTGCCTTGAGGTGAGTCCACTACCAAAAGAAGCCAACTACTCCAGCACCTCCCTGGTAAACTAGAACCTCCCTGGTTCCATGAGGACATGAGCAGCCGTGACAGCACTGGGAATTGTATTACCTGAGGGTAGTGCAGTCTTTTTTACTTTAATGATTAGCAAAAGGAAATAAGTTAACCTATGATGAAGTTATAATTCACCTGTATGTGACAGAAACACAGTGATGCCTTCTGTGATCACTGAAAGAAACCTTAGCAGCTTGGGGTTCTGTTTGTATTCAAGGGGCCAGTGACCAAGCACTCTCCCAGCCTGTGCCAGCCCAGTCAGCCTACAGCTTTCCTGGATGAATCCTAACATACCCGACAAATAAAAGCACCAAAATAGTGCAGCCACTTGCCAGATTGCCACAAGAACAGAAGTACAGCAGGTGGCCATCCACAACTCCAAATTAAATCACATGCTGCTCAGAACTTTATACCAATCCCTGTGTAGTGTTGTATCTGTTTAATGTTATTCTTCATCCTCAATTTTCAAAATTAAAAGAAAATGGGTTTTAGTGACACATGAACCGTGGCAGGAGACAATGATCCAAATGGTCTCATTCAGCACTCAATAAAACAGAGTGGGCATCTTTCCTCCTCCATTCTCTTTTTTTTTTTTTTCCTTTTCAATATTTATAAAGTAAACCAGTGCTTATCTGAGCTAAATCCCCAGGCTCAGTGAAACACCAGGTGGTAGACTGGGGTAGTTTTTCTAGCAACAGATGGCTCAAACATTTTATGACAAACGGACACAGGACTATTGCTCGTCAGCCCATCTTTCAGTTACTTCTTTATGTAACAGCAGCAACTCACCCGGGGAGCTCAAGCAGCTGCTCACCTGCACCAGGGTCCCCCTGGAACCAGCCAGGGCTGTGGGAGCCTCCCTGCGTCCCTGCCTGTCACTCAGGTGACACCGCAGCGGGAGCCCACACTGGGCACCGGGAGTAAACAAGGTGCTTGCCATCTCGGACAACAAACTTTGGCAACACGCATCTCTAGTTTTCTTTCCTGCCACAAAGTGCAGCCTGTGACTCTCACGTTAAAATGTTTTATTTCTCAATGATTTTTACTTGCTCATTGTCTTATCTGCCCACACGCAAAGAACCTGCAAGCAGCTACTGTCAGCCTTAAATAGGAAAGGAATTTACTGCCTTTCCACACTTTGCTGTGCAAGTAACATAAAGGAAGGTTACTTAGTTTACCTGAAGTGAAGAAAAACATTCCATCATTACAATTATGCCAGTCTGAATAAACAGAGAGAACAAACCATAAAAAGCAGCACTGAATACTCCATTAATTCAATTCATTTCTCACTGGTAATTTAATAGTTTTGTACCTGAAATGCATACTGTAATACTCCCTCTCTAGACGTTCAAGGGGGATGGGGACAGCACAGAAGCCACCCCTCTAGGCACTACTACACTTCACATGCCCCGTTCTCCCTCCAGGATTTTTCAGACAGGGACATGGGAAAAACATCTGCCAGTCTCATGTTGGCATTATCTCAAAATCTGAAATACCACTTGCATTTATTTGGCAAAGGTTAATAGTATGCTTGTAATATTTTTAGTGATATAACATTGCTAAACTGATGTGACAGAAGTAAGAAATGCCTAAAAATACATCTCAACCCCCAGTACTGTCTGCTCTGGGATTTTGTTTTCTCAATTTAATTTATTTATTTACTTATTTATTTTTAAATAAAGGACATCACCAACTGCAGAAGTGAAAAGGCTATGAAGTAAAACGTTTATAGCCTAGGAGAAAGGGCTAAAGGATAGAAAATCGGAGGCAGAAGCCTAAAGACTTTTTCCACCCCCGAAAATATATTAAGGGTTTGTTGGTGTTTTTTCCTAAAATAAATTTAGTCAGCTGAGACTGAACAAAACTTGTGTTACATGCAGAAGCACTAAAATTACATAGAACTACATGTCATGCGAAAAAGAACATTGCTATCCATATTTTGTATTAGTTTTGATGTCTTCAGTCTGTGGCTTTGCTCTTGGAATACTATTAAATTCCATTCTGCTTACTGTAGTAGTTACCCGTTCTCAGTCAAGGAGGCATCAACTCAGAAGCAGACTTAAGGACAGTTGCATAATCTACTTGATATTTACTAGAAGTGTATGATGAATACTGCTGGAATAATGAATCAGCCTACTAAACCAGACTAAATTCTTCAATGCCTCACTGGTTCGAGATAAAATATTTATCAAAATATCAATTGTTATAGAATAAGAAATTCAGACTCTAGTTTTGGTATCCAGGCCCATGCCACAGCATTTTTAACAGCAAAGTATAATAAAATGGAACATTATAAAATGTTTGTTACATTAAGACCCTACCATACTACTCTGATCAGATGCATAAACCAAGTCCAAATACGACCATTCAATTCAAATAACACTCCTCTTTCCTCAAGAAAAAACCCAAGCCCAGAGAATACCCATTTTTTTCTTCTTGTCAAGAAATAAATATCTCCACATTGCATGAGTACATCCAGGTTATATAGTAACTTCCTGGCAAACAGGAGAAATTACATAAAATAGTCTATAAAACTAGGGTTGCAGTAGGAACGTGGGAACTAAATGACCACATTTCTGCAGCCCTAACTCCGCACCCTACAGAAGTCCTAGCCTAACCTCCACAACCCCCAGTCTGGGTAAAGCAAAGGAGGACCTAACACCTATGAAAGGAAGATGTTTTGAGGGCACATTGCCTTCGTGACCTTTTAGGGCCCACCCTTCTAATGCTGAGGTGGTAGGAGAGAGGAAACAATCGTATGCTCACACCTTCCAGTAATAACTAGGTCATCCCAAATTCACTGCTTTCACAAACTTAATGGAAACCAGAAAGGTACCACCCCTGTGAGGCCAACAGTAACACTCAGCTGCAAAGTATTTACACACTGGCCAGAGAGAGTATACAGCATTTATCAAACCTTAGCTGCAGGGGACCAATGATACAATTCCTGCACTTCTTAAACAGCAAGGGTCATTCTTCCCCAGGGCCACCAGTCAAAATATTGAAAGCAAGACAAAATTCCAGTGGAAACTGCATATGCATTAGTGTTTATTCCTATGTAGGTTTTTTTCAGTCCTATATTGAGGTGGGGTGGTTTTGCAGTTCATTAGCTAGATAGTCTCTCTGGCCAAAAGAATCAGGCCTTTTGCTCCCAGTGACCAGCCAGCCTACCTATTATATGGTATTTAATGTGGTGTTATACATGCTACACTACAATGTAGTTTTTCAAGGAAAACAAATACTCAGAGTAGTGAAGGATTCAGATTGCAGCAAAAAAAGTAAGCAAACAGTGTGTTTGCACACCTGTGCAGCTTCAGCCCAACATTGCCTTTTATCACCTGCAGCTGTTAGGCCAGACAGGCACAAGTTCCACAAAAAGCAGGAGGACACTTGCTTACAAGACACAGGGCTTAAAACTGCTTGTCTAGATTGTAGTTTGAAGTGCATGCAAATATCCTTCTTTGACACTTAAAAAGTAATTTTTAACTGTACAGTGCAGGTATATTTTAATACATGGTACAAAGGCCCAGAGACTACACCAAAGTATTGTCATGTGTGAAGATATGGAGGAGGAAGAAGTGAGAAATATGGTCATACCTTTAACAGTATTAGTCCAGACAGGAAAAAAAAGCAAGAACCTGTCTTACATGCTCTCTACTCTTGTCAAATGACTTGTATCCCTGCCCCTATCAGAGAGATATTTAAGTACCTGCTCACTCCAAAGTGGGTCTGGGGCACAGCTGCAGGCTTACAAGGAAAGGGAGGTGGAGCCCAGCTTTCAGTTTGGAGCCTCAGGTCAAGTCACTCACAGGATTTTTAAATCATTAAGTGCATGTCAGATCAGATCAGCCACCTGTGCTTGCAGGCTGGATACACGAATACACTCCCAGCTTTTTCTGTTTGAACCATATTTTTAAGTACCAAAAAATGGCAAAAGAACAGACAAAAATCTAAGCTGCTCTTGAGTAAGTCCCTACTCAGACATCAGTCCATAATAAAGGATTCAACACCAATAGCTGACTATATTCCAAGCACAGAGGAGCTTCCCTTGAGACAAAGATATAAGACAGGATAGCACAATCCTTGACTCAGAAAAGAGGAGCAAGTGGCTGTCATAAAATACAGCCACTTCATGGACGAAGAGGATTAATTGCTCCTAACATTTCAGGAAACAAATTCTCTAGCCATAGAGGCAGAAACAAGCTTATAAAAAGTTAAAGATGCACTGAATATTTAAGAATAGTTCAGTTGGAAGGGAGCTGCAATGTCCAACTGGTCATCTGGTCCAGCTGCCTCCCTTGGACCTACCTCTATTTCTTCCCAAAATCAGGATGACATGAACTTACATATTCAAGGTGCAAAAAATCCTAAACCAATAAACTGAGAAATTATTCCCTGAAATTCCTGCTCTAAAGATTAAGCAACTTCATTTTAGAAACCGTACTTTTGGGAAGACAATGCCTGTAAACAGTTAACAATTATCTTGTTTACTCTTCTACATTTTTCCATCCTGACTCCTAGCCAGAATTACAAGCATGGTACTCTGGCCTTACTGGATAATGAGGCCATTTGAAAGTGTATATGCTCCTCTCTTGCTACCCTCTTTTCTTAGGAAAAGGATAAAGACTGTATTTACAAATATCTGGACTTTTGAACAACAACAAGGGAACAGCAGTGCTCCAGATAAGCTGTGTAAGCAAACAACTAGTTTGTCACTGAGAGAATTTCTATTTGTAAGAATATTGTTTTGCAGCTCTTTTTGGCTCTGCTCTTTGACACTAACGTCGTTTTCTGAAGATGCCAAAAGAAAACACCCCCATCCCTGTTCAGTCAACAAAAATACTTCCCTTTAACTTTCCATCTAGTTCCAACACCAGCTTAAAACAGGGCTAATTCCAGAGTTCAACAATGAAACCCAAAATTGTCCAGTTGAGCTGTGAGCATATCTGATGTGACAGATCAGCACTCCACGTGCATCCCTTCCGAAGCTGTATGCTCAGCCAAACAGGACAACATCCTGATAGAGATGGTCCCATTCTGTGGTCTCAGGATGGAGACTCCCAAAGAAGATACAAGCCTCTCCCGGCAACCTGTTCCTTCTACTTTATTCCCTCTAGCCATGAAAATTTTTTTTCTTTGTAACCAGTCAGAATTACAAGAAAATCATTACTCCTGTTGTTCCCATTACTACACCAAGGTCTTGCTGCTAAGAGCACTGCTTCCAGCCCTATCACTGGACTCCTCTGAGAAAATTCAGGTTCTACTTTCTCTGTAGTTACAAATCAGGCAGTTGAAAACAGCAGTGGGATCTTATCTCCAGGTCATTGATACCAATTTATCTTCAGAAGTCCTGTGCTGGGCAGTTTTCCAGCTCCCTTCTCCGAAGTGGTAAACAAGAGTAATCCTTTTCACCAGTTTGCTGGCTACATTCTTGCTGATGCAGCCAAGACCTTGGCCTTAAGCATTACAAGGACACAGAGCTGACTCAGCCTAGTGTCCACAAGTTTAATTTTCTTTAAAAAAACCAAAACCAAACAAAAACGCACATGCACACCCCCCCAAAAAAGCCAAAACAACCACAAATATTACCCACACACATGAAGCTGTTTCCAGCCCACACTGTTATCTGGAAGCTGTTCTAATAAAAGCACATATGTCTTCACTGAACCTCAGGAGGGTCTGTTTGCCCATTCCTCCTGCTTGCTGAGGTCCCACCTAATCACAGGCTGCTGTGCCATCAAACACTCTCCTCCCTTTGGCATCACCTGCAAACCTGGTAGAGATGATCTTCACCCCATCGCCCACATCAATGGAACGAACACTGAGAAAGATGAACACCCAGGAAGCCCCACTGATACATACACTATGACCATGCACCTGCAAAGAATCATTTAGAGTGCCCAGGCTGTCACTAAAGTAAAAAAATGTAAGTAAAAAATGAGCAAACAGAATACACTTTATACATCTTTATCTAAGCACACAGAGTTGGAAGGTCCTACACTGCTACAGGTATGAAAGATTAAGACCAGATGACTATTATGGTAAATTCTCTGTGTGAGAAACAAGTAGGAAACCGCCAAACATGAAGTGCTCAATACCATAAATTCAACATCAATAACCAACTGCTATTTTTTATCTGTACAACCAAAAATTGTGAGTTGGTGCAGTGAAACTGCCAGTGTACAGGCAAGGCTTCCTATTACTACTATAACACAAGAATGGTGCACACAGACCACACACTCCTGAGACAAGGAATGAGGAGAGAAAAAGCCTCACCCATATCTAATCGAAAGTGTGATCCTAGACCCAGATAAACTTGGCACTGAAATACTAAATCTTTGGGAAAAGGGCACAACTTTGGCCCACCTTTGAGTTCTTTAACACTACAATAGTAAAAGTCAACCAAGAATGATGAGATTAGGAGTGATGGGGCTTTACACTTCATTGCATTGAGGCACTGAGCAACAGCAGCAACACAGAGCAGCACTGCAGCATCCCTGAATTACATGAACATATTGAAATGCAGCATCCCCATCCTACAGGTGAAGAAAAGACAGTAATCTGACTCAAAAGAGCAAAAAGAAACACAGGATGTAAGTGCCAGCAGCCACTGATGCACAGAACAGCAAGACCACAAGCTTCTGTGCTCCTCTGTAAGTGTACATAGAGCTTTTTGTATCTCTTCAACCCCCAGTTTAACAAGACACACAAGATTAGCACGAAAACAAGCAAGGCACTAGGCAAGCAAGCCTTTTACCTGGGGCAAAAAGACACTGGCTTTTTGTTAGCATGAAGGAAATTCAAGCTCCTTCAATATAGGTTAGCAAAGAAATTTCTCATGTGTTTTTGTTTTTCTTTTAAAATAAGAGTAAATAATACAATTCAGTCTTAAAAACATGACTGGATTTGGCTGTAAGCTCCAGCATACACAAGAGCAGAAAAACCTTAATGTTATTGGATAATGAATTGCAGTGGGACTCTAGTAAACCAGTTTGATTATCTACCTCTGCCACCAACTTCCTATGAGAACCTTGTCAATTCCTCTAATGCCTTCATTCTTTTAAAACAAAACTGATCATACTTTCCTTCCTCACATAGCAGATTAATTTCATTAATATTTGTTACATGCTGATTATACAAAATGCAATTAAGTACATAAATACAATTTCCTTTCTCGAGATCTCAAGGAGTTCTCTCAGTGTCCTCATTCCTAAAACTCAGGCTAACTTCAAAGATCAACTACTCCATGGAAGATGCTCCAAGAAGCCTACCAAACAAAGCTACAGCCAGGCACCAGAATACTTGCAATTTCACAGTCTTGAACGTTTCTGTTTTTCCCAAATAACCTATAGCTGGGTCAGTTACAGTTAAAACCCCACAGCTGCCCTTTTTCTCACCTCCGGTCACAAAAGTTGAAACCCAGTTTCCTTTTTTTTCTTCATCCTAGAAGTCAGGCTTTACGAGATACAGCAGGAAACTCCACATGAGGAGCCAATATTTATTGGGCCAGGTGAATCACTTTAGGGATCCAGGTGTTCTCAGACTACATAAATAAATCATATTTCATTGCTTACTAAAGTACTGTAATTTTACATAGAAAGGAAAAAAAAGAAAACTAGCCCTGTGGAGGAAGGGGGACTAACAGTTTATTTCCATGCTAAACCTTGATGCAGGTTACTATTGCCTTGTTTAGTAGAAGCAAGTACAACAGATTTATCAGACAATTTCCCTTTTTTGATTCCATTGAAAAGGACAGGCATCCTCCAATTACCTGTACTGACCAAGGAATGAGTTATGCAAGAAGCTTAATATCAAAATGAATTAATATAAAGCTAAAGCTACTGCAAATACATCCCTTAACTAAGGAATCCTGGTGGTAATTCAGCTTTCATCCCATCACCTGTAAATTATTACCAGTCTCACCATTTTAAGTTTTAGATTTTCTCTCGGTACTAATGGGCTACTCCAAGTGACACAGACACGTCTGGAAATCACAGAAAAAACCCTTATAATCTTTAAAAACCCTAATCACTTAGGGTTGAGTTGTACCATAAGCAGCCTTCAAATTCCAGTATCTGCACCTCTTTTATCCCCTCCAGATTTTGAAGTGCTCAGTAATTTATTTCTAGTAATAGAAGAGCCACATGGCTCATTATTTCAGCAAAACAAGGGTACCAATTCATGCCTACAAAGAAGAGATAGGGTGTAGTTCTTTCACTTCTGTTACATGGGAGTGGAGACAACCTTCCCTGACGTGGCTCATGAGTGTGAAGAGTAGCTACACCTCTGACCTAAAGACACAACCAAGGGAGGGTCCATGAGGGGAGAGGTTTCCTGCCTGTTACAAGACGGTTGGAAAAACGCTTTGAGCCACATTCAACTCAAATTACAGCCAGGCTTTCCCCACCTCCCACCTGAGTGCAAACTCCCTTCCTGACTGCTTAGCTCTCCTCTCCTGTGCAAACACCACACCTGTATCCCTTGGTTTCCGCACAACAAAACACATCTCAACTCTGCGCACCAAAAGCTCTGATTCCTCAACTTGCTTAGCCCAGGTACCTGCATATACCCACACTCTGGGCTTGACAGCTGCAGCACAGCTTGTGTTTAGGGTTTTTTTTTTTCCTTTAGAACAGCAATTATTTCCAGCATTTGACAGGGGCAAAGCTAAAAAACACCTTTGTTTCTTCTGGTCTGTAGATAGTTAACCCCCACTGTTTAAACTTTAACTCGTGAAAGGTGAGACAGATTTTTCTTTCATTGTTTAAGCTCAGTGAGCCTTCCACATTGACACGCAACTGAAGCAGAAAAAGCCCAAAACGTGTTTAGTGTTGTCCTTACAACTACTGAGGTAAGCGTATCAAGTAATAGTTATTTTTTTCTGATTAAAGCTTAGCCATTACCATCATCTCTATTTGCAAAGTGGCAGTGATGGATGACTGGGGGTGTTTCTCAATTTCATCCTTAAAAATAATGTGACTGTTTTAAAAGTTCAAGGAACACCCAGAATTCACTGCACTTTCTTTAACTATTTTATAATCTTCAAGGACCAAAAAACTAGCTTTACAGACACACTTCAAGCCACTGTGGCAATAGCTGTTCCTGAGCAATATCAGTTGGCCAGCCTATTCATTAGTTATAATGAAACACCATTTTAAAATGCTATTTGTAGAGCTTTAACTACTCCACTCAGTTATGAAACTGCCCCAGAAGGCACAGAGTTATTTCCTCAAGAAACCATTAACATTTGGTAAACAAAACGTACCTGTCAACTACACCTCCATCTGCAAGAACACACACACCCCCACTATCTCCCTCCACCACCTGTCAAACCTTTGGGTTCACAGGTCACTGGGGTGTGGATGTGGGGCAGAGAGGCCAGAGAGGCTCTGACATCTCTGCACCTCTTGGCCTTCTTCCTTGCAAAAATGCAATTATTCCATTAGTGGTTACTTAAAAAAATTAGTATTACCAAACTCAAATCAAGCACTACTCAGCTGCTGTATTTTTCAGGTTGCTTACAAACAGTATTCTACCAGTTGGCCAATACCTTATTTTTCAGCTCAAAACCCCTCCCCTCGAGTAGACTGTAATTTCTAGAGTATCTAGTTAGGGCTGGAAACTCCAGCATGAAATCCTAACTCTCAGAACTGTGAAATCACAGTTCTCTTTCAAGAATAAGACAGAAGACCCAGCAGAGGCTGACTGCACTGGGTCCAGCCAGGTAGGACAGCTTTCCCTCCAAACACAACTGCAAGATTCAGCAAGCTCCATCCCAAGCATGCAGTCAGCAAGCAGCGAGCCTCTGCTGCCCCTGCTTTCAGGGATTTAAAACTGTTCAAGCAATAGCTGAGCTGCACAGCACACAAACAGGATAGAGGAGGACCAGGGAGTGGTATTGTGGGGACCAGCCTGGCAGCCTGGAAGAGACATTCCAGTGATGCACGGAGTTCAGCATTATGTAACAAATTGCTGTTGGGTTCTCTTCTGACTTAGAAAACAGTGCACACAAAAACTGTGAGCAAACCACATTACTCAGGTTGCAAAGTCAAAGACTCAAAATGCAATAATGCCAGAAGTGAGGCTTCTTCCCACACATTAATACTACCTCCTATTGCACTTGCAACACAATTATTTACACACGTGTAAGCATTTCCCCAGGACTCCCATCTCACCCCGTGCTGGATAAGATCGATTTCCACTGTTTGTGTGTACTTCCTATGATCATTTTAACAGTCATGGCAAACATGTCTCCAGAAGGAGAAAACATGGTGTCCTAGTGAAGAGCCCTGATTATCCTCAAAAAAACCCCACCCCGCCAAAATAACAACAAACAAACAACAACAAAACCAGAAACCCACCCATAACCCAGTTTTGAAGGGTATTCTTGCTTCGGAATGTACTTATACTTGCAAATTGTACTTGTATCTTTTTAGAACACACTACTCTGGGTGGAGCCTGTCTGACTTGCACAAGCAGCTTTCACCAAGAGGCACTGGGCGAGGAAGGTCACAGCTATCCTACAGTTCAGAAGTATGAAACCTGTGGGAGTCACACATCCGATGACTAAGCTTGGGGATACATCTGACCCTATTCCCACTTGCTGAGTTTCCACACACTCGGAAAAAAGGAATACCATGAAGCTCTGACCACAGAGAATAGTGTGAGAATAAATTAAACCGTTTGTGTAAAGCACTTGCATATTACAAGGATGGCAAGTAAGGAAAAACATAAGAATATTAAAAATCATGCCCTCTGCAAGAGTTTTCAAGTTTTAAAAAGAACCAGTAAATAGCGCCTGAGAATATGCCATGGAAGTTGCATCACAGCACTGAAAATGGAAGTAACCTTTAGCAAACACCAGCACGTAATCACAGAGTAAGGATTGTCACAAGGTTCAAAAACAAGGCTGCATAGCTGTTCTTCATACTGATCTCATTTCTGAGCACTTGATTGTGGAAATTCAGCAATATGTATTATTACATCTGCAGCTATGAGAAAAAGGAATTGTCACTAATACAGACTGAAGGCTGCAGAGAAAGCTTTAGGTCTGAAATTATAAAACAGATTTCTAGTTACGACACCTACAGAGTGACCTCAGTCTTTCATTTTACACACTTTCATTCCCTTTATTATGTTTTATAGAAGTCTAAAGAACTGCTTGAAAGAATGGAAGAAAATTGACTACAGATTTTCCACTTTAAGTCTGATGTAGGTGCAGTAACAAGTCTTAAACCATCAGAAATTTTTCTGTTGAGCCAGGGGCAGGGTAGTTTTCAGCTCAACAGACTCCAGGCAAAAGGGTGGTGCCACAGTAAAACACTTCAAGAGTAAAACACAAGTACTTTGGCTTAGGTTTTTTTCGCCGCCCCCCCCCCCCGCTAAGTCAATCTGTGTCTAACAAAGCAGCCATTTCATTCAGCATTCCTATTTCAAATTTACTCCCTTGTTTTTCTGTATTTTTACATGCTGAGTTTTACGTTAGCATAGCTCCCCAATGATGTAAAACAAGACATGAAATACAAAGAGAAAAGAAACACTTTTATTAAAATGTTTGTCCATGCTTGATTTTTTAAAACTGTTGGATATTTAGACAATTTACATACTAAAGATCTAGTAAAAACTTTCTCAATGCATTTTATGAGAAGAGTTACAAAGAAAATCACCTGCTCCCAACTACAAGCATTTGTGGTCACACACATACACCAAAAAAAAAAATCTTTTACCAATACATCAAAAGTAAAAACCAGTTCTTATTTAGATATTCATCATGTTTGAAGAAACTTATCCTCAAAGAATGCATAGCAGTTTACAGATTTACCATATTCCATGTAAAGCAAAAGCCATCCTTCTCTAAGCCTACCGTACATAAAAAATTTACCAAGAAAATTGTGCAATTACTTAACAAGACAGAGCAAATGACATGAGATTTGTAAGAAAATCTAAAACTTTCCTAAATAATTGCTACCATTTCTGTTAAAACACATGTTTCATGGTTGCCATTTACATAAAATAATTCAGTGTCAGTACATCGCAGACAATAGAGACCTGACATTTTTCACATAAATATATTCCTGGAATCGTCTGACATCTGTCACCTTAGCATGACATAAACACTTATGAACCACAGTGCCTGCTTCACCTTCCACAAACCAACAAAAAAATTCTGCTTTTAATTTGACAGGACAGTTTAAGGCTAATTTTGCCCATGTTTCTGAATTACTAACAGTCATGGGAACTTCTGAGTTAAGGAGCAGATGGTTTGTTAAGTCCGCATCTTTTGAGGAAATTTTACCTTGAGACCAGAAATGGAGTTGTTAAGTACATCAGCAATTTATCCTGTGATCACTTAATATCAGAAAAAAAAATAAAAAAGAAAAAAAAAAAATCAGAGGTTGTATCAAACATACCAGGCCTCTCTAGAAGTGACTGAATGGGGATTTTTCAATGTCTTGCTTAGTATCTTTACTAAGGAACATCTGTAAGCTATGTGTTACTCCTTTGCATAAGTGAGCAAACAGGATGGAACAGCTCAATGCCAGGAAGTTTCATTAGCAGTTCTCAAGTATTAACATCAAACACTAGATCAACACAGAGTAACAACTTCAATTCAACATGAGGGCATAGGTGTACCTCCTAGTGGACTTTGCATACACCTTATCCGTATTCCTTCCTCTCCATATTCTGAATATGTTTTCAATTGAGAGTTAAACAAGGATGCAAATTTCATAATGACTCCCAAGGCAGTAACTCCTAATAACAAAAGTCATGGATCTGTTTATGGGAAAATATTTTGAGTATGAAATTGACCTGCAATTTCTGTTTCACACATGATTTCTCTGGAAATTGCCATAACAAAGTGCTAATTATAATTGCTGACAAAGCTACCCAAGTTTCCCACTGCTGTGGCTCTTATCACCCCAGTATCTCCTTTTGCAAGGCCACCAGGTAAGTCTGGAAAGTGGAGTGGGAAGGTGCTTGGCCTCTTCAGTACTTCGGTACTGACTCAGTACTTCGGAGTACTGAGTCAGAGCTAGTCACATAACTTCCACAGAATAAAGCTTGTTCTAGATGCGTAAGGAAGTGGAAGCCAGATACAACCACTCTGCTTAAGAATGTAATGTCTTATTCCTTCCCAGTGATACCACTTTTGATAATAAAAAGTAAAATTTTGCTCTCAAAGTGACATATAACCACATCCTTAGGTGATATAGAACTAGCACATAACCAGGAATCTTTACAGAGATATATATACACACACAGAGAGACATAATTTTTTTATATTACATATAAAAACATTTTTTAAGTAATATACAATCCTGCAGTGCTTGATGTAGCAGTGTTTATTCTAATTGTAATATTACAAGTACAGAAGAACTTGGGGATTGGAACTAGGCGATCTTGAAGGTCTCTTCCAACCCAGGCCATTCATGATTCATTCTAAGAAGGGGGGTAGTTTGTCTGTTGTTTGGGTTTGTTGACCTTGGTTTGTTTGGGTTTGGGGGTTTTTTTGGGTTCTCCACCCCACAACTGCCAAATGCTGTATTTCTCTGCAGACAACTATGGACATTATGAACGCGCAGATCAGCCGTGCTTATGTGAGGAGAGAGTAAAGCAACATATAAAGCCTACTTAAATTACATAAGGGAGTATTATTTTTTGCACACACAATAGCAACAAAGAAGTTGGACAACCTATATCAGTGAAGAGGGACTATTTCTGTTAGTCATTGCTTGGCTATGGGGGACTGCTCAGAGCACAACCAACTCTGTTGGAACCCAGGGGGTTCCTGTGGCATCTCAGAATTATTCAAACCCTGGTCAGGAGGCTTTTCAGCCTTGCCAGAGGTGTCGGAGAACCTGGATTGATGCTGAGAATGCCTGTGGCTTTGATTTTAATCCATGAGACAAATTACTAACTTATAAGAAGAATTGCAAGTCACCAGAGTTTAAAGAGTAGAATAGCAGTAATTATAGATGAAAAGGGAAGGGTTTGGACCCATGTCCAGGGGGATTTGAGATTCTGGACAGGGGGTCTGGGAGTCAAGATGGAGAATTCTTACACGTGGCATGTTATCTCTTCTTCTTTTTCCTAACCTTCGTCTTCTTGGTGATGTTGACACTTTTGGATTGGTTTGTCAGAGAGTTGGACAATGTAATGTAAGGGTCACAGACTGGAAAGCAATGGTAAACATTGGATACGTAGTTGATAGTATAAAAGAATAGAGCTGACCCAGGGTGGGCACAGTGTGCCTCGATCTCCCTTGCAGGGCAGAGAGTGTGCAGGGCACAGTGTGTCTCTGAAAGTTTTGCTGTGTCGACCTCGGCAGGGCAGAGAAATCTACTCTTGATAAGGAACCAATAAACTGCCTTGAGAACATGAACTAAGGACTCCAGATTGCTTCTTCAGCTCAGACAGCTGATGAGAAAAGGACTTTTTTGTACACTGCGGGAGAACCCAGGACAGGGAAGTCTCCAGCAAACTCTGATAAAGAAATCAGACAAGAGACCTTCAGAAACTGATCCATACTAGTATGTTCCAGCTGTACTAATTTAACTTCTCAACCTGCATGGATGCTAATATCCCCAAACAAAATAATTCGACATAATTATATCAGATATCCAAAACTATAAACAAACATTTTTGGCTTAAGTTAAAGAAATATTTAAACATTTTCAGGAATTTAATTAAAGCAGTTTGTTTAAACACTCTAGAAAAAGCAATGGTCCTAAGCTATTTTTGAGTATTTTCTCGTTCTCCATCTATGATAACAAACTCCTTACAATCCAGATTTAACCTAAGCCTTCCTAATACCTAGGTTCATCTTGCAAAGCCTTGGGATTCCTAAGAGACAAAGTACCAGAAACAATGTTAAGGTATTGAATAAGGCACAGCTGTCTTTGAACTACCTATGTTCTCAGCTCTCCTTTCAATCTTAAGGACAGGTTATACAGGATGACAGAAAGCAACGGCCTTGCAGAACAGCTCAGTAAGGAGAGGTCCAGAAGCAGAGCTGTTCATCTGTGGGCATGGAGAGCTGTTCTAACTGAAGATAGCTGCTTTATTTCCATATCTATCTCAGAGTTCTTGGACAGTTAACTGAGATATACAAATACAAGCAAAATAATTTTTACTGCTGGTGTAACTCAAGTTGACCAACTCCAGCTAATAAAATAGCTTTCCCCCCCCTTCACCTGCAGGGATACCCTGGAAAACAGCCCTACGTGTGAGTATGCAACTATGAAACGGTAAGAGTTTTTCCAAAATATAATCACTTTCCCCAGATCTTTCATCAGGTTTTGTTGCACTATTATTACAGCACTGTGCCATTAACTCCTATGTGGGATGCAGTGTATTAGTCCAAAATAAAGTGAAATCACTTATCTAATAAGAGGTTCTGCAAATAGACTCAACTTGGATTTCCGGTTCCAATTCAGAGTCTTCCCTGCCTCTTAAAAGCAAACACCAAGATACACATGCTACAACTCTTAACAAATCAGCTTATAATAGCTGCTAGCCATGCTTGCCTTTTGTATGCATCAACACAGCAATATATATCTTTTTCCTCAGAAATGCAAACTGAATCCCTGTTCACTGCTATAGATAAGTCCTTATGAAAAAATAAAGCCAAGCAAAGGAAAAACAACAACAACACAATCCAAATTTACTGTGGGTCAGTAAGAAAACTTCTAATTATGCAACTCCAGACATCAGTGCTGAGAAAAAGGTAACCTTGTTAAATAAAACATACTGCAAGCTTCTCATTATCACTCAAGACAAAGTAAGAAAAAACATTCTTATTGAAAAGGTTTGCCTCTTCCTATTACAAACATATCAAAATTAGAAACCAAGAAGGAAAGCATTACAATGCAAATTAAAAAAAAAAACTCGAACAGTGATGTAATGATTTTCTACCTCTGTTTCAAGCCTCAAATGCTCTGGACAGTAGGCAAAGGTTAAAAAAAGAGCACCAAGGCTGCAAACAGGCGCATGTCCCTGTCAGGAAAGACAAAGGTGGGAAAGGAACATGTAGCATCACCACAACTAAAACTACTTGAAGCATATTTTGAGAAGACAAAATAAAGCTGCTCCCTCTCTCCATGCTGCTACCTACCATCTGCCTATGAGGCCTCAAATCAAAGCCACATTTTTGGCAAGGGGTGAACTTGGTAGCAGCTGCGTCACCACAACAGCTCCAGCAGGGAGCAGGGGAAAGAGAAAGAAATGGGGCAACTCTGAGTTCTCTTTGCATGGAAATATTGCACCAAGCAGTGATTCCCAGCTGGAAACCCTGTTATGTAAGCAATATCATTTAGGATATTAGAGGAAATCAGTTACAGCCCATTCTCCTCAATCCAAACATCATACTCCCTGACCATTTTCTTAGAATATGACAATGTCATCTTAACATGTGGTTTCTGAGCAACAGTCACAAGAAATCCAAGATCAGCTCACTGCATCTCAACCACAGCGCCAGTAAAGAATCACAACAACAGAGTGCGCAATACCTGGCTTATTCTTGTTAAATGTCCTTCCTACAATAATTGTAATATGTTAAGTAGCATTTCACAATAGCTTGACTTTAAAATTTTGCAACAAGCATGCCTAACTGGTGTCTTTTGTGAAATACAAATGGAAACCACAAAACCAAGAGCATGCACTGCTTGATGTAAAAACTGTGAACTGTTGACTTAAAAAACATGTTGCTCAAGAGATATTTTAACACTGCATTATGCCATTAACACTGAAAACCGATGTATTTCAAATACAAAGCAAATAATCCCTTTCCTCATGAGAGGAAGCCAAGAGGGACTTGCAGGATGAAATACTGAACTTCAGCCATCCATGTGCTCTTGCAGCCCAGAAAACCAATTGTATCCTGGGCTGCAGGGAGAGGGAGGGGATTCTGTCCCTCTGCTCTGGTGAGACCCCACCTGCAGTGCTCCATCCAGCTCTGGGGTCCCAGCACAGGAAGAACATGGAACTGTTGGAAAGAGTTCAGAGAAGGTGACAAAGATGATTAGAGGTCTGGAGCACCTCTCCTGTGAGGAAAGGCTGAGAGAGCTGGGGTTGTTTCAGCCTGGAGAGATGGCGGCACGAGGAGAACCTTCAGTAGGTAACGAGGGCTTATAGGAAAGATGGGGACAGACTCTGTAATAAGACCTGCTGCAATAGGACACAGGGTAATAATTTTAAAGAGGTTGTCTAGAGAAGTGGGGGAAGATCCATCCCTGGAAATATTCAAGGCCAGGCTGGACAGGACACTGATCTAGTGTAAGACGCTCCTGTTTATTGCAGGTCAGACAAGGTAACCCCTTTAAAAGTCTCTTCTAACTCAGACCATTCTGTGATTCTGTGATAGTGAATCCTACAAAGTTACCACATCTTGAGGCTCCATGTTTACCACACATTGAATTTATATTAGTTCAGGACTAAATTAGAAGCAACTCTGCTGAGCCATAGAGGGAAGATGAAAACAAAGCCTCTGCATTTGACCTGTTTTCTATAATGTTTGAGTATAAATGTCCTACATCCTTGTACATAAACAGTGAAATTCACAGGTTATAACTGCAATTACAAGCTATCGGTCCAAATGAGGCCACATAAATTTCATATGTATAAAAACAAAAGAACCATAGCTTCCACTTCTCATGTAAAAGTTCATCCATTTCAAAAATCCTTCTATTTTTGGTCTTTCCCTTTGAAGAGGTTAAATGTCTTTGCTGGTTCAGTCCAGGACAGTTCTTGTAATTAAGCTGGCAAATGTGCCCAATACTGGCAAAATAAGAGCTCCTACTAATAGCAAGAAAAATAATATGAAAAAAAAATAAATATTTGAAAGAATAATTTCAAGTTCAGATATTAGATATTAAAAAGGCAATATCTAAGGCTAAGAGCAATCTGAAGTAAAAATCCCACTTCTTGCAGCTGTCCTTGTATAAGAAGTTTTACAATCTGGATTCAGGACTCTAATTAAACATGGTATTCTCTGAAAGGATATGAAAGAAAATTCTTCATCGTACTTAGGATACATCCATCGTTACATCTTTTCTGTCTCTAAATAAAATTTTTCACTCATCTTCATTTTTTGGAGCTGCAGGTATTAACTTGACAGCTTCACAAATTAAATATTCCTATTAAACGACAAGTATAAGGAAAAGCATACAAACTAGACACCTACCATGGAAATGGGCTACATTAAAAAAGCACAGGCAGAGAAAAAAAAACTGGAGGCATATGAAGTATTTAGGGAAAAAAAACATGCAACCCAATTGGATTGAGATTGCTTCTACAATGAGTTTTGCTGTATTTTAGACAATTTTATTTAACATTGTACTTTTGTAAAAAAAGAGCCTCTGCCTCTTCACTACTGAGTTTCCCGTGAGGTTATGCTAATAAAATATAATAGACCCAAGCAAAACAAGAGGATTTTTCATACTTGGAGTAAACACATATAAAATTTCTTGGTGAGTATTTGTGTCGGTAGCTGGAGGCACTAACAAGGGTCAGTTTCCATTGTGCTTAGAGCTGTAAAACCAATACATGAAAAAAGTTAACTATTTTTCCTGTTAAAAGTAGTTATCAGACATTATCTCTTAGGTAAGTTTCAAATTCAAACACATACTTGGAACGAAACAATTCTGTGGTCAGCTATGTCCTGGTGTTGGCCTGTGTTTCTGCCTTTTTTTTTTTTCATTGAAAGCTAAGAAGAAAATTTTACAAGTAAAGAAAAAATACGGATAAAAAGTTAAATCCAAAAGGAACAGTTGTCTATGCTCATGTCCCTCCCAAGACTGGTACACCAAGGGTCAAGTCAGCAGCTGAGGTGTACAATGCCAAACGTGAACTGCTGTACTGCACTGGTAGTATCCCAACTTGCCTTGACTAAATATGCCACAATAAAACCTCAGTATACCATCAATCTTAGCACATGCATGCTAAACAGCGGAATTCAGTATAAAAAACAAGAGCTTTGTTGAATATAAAAGACAAAAGAGAAATATCACCAATACTATTTTTGCTCTTTGTTGTTCAGCATCTAACAACCATGAGAAAAATGCTTTCAGAATTATGAGAGAAAATGCTTGTGACACTCAAGCTCACCTGAGCAAGCAAACATTCTTTGTTTTAGGAAAAACACCCATAAAGTATTTGTAGATAATCTTTTGAATAAAAAACAAATAAAATCATATTTGTCAGTAAGGACAAGTTTAGATCATGTTGATTTTTGCATTAGTCCTGCTACAGCAAGTTTCTGCATGTTTTCCTATGCTCCCTCCCTTGGAAAAATCAGACCTGCTAGGACAACAGCCCAACATGCAGCTAATTAGATAAATAGCCCAACCACCTGCTTCTAGCACTCAAAGCATTAACCTTTTCTACTCAATTCATCTGTCTGAAATGGTAAAACAAAACACCTGTTAAGATAGGGGGACACATAATATGTGAAACACTGGCTCTGTAAAGCTTAGATAACCCATCCAAAAACCAGGTAACAATTTGTATTATTGAATCATCTTTCATCATTCTACTGTATTTCTTATATTCTGGTCTACTAGTTAGAAGTTCAAAAGAGCAAGGGGAAAAAGGAAAACAAACCAAACCAATAAAACAGTCCATTATTTTTCACTTCTCATGACTGTACTTTATGTATGCAGGCAAACCAAAGCAAGCAGAGCTCTGCCTCATCCTGTCCCATGTTATTTCAATGGACATCAATTAATACTACATCCTCTCTCAGTAATGGTATTGCTTATTTGAGGTAAATCTAAAATCTCTTAGTATCTCCTGCACTTTCAAGTGCTGGAGCAGGTTACGTCTCAAAAAGAGAAAGAAACAAGAAATTCCCCAACAGATGGGAGGTGAATGTCACATGGCAGAAGCAGCAAGAATTCTGACTGCACATCCCCAAATTAACTGCAACACAAAGTGCAGCTTCAGTAGTCCACTACTGGGCACAGACTGCTTGGGTAAGTCATAAATATTGTTCCAAGGACAAGAAAATATACTCAGCCTACTGTTTGAAGTCATAAAAAAATACAGTACAGTGTCTCAGACTGCTGCTGTTTCCAGCAGTTGTCCACTATCTCACCACTGTTTGAATCACCAGCTCCTCAGGAATTGTCACCAGCTCTTTGCTTTGACAAACTCCATAGGGGCATTTTCCATCTGAAGGCATGCTGACTTACAAACTGTCAAGATTCCGATTCCATTCACATTCCTTAAATTCATGTACACACTGGTGGATTTTATTCTTTTGCACACCACAACCCAAACTAGACTTTTAAAGTCTTTGTATAGTAGCCTACATTTTAAGCAGAAAACCCTCCAATCCAGTAAGGACAAACTGGAGGTTAAGGTGCTAATCTGAAGAGTGAGTTAAATCGAAGAAGGAATTTGGTCATGAGAAATCATTGTCCCCATCCTCTTAAAAGAGGCGAGACATTTCAAACAGATTTCAACATGTTTTTTATGCACATGCCCATAATAGGAAACCAAGCATAGTTTTGCTCAAATGTCTCCAATCTCTCAAAAAGCCTCTTCTTTAAAGCCTTGATTAAGCAACAAAACAAACATGAAACTTCTGGCCCAAAATAGTGCCTCCATCTTCCTGCCAGTTTCTGCTGTATCTGTCCCTGGTCTGGGAAAAGAGGGGTCACCAGCACTAAGAGCCCAAGAGAACACCCCATCCCCAAGGTAAGCATATGGCAGAACAGCAGGAGAAACACTAAGAAAGCCCAATACTTACTTTTGCTAATTTTATTGACACTATCTGGAGAGGTTTCCTAAAATTATGCATTTTGACCAAGTCTGAGAAGAGGGGGAAGAATTCTTTTGGCTTTTAACTAAAGATAACATCAGCAATGCAGTCTGAAGAGGATTAGATATCCTTTTCACTGTTGCTCATTTTCTTGAAACAGGTTTCAGATGGTTATACATGCCTGCAAATTCTTGCTCTAAAATGCTGAAAAAAGACCAAGTGACAGGACCCAAGGCAATGGCATGAAGCTGTGTCAGAGTAGGTTTAGGATGGATATTAGTAGAAGGCTCTTCCACCAGAGGGCACTGAACAGGCTCCCCAGGGAAGTGTTCACAGCACCAAGCCTGACAAGAGTTCAACAAGCATTTGCACAATGCTCTCAGGCACACGGTGTGACTCTTGAAGTACCCTGTGCAGGGCCAGGACTCGATGATCCTTATGGGTCCATTCCAGCTCTAGATATTCTACAATTCTGTGATATCTGTATCCCCATTTTGGTTGACAAGGAGAAAGGTGAGAAAGCATTACTCCATGAACTACCAGGAGAGCTATGCTTTTTAAATCAGAACTCTTCCTTGTTTACCCGTATCACTGAAGTGTAATGGTTGATTGCATTTGTTTGCAAAGGAAAGTGTATCTTGTATGTTTAGAAATGAACTTAACTGATTTTCAAAGTCTGTAAACACTGCCTGTGAAGCACCAGTGCTCCTGGAGCCTACACAGCTGGGGACCTGTAACTACAGCCTCATCAAAGAGTTCAAATACAGATGTATGAAGTAATAAAATAGAGTTGGCCTCTCGTATCCTGGCCATATTTGCTTCTCTAAAATTGTGATCAAATGTACATTTGTCCCTAATGATCTGGCTCAAGACATGAAGAGTATCTAAAGCAATTAGCCCACTAAAGCATCTGAGGCTCAATCAGCACTGCACTAACATCTCAAAGCATCAGTATTGTGTAGTACTTAAAGCAGTCCCGAATGTGCTCCTCCCAGAATAGAAAAGATTTCCTAGAATCACATTTAGAAGTTTATTTTAAGAGCTTTGCTGGAGACTTCCCTGTCCCGGGTTCTCCGGCAGTGTACAAAAAGGTCCTTTTCTCATCAGCTGTCTGAGCTGAAGAAGCAATCTGGAGTCCTTAGTTCGTGTTCTCAAGGCAGTTTATTAGTTCCTTATCAAAAGTAGATTTCTCTGCCCTGCCGAGGTCGACACAGCAAAACTTTCAGAGACACACTGTGCCCTGCACACTCTCTGCCCTGCAAGGGAGATGGAGGCACACTGTGCCCACCCTGGGTCAGCTCTATTCTTTTATACTATCAGCTACGTATCTAATGTTTACCATTAATTTCCAATCCGTGACCCTTACATTACATTGTCCAACTCTCTGACAAACCAATCCAAAAGTGTCAACATCACCAAGAAGATGGAGGTTAGGAAAAAGAAGAGATAACATGCCACGTGTAAGAATTCTCCATCTTGACTCCCAGATCCCACTTTCCAGATTCTCAAACCCCCCTGGACATGGGTCCAAACCCTTCCCTTTTCATCTATAATTATTACTATTCTACTCTTTAAACTCTGGTGACTTGCAATTCTTCTTATAAGTTAGTAATTTGTCTCATGGATTAAAATCAAAGCCACAGGCATTCTCAGTATCAATCCAGGTTCTCCGACACCTCTGGCAAGGCTGAAAAGCCTCCTGACCAGGGTTTGGGTCATTCTGAGATGCCACAGGAACCCCCTGGGTTCTAACAAGCTTCTGTTCCTGTAGTTTTCTTTAAACCTTTTAAAATATTAAGCTAAAGTGCAAACAAGTTTATAACCCAGTCTTTTGCAAATCTCTGCAAAATGTGGCCATGTAACACATGCAATCACAAGCAGTCCATAATCCTTTTATCTTCTAAATACTATGCAATGGAAAGCACTCATTTCTGTATGGTGTGCTTTTCCTCTGCGTTTTACAGCTTTTAACATTCGCTTTTATGGCAGAAATGAGTGCAAGAAAAAGAACACACTCAAATGCAGCTAAAAAACTTCCACTAACAAACATCATTTAAATCACAGAATTCTTCACCAACAGCTATGTCTTCCATCAACTTAAGACACTAAAAGCATGTATAACAATATTCAGTAACTGTAAAAAGAAAAAATTACTTACTAGATTGCTAAGGGTTTAAATAAAGACTTCAGTTTAATAACATGTTTGTTCTAAGCCTATAAAAGCCTTCTGCTGCATTAGAAGCCACAGAGCATTTAGAGTCAGCTGTGCTCCTTGGTAAAGCTTGACCAAATATATAACTGTGAAGCTGGTACTGCTTAAGCTGAGAAACATGAACTAGTAGAATGAACATAAAATAAATTAAAAAATCAATGCTTTGTAATACGGATGGACACAGCTGTACAAAAAAAACCTCTCAAATGCTAAAGTAGAAAACCCTTTTGGAAATCTTTGCCAGGAAAACCCAGAAGCTAAACAAAAAAAAAAAAATCTGGTGAACATAAGAGAAATATTTAGCGTTTTCAACTAATTAGTTTGTACACATTACATCAAAGATTGTAGATGTACTTCCTAAAAGATATTATTTCTTTACAAAACAGAATAAGCTCCAAAACTAATTTTAAAATTAATTTTGGTTAATGATGTGTGATTGCTGAGATCTTAATAGATGTCCTACATTTGTAAACATATAAATCTTGTGCCTAAATCTATAATCAGGGTTTTGATGAAGCAACTTCACTAGAAATCTAAGTTCCTCAGGTTGTTCTTAGAAAGGAATTGTGATTTTAAATTCTAGCTAATTGATTTACAGCCTCCACTCCAAACCAAGTAACTCTTATTGTCTGGGGAAGGAGTTTCTCTCCCTGTGAATATGGCATAAATCTTGAGTAAAAGTACTCCATCAAACTGTAAGTGTGTGAGCCTTTCATCCTGGCAAAAGGCAAGATTTTCACCACCATTACTAGATTAGAGAGTCTGAGCAAGGAGTATCATTGGCAATAGTGTTAGGGGGAAAAGAAATCAAGCATCAAACTTGCTTCCACCCAATGAAGTTTGTTTTGCAGGCATTTTTACTTCAGAGAATTCAGGCCTTCCTCAGATTTCTTCAATACAAGTGGAAAACAGCAGTACCCCTACCTATAATTCTCAGAACTGCCCTGTTACCTTAAGTTCTCCAACACAAACACCTAAAGTCACAGCAACACACTGTTCCTGTAAAATGCAACAAACAGCTCAGAAACTTACACCTGGTGGAAGTGATCCTCTTATGCCAACAGGACGTATAAAATAGAGAGATCTGAAATACTTATGTTTCCTCTCTTGGAGGTACATCACAGCTTAGATTTTATTGCATGAACAGTATAAACTACTCTAAAGCACAGTCTACTTCTACACTGCAGATGTGTTAGGAACAGCAAAAGGATTAATGCTGTGTTAAAGTGATAACCCCGCACAGTGTGCAATTTTTCATTTTGCTCAATTTGCAGAATGCATCATATAAATTACATCCATAAATGTTGAAGTAAAACCAAAAATAACCTTCTTCCAGGGTTATTTTCATTTGCAAAGATTTCAAGCATAAAAAAATTATTCTTATCTCTGAACAAGCTTTCGTATTTCTTACAGAATAGCCTCCTTCTGTACTTAAAATCAACACAATTGCATTTGGTGAATGGAAATCCTGTAGCATCCAAAGTCAGTCATGCCTTTTACTCTTCAATTTAATCCACTGAGAGCTTTAAACAACTTGCAAGGTCTGCAATCACAGTCCTCTTAAACTAACATTTCCACAAATTCTATGGTTTTTGATGCTCCTTCTAGCATGAAAGTGAGAACTCACACACAGTGTTATTCATGAACTGGTGAAAACTGAAGCAAGGACAGAACTGGAAGGCACACCACGCTACTTCAGTGCTAAAAGCTCTCACATCTGTCACAACTCATAGCTATCAGAAAGAAA
The DNA here is from genome assembly GCA_013400315.1 of Bombycilla garrulus. Taxonomy (NCBI): domain Eukaryota; kingdom Metazoa; phylum Chordata; class Aves; order Passeriformes; family Bombycillidae; genus Bombycilla; species Bombycilla garrulus. The sequence continues at coordinate 723,219 of VXBU01016060.1, read as the reverse complement.
AGGGTTGAACACACAACGGAGCATGCCTCAAAGTGAATGCACAACAAATACATCAGAGAATGTGTGTTCATGCTACGTCCTAATTATATATAATAACAAAGATGATTATTTACAGTGGTCAGACTTATTCTATACCATGAGACAAGCCATGAACGCCTCAACAGCATAACCACATCTTTCCTCCCAGACAACATCATGCTGGCTGTTTTGATGAGATACACCAATCCTATCCATAATAATTCAACCTGCAAAAGAACTCCTTAAGGAACGCCAAAGTCCCTGAACACATGAGTAACTTATACCAGCACTCAGGAAAGGATCAAGCAAGGGAAAAGACAGCAGCTAGAAACTCAAGAGTCTCTGAATCTTTAGAGGTCATCAAGAAAACTGGGTTACATATCTGAAATGTAACAGTCAAGAAAAGAGTATCAGAGCACACAGAAATTAATGGAGCATGAAACTGAAGAGCAAAATTATTTTAGAGGAAGCAATCTCCTCTAGCACATGCTCTTGGGCTTAATTCCCTTCATCAAACAGTCTTACCAGATTTACTGTGGTTTACACAAGTTAAGCTCAGTAACTTAATTCTTGAATGTTTATTCTTGCTATTACTAACAGCTAGCTTTTAAGAAAGCAACTTTTGACTAAAAGAAATTATAGCAGAAAATGTTACCTGATAACCTTCTGCAAATAAGAGGGAAAAAAACCCCAACAAGAAAAAAAAAAGAAAATAAAAAAACCACAAACATAATAAGCAGAGGTACATAAATGAACTACCAAAAAACTACCCAACATCCCTCAAAACAAATAAATACTGACATCTCTCTGGATGAACTTTGATTATATTTTACTTATTTTTTATTATTTATAGTGTTTATAAAACACATCTATACATATACAGTTATCTCATTCAAGTTGCTCACACTGACAGATGGTCAGATCCAAAACAAAGATACCATACTGAAACATTATCAGCAAAAAAAGGATGTGACTGACTTTTAAATAAACAGATTATTTTTTAAGTATTATTTCATTTTAAATTCTAAGGCAAAATTAAGTCAACTTTGAAAAATAGAATTTTCCAAAGACTGCTAATTTCCTGAAATGCCCAGCAGCTGCTCTATTAAAGCACAAGAGGTAGATCCCTCACTAATCAAAATACAAGCCTTAATAATTATTCTTTTAAACTCCACCCACTTAATTATAGTGGGAATTCTTTACTGCTAATGCCTAACTCTGCTTTAATCTTATTTTAAGATTGACCAACTGAGAATAAAATCTGCCCAGGAAACTCTCTCGATTCCCATGCATAAGCTAATGTCTTTAAACAACTCTTTGCACTCCATAACCATTACTCTGGTTCAGCAAGTTCAACTTTATTGATACTGAAGAACAGGAGACTATTGCTAAGAGCTATAAGAAAAAAAAAAACAACAAACGAGCATAAAGATTATACTGTCAGTCATCTTGTATCAGCTGGATACACATCTGCCAAGGCTCAGAGTGTCTGGGGGTGGTTTTGTTTCTTTTTTAGAAGAAAATCAGACCAAAAAAGGTTGAACCTAGAGGACTTGTTGGGTTCTGGCACATCCTTTGGCCCATGGTTTTAGTGGGGTGTTGTGGTGAACTATATCTGATGTTTACACGGGGTTCTCTAGTTGCACTGGGTTTATATAAAGGTTGCACTAAGTAGCTGTATTTCCTCCACACTACCCGTGGTGGTCAGCCCCTTTTCCCCCACCCCTATCCCTGAAGAGTAGTTTGTTCCTGTGGTCCCATTGGCCAGGGGTCCCTTCCCAGGGTCCCTTCCCAGGGTCCCCCTGTCCCTGGGGACAAAACCCATGAGACACCTGGGCCTGCTCTCTTTCCTTTCTGCTGCTAGGCGAGCTACCTGCACCCTTCCCTTCCCCCACGCTCAGCCTAAGAATGGACTTCGATTAAACAGAATTCAGCAGAAAGAATTGAGCGTCCTTTTGTTCCTCATCCTTGTATCGCCCTAATAAACCAAGGGCTTTCGGAGTATAGCCCCCGAGTTTATAGGGGAAGATACAGTGGGGAATCAGCTTTTCACAGTCATTCTTTAACCATCAGTGTGAACACACTACACTGGCTTGAATCAGTACATTTAAAAGTCATATATGCAAGCAATGTAGGAAGTGTTGCAGTGGGCAGAGAAAAACTAAATACTTTTCTCACAAAAAGTGCATAATATTTTGTAACACTTTGTGCTGGTTTGAGATTGATTGACATTTTGGTGGGCAGGAAATAGCCACCCCTGGAAGTGAGGTGTGCCTGTGGATTTCCCATGAGCCCAGTGCAACANGCCAAGCCACTGGCAGAAGTCCCAGAAATGAGGTTTTAACTGCTTCTTGCCCAGATGGACCTTTTTAAGGCATGTATCCTACTCAACTGAAAGGGGAGCAGCTTGAAGGAGATAAAGACGGGACCTGAGACCTGATGTCAAGGAAAAGACAGGAGAGAACCCAAAGTGGGAAGGAAGAATGAAGGAGTGGGCAGGGTTGGCATGGACTTCTCTTGCAAAGCCATAGAGAATGGACTGGATGCTTCTATAACATGTACCATGCTTTTTAGGGGGATGTCCTAGTCCTTTGGGGGTGCTAATGAAGCACTGAATTTTATTGTCCCCGGCCCCAGGGACGACCAGAGATGGGGAGTGCCTAAGCACTGATGTAATGATATCCCTGGCCCCAGGGATGAGAGAGTTCCTTGGGATGAAGATGGAGCTGAGGAGAGTTTTTGTTTTGGACTAGGAAAAAGACATTCTTAAACTGCACCCTAAGAGCTGATACAGCCCATGGGCAGTTGTGAGAGAACTGTCCCAGAGGGGGCGATGTTTCACAATGGCAAATCCGTGGGTGAGCCATCTGTGAACTGTGTGGCCACAAGAGGACTGGCATTCTTGTGGGGGATCTATGGCAAAGCAGGAGAGACTCCTGCTCTTCCTGATGGGTTGGATAAATGATTGTTCAAGGGGTGGATTGATTGAAAATCCTAGGTTTTGTCTTTTCTTGTGGTCAGTGGGAGAGTGAGTGAACAGTCGGTGGAGGGAGGATGGATGTTTTGAAAGTTTCCTTCTGGTTTCAGTTTTTTCTTTCTTTTTAGTGTTAGTTAATAAAGTTTCTTCTCTATACTTTAAGTTTGGGTGGTTGTGTTCCTTTTTTGGTCCTATCTCACAGCAGAAATTGAGAAAATTGGGTGAACTGGCCCTTGGCCGGTGTCAAACCATGACAGACTGTTTTCTCTTTTTTTAAAGAAGAATTTTACAAGGCTGAGTATTAATTTTTCTACTCGAAGCATGTTTGCTTTGACAACACACATACTATGTGTTTATTTTATTACTCAATTGAGAAAAACAAAGATCTCCATAGTTACCAACAAGCTGCTGTGACAGGATATAATGGCAGTTCATTTTGTGTCACCCAAACTTTATGCATTGAGTTTTTGCTGTAACAAATTAAGAACTACTTGGGAGAAGTTTGTTCTTTAGAGACACAATGTGTTTCCCCTGTGTTTAATGCACCTTATGAAAAATCAGTAACTACAGAAGCTGTCATCCTCCATGGCTGGGAACTGCCATGAACTGAGATTATAGAATGAATGATGCATGCTACAGGAAAAGAAGCGGTATAGGAAGATGTAAGGATAAAAAAGAATAAAGCCAGGCTTCAAGTAACATCAGGTTCATGAACAGAGCACCAACATGTTCTTCAAAGAAATATTTTTGGTCATCTGCTTTCAGTTAGGCCCTCTCTCTTAACCAAGTCTATTCTCCTGGCTAGGACACACACCATACCACATCATTTCTGGCACAAGATTAGTAAAACAGAAGGATGGCCACAACTGAACTGGAAACTATCTTGTCATCAGTTCTTTTGGCCAACACACACTAACTGCTAGAAATATTCTGGGAATAGTTTGCTGCCTTTTTGGTTTTTTCTCTTTTTTTGGCAACAGAGAAGAAAAGGCATAAGCCATTCTGCTTACCAAGTGCAACACCAGCAGCCAGGAAGTGAAGCACTCTCAGGGGTGGAGGAAATTTCTGCTCTGCCACCTACAACAGGCAAGTGGTTTCTGTTCCAGGTTACAGCCCTGAGAGCCTGTTAGTAACTCCAGCATGGCAAGCAGGGAGCTTATACCCAGCTTCTGTCTCCTCTTTCCCTTCCCGAGAACTATGTGTTTCTAACCAAAATGGATTTCAACAGCCACTCCATCCCCAGTGCATCACACTAAACAAATGACTGCACAAATACCCAAACCTGTTTACTAAAGATAAAATCTACAAGACACATACCACAGTACTTTTCTATACTCAGCAGTGACAGCTGTATGTGTGCAGGTTTTCTAGTTACTCCCATCACAACTACACTACTGCAGAAATTGGAGGCAGAAGTCACTACCATTTTGTCTGACATCAATGGAATGGTACTGAGTAATAAGACATTCTTCTCAAGACTTCTATTATAGGCTAAGCAGCTAAACTTTCAAGAAAATGTATAGTGAATTAGTTGGTTTTAAGTATATACCAGATACCCTTTCAAAGAATCACAGAATTGGTAGGGTTGGAAGGGGCTTCTGGACATCACCTTGCCCAACCCCCCTCTGCCAAGGCTGGGTAACCCAGAGCAGGTGACACAGGGACACATCCAGGTGGGTTTGGAATGTCCCCAGAGAAGGAGACTCCACGACTCCCTGGGCAGCCTGCTCAGTGCTCTGACACCCTCAACATAAAGAAGTTCTTTCTCATGCTAAGGGACTTCTTGTCATTTCCTTTATGGCTGTTGCTGCACGCCACTGAAAAGAAGATGCCAGTCAGGCCATATTTAAGTGGATGAAAAAACTCAGCAACCTAACAATTCACATATTAAAAAATAAAAAAAAAAAATTAAGAAAAAAAAAACCAAACCCACCAGAAGCACAGTCAACTCTTTAGAAGACTATTACAACATTGTCTTGAAAAGTGATATAAAAGTCCCTATCCAAATAGGTCAGCAGTTCTCCTAAATAAGTGTAGTGATAATCACTTGCAAGTTATTGCTGTTTAAAAAAAAATCCGCTCTACCTTACAAATCCATTCTAGAAAATGCACCATTGTAACACTTAAACTCAGCACAGTTTTTGCTCTAAAACACAAAATTATTTCTAGATTATAAACACAAAGCTTTAAGACATGCAATATTCATTGATAGTTAAGTATCTTTGTAAGGAAACAACTTACTTGATTGAGTTTCTGAAGTGGTCCTCGGCAGGATTTTTTACTGTACAACTGTTCAGCAACCATAAATCTGCTTCAGCAGAGTTGTCTACAAAACAGAAAGAAACACACCTCCTGTGTTAAGAATTATTTAACCTGTCAACTCTTAATATATATTAAAAAATATACCAAACTGAGCCATTGGTAATAAGTCGGCTTATTACTTTATATTCAATTGCATTCTTGGAAGGGTTTTTTGTTGTTCTTTGTTTTGTGTTTTACTAAAAAAAAAAGACACACATGAGCATTTCTACTGTAAGCTCTTTTTAATTTCTTTGCCAATGGGGAATGAATCATTATGTCATTTACCAGCTGAGATGCCATTAGGTTGCACATCATGGAAAACAAAGTTAAAAAGAATGGTCACAGCTCCCAGAAATGCATACTCCCAGAAAGATCTTGCCTAGACAAAGGCAAAATTAAGTGGTCAACAAAAGCAGGTTTCACTAAGAAAACAAAATCCCTGCTTCAGCTCCACTGTGAATTAATACTACAAAATAAACAGATCACAATTTATAAAATGCAAACCTCTACTAAAGAAAAACGTCAGTGCAGCTAGTTTGGAAATAAACATACATATTTCTAGTTTTGATTATATCTTAGTTATGGTATAATTGTAGCTCAGCAATTTTCAGACAAAAGATGTTTGTGCAAGCAATATCTGCCTCCATTCAGATAAGGATACTAATTTTTCAGGATCAAACCTTTCTGTATGTTCAGAGCCTATTGATATTTAAATTCATTACCAGAACTGAATCCCAGAATTATCTGCAGAAGCACATATATAAATTTTAATCCTGTAAAATACAGCCTATAGCACAGAATTACTAGCATAGTCACTATCCTAGTTAGAGTTTCTTTTTTTGAAGAAAAGAATAACCTATCTCAAGTAGTTTAGTGCTTTAGCATTCATCAGGATAGCTTGTATCAGTTTGGATAAGAAAACTGATGTCACTCACTGCTACTCAGTATATTGAGCATTGAAGTATTGACTGATGTATCTTTAAATAACATAAGCCAGTGAGCAATGAGTACAGGTAAAACATAATTTTTAGGATGCCTTACTCGAATTGACATCCTGCTAAAGCAGGAGAAAGCCTGCCAAGACTTAGGCATATTTATATATGCACTCATCATGAATGTATCCATACAGGCCTGAATATCCTTTTTTCTCCATGCACGCACACTTATGACGAAATGCTAAACTTGAAAAAGCTTTCTGCCTCATTGACATTTTCTTCAAATAAATAATTTACAATTAACTATCGGTCACTTGACCTATGAAGCAGGTGAACTGAAAATAATGCATAAAATGCAACTAATGCTAAATGAGAGAAAACTACTGGGGGGGATTCTAATCATTGTTGACCAAGATTACACGATTAATTTGGCTAAAACAAAACTTATTTTCACAACAAGGGAAAGGCCCCAAAGCAGTCATTAAAACAACATTCAGACCTTTAGCTACTTTAAACAAAACAAATATCTGGCCCTGTCAGGTTGGGAAAGAGTACTCAGTTTTTTAGCCTGCATAGAAACCAAAATAAAAATGGATCAAGACAAAGAACCTCCCCTCCAACCCAGATTGCAAGAAAACACCATTTTTTAGACTAATGAACAGACTCATTTACTATTAGAAAGATAATCAGAGGTAAAAAAAAAAAAATTATTAGGATTTATGTACAGAAACGCAAAGAAAGAATGTTTCAATATCAGAAAAAGAGCAATCTCCTGGCCTAGTCAAATGTACCAAGTATGAAAACAAAAGTAGTTTTCCAGTTACACTGCCAAAACCTTGTATTTCTTATTCTTCTCAGCAGCATAAAATGTTTACAAATTCAGCCCCACACCCATAACACACCCACCTGAGAATTAGCGGTAGGACACACACACACTAAATAGCAAGAGGCCAACTTCTAAGTGAGGCATTACATTTAACAGACAACAATTGCAGTAGCACTCACTCGCCACTGTAAGGCACAACCATTTTCAAAAGATATCTTTATTCAGAGCAGAGATGCCTTGAGACAGAGAGCACCAGTTCTGGGCTTGGTTTCAGTTCCTCCTTCTACCATGGTTTCCAGGTGTGCAGGAAGAGCCAACACTGTGGCAATGCTTCTCCCCCTAAAGCCAAACAAAATCAAACTCTTCTCTTCAAAACAGCGTTGGAAAAAGTAACACATTTAAGTTTAGAAAGTCCTTACATACCAAGCCAACAGGACTCATACAGCAGTTTGGTTTCAGGCTATTAACATATTTATATTGACTCCCTGATTAAGGGACAACTGGAACACTTCATATATTTTACAAATATAAAAAAAGTCTCCCAAATACATGTAAATCATTCCTTAACAGGTTTCAGCCTCTGCAGAACAGAAGATGAAAAGCAAAGACTTTTACAGAATAAAATCTCCTGAGCAGTTTTGGGAAAAGGAGTCTCATTTGTGTACACATCTAAAAATCATTTAAGGAAATTAAAAGTGTTGCTGAGGTTTGTCCTCCTCTTACGGCAACAGTCTTGTTTTATCATATTAAGTTGTTCTATTTCTGCCTTTATTTTTAAATCTTTTTTTCCTAATTAAGTCTCATGATCTCTCATACAAATATATGTACAAACATATATTTGATTATGCATATGTATAAACATAGAGACACACACCTATGAGTTATATTAATTTATTAAGTAAGGGTCCATTTTGCAACTCTTCAAAATTATAGTTGAATTTCCTTAGTACTTTATTGCCCTATTCATACTGCATGCACTGCTGTAAACTCACCACAGTCTACTGCATTTTTCTCAAGAAAATCTCAGTTAAGAAGAAAAAAATTGCCAACAGGACCTTTTTGTATCAGGTTGCAGGAGGATCTGAACATTTGCAACATTGTGGGAAGAACTTGTCAGTGGTCACATTTTGCTTTGCAAGGCCTTGATGGATGTGTGGAAACAAACATGGACCAAAACAGCAAACTGGGCTTGGCATGTACAAACATCATCTTCTGTCTTCATAATTACTAAATATTAAGCAACACCAGGGTAATAATTCTTTTTTCAGGGCACAGAGACTGGAGCGACTGGCTACTTATATATATGTATATATACACATCTATAAGTGTCCTGTCATGAGTATTTGCTACTATTCAGCGCTGTCCCCAAATAAAGAGTCAAACAGCTCTGACAAATAAGCTCAGGCTTCTAAATGCATGCCTAGAGGGGCAGGGGCAGACAGCTCTAAGGATTCTCTGTTAATACTCCAGACAGACAGATGAAGCTTTTAGGTCTGGGTGGAAAGCACCACATGAATGTGGAGCTGCAGCCACTAAGGCAGACCGTGCACCCTTCCTTGGAAGATCTCCACCTCCATAAGGTTTTTGAGAAACCTCCAACATTTCAGCGAAGAACAGAGGCCTGTGTTTGGGAGCTCACACAGATCTGAGTGAAACTTTACAGAAGGTTTTACAGCAAGTCATAGAGACTGACAGGCAAAACTGAAGAAAGAACCATTAGTACAGTGAACATCAATTACAGTAGTGAACATGCATCTATCCTGCAACAATCTTCTCTAAGGGAATCTTCTTCAACTTATTTTTGCCATATATTCAGCGTAATGATACTTTCTTAATTATGATATTTTGCTGCAGACATTTTTTTTATGAGCTAATTAAACAGTTTCCTCCATGACATTTAAAAAAAAAAGGATATATCAAATCAGCCTTGTATTAAATGCTCAAAAACACAACTCAAAACCATGAAACAACTCAAAACCGTGGTCTTTTCACATTGTGACATCTTTTCCATAAAAAAAAAAAAAAAGCTACACTGGAAGTAAACCACAAAGTCCATCATACTCTCTGAAAAACAACATAGAGTACAAAGGAACCTAAAGGTCATGGAAACTTCTGAAGACTCAAGTTAATTGGGAAACACTGGAAACCATGAATTGGCTGTTTTATGCAATACTAAGATGATAAAATGGCAAGAGTCTGAAACATCAGTATACCTACAGAGAAAATAATATTTACAATTCTTTTCTAACTAGCAGTGTCAGGTTTGTTATCATTACAGAAATCATAAATCAGCAGAATTTCTTAAGAAGACGGTAGTAATACTACCAGCTGAAAATAAACAACTGACTTGGGTTTGCCTGGTCTCTTAACTTTTAGTCTTTTTTCTTTCAATTCTTTTTCCAAAACTTTGTTTTCTTCCAACCCCCCCCCCCAAACCACATCTCCTTAAAAATAAAAACACTCACAAAGCAAAAAATTGTAACAAACATAGCTAGTGAAGCATTAAAAGGACAGCCTTCTTTTACTTTCTTCAGCACATCACTCCTCTCTCTGCCCTGAAACCACTACCAGATTTGCTCAAAAAACATGACTCGTAACTAGTATGACATACTTTTAAATAGTGTACATCAATCTGAGAAATGCAATCTAAAAGCAGTTCTCTTTCTGTAATCACTAAAGGCTCTTCCAGCTGTTCCTAATCACTCTGCAAATCTTCCTTCTCACCTCTTCTGTTTTCTATCTCTCTTACACAACAATTATAGCTCCAGTTTCTCTGTTTCCACGTGCTGTATTCTAGCCTCTGTTCCCATTTATGGACCTCCCCATTAAATGTTTCATCCTGTGCATTCCTCCTTCCAAAACAGCTCTGCTCCCTCCCTTGATACCCTGGTTGCCATTTCATGCTCTGGGGCCAGACCCAATAACATCCAAGATATCTGGAATGCGTGCCCGCAACTGTACTCCATGGGAATTATCTGCCCCCAAAAGACGCAAATATCTAAGCATGAGGACACCTCACAGCCAGTTATAGAAGTCATGCAGCATCTTGACTGGAACAAAGTTGCCAAACTAATTATTTTCTTTCAACATCCCTGTGTCACAGAAACCCACTGTCACTCAAATTAGGTTACTGAAATTAGGTGCTGGTTAATTTAATCATTTCTTGGACCACTGGGCATTGAGAGGCCTCAACAAGTATTGGGAAAGAATCTCCTCATAAATACTGGTTCAGAAATGCTGTGAATCATCAGTGCAGGAGGAAGGTGCATGTTCCTTTTGGGACATGGAGTCTGATTATTTGTTTGCAGACAATTGGCTTTTTTTGACGGAAGAAAAATGCTCAACAAGGTTGAAAATAACAAGAAAAAGTTTAGGGTTTTATTTGTGTGCCTTTCCTCAGCACACAAAATACTTAGCTACCATTTGCTAGTTCTCAGTATTGTTATATATCAGATATACATCAGATATATGTTAACTATCAACTATGTAACTTGTCCTACAGGAAAGATTCCAAGCAAACAAGCTCTTTCCTTGTGTCTGCACCCTCGACAGCAATTACAAATCAAAACCACAAGTTATATCATGAGTTTCCAGATGGTACTTATTTGAAATCTCAGGGACACATTATCAGTTCCCACCTCTGAAGATGTACCATGCATTTGCCAATGATACAAAACATTCAAAGGCATGCTGAAAATACCAACTTTGCAGATTGAAAATGTCTTTCAAAACAATCCCACTCACGTCTTATCAACAGTATCAGGATATAAAATATAAAAGGATCAGCATGATTGCGACATGACTTCTGTTTTCTCATTAAATTTCTGAGATACTCTGGACATAACAAATTACTTCATTCACAATTAATGAAAAAACAACTATTTGGTTCACCCTGCATATATGTTATTTAAAGTTACAAAAGGAAGGCCAGGCTGATCATCAAATCAGGAAATGCAGAGAAGCCTTCTTAAAAAAAAATAATTCTCCCATCATGCCTCTTGCCCTGATTTAAAATACAAATATGCAAATTTGCCATTTTTATTCTCTGTTAACATTTTCATTACTGAGCTAATAGTGCAAGTAAGCTTTCTTGGGTTTTCTGGTTTTTAAGAAATTGAGTATTTTTGGCAAATTTTCTCGAGCAGGCAGACATCTATCTCAAAAGCAGCTACTGCTGGACTATAAACAGATTTTATAAAGCCTGATGAAGATTTTATAAAGCCAGATGAGGATGCCGTGTCTGCTATCAAAGGATATTTCTCACTGTCCAGCATCAAAACAGAGGTGCACAGGGACTGTCCACTGAACATATCAAAAAAGTAGGAGCTGAGCATGTTTAAACACACAAGATCTAGCGACTTAAATCCCAGTAATACACTACTGGATTCAAAATATGACATGTTAAATAACTGCCTCTCCTCATTTCAATATAACAGACAAATCAATTTTATGTACTCATGCATACTTTCAGGACTGAAAGTTTTCTAAAAAAATACTGGTTTATTTCCAGTCACCTGTGAAAATCCATTCCCAAAAATGAAGCATGTACACACCTCTCTTTTCAGCTGTTTAGGGGGTATGGTGCAGTTACTGGGACAAACTACTAAGCTATCAGTTGATGTCCATTCAATCTGTCCTTGACCTGGAACTTTGCCTCACAACTCCATTCCAACAACAAACTCCTTCAAAATATATTTAGTTTGCTGAAGTTTACTAAGGCCAGCAGAACAGCTTATGGCTTCTGCCACCATCACTAAAACTGAAGGGTGACTTTGAGATCACTGAGAACATGAAACTGGAACTTGAAAAATTACAATAGGCGAACACCTCAACTAACATTAATAAATAGTGCAGACAAAATAATCTGTATTTCAGAGTATGTCAATTAACAGAATACTTCAGGCCTGGCATGGGGGTAGGGAACACCAGACAACACAGAAGAAAAAGTACATGAAAAAAATAAATTTAGCTTCAAAATATTGACGATGATAAACTTTACCTCCCACTTCTACTCTGCAACCATCGGTAGCACTTACTCTTTTTTTTATTGGTATTTTGAAGTGAGTAATCCATGCTCTAAGTACTTTTCATCTCTGCTTTAGACATAGCACAAGCTACAGTCTGGGTCTGAGATGATCCTTGGAGTAAGCCACCTTTTTCTCCCACTTTCTACACACTTTTGTCAGAGCAGCAGGATACCCCAGCTACACTGCTGGCTGCAGCACCCAGACACAGAGCTGGGTAGGAAGGCTTCAGCCCATCCACTCTTTGCAACACTTGACCTCCACAAAGTAAAGAACAGGAGAGGTAAATGTACTTTAAAGGTTTACCTTTCAACAATGTAAAAAAATCCAATTAGGTTATAACTTCTATTTTCACTCCTTCTGCAACATCCAGCTGATTTTTCTGCCTCTGCACCCAGCACAGACAACATGAACTGACAAATTACTTTGGTATTTTGTTCATTTTACTCTAATTCACTAGATTTTCCATGCATTAGGCATCTGAGGGTAACTTGAAGTTGCAAAATTATTTATGTTTAAAAAGGCTAAACATAGGCTATTTCTTTTGAAAACCAGCAGGTTTCATTTTGGAACTGTAATAATCTAAAACTGCAGTACCTGCAAGACATTTCAATAATTCCCTGGTATGAATGAGAACTTTCCCAAGCCCATAGCCATTGAATGACTCATACTTGTTCCAATCAAGAAAGGGACTGATCATTTCTACATCTTGCCTGCTTCCTATCTTTGTTGATCAAGGAAAAAAAAATACATATTTCAGTTCAACTCTGGGTACAGTTTTCTGTGCCATAATCTGCTGCATTTTAGTCCACATTCCACAGTTCCACTTGTCTTGTCAAACATCTCTCAGACAGACATTTTAGAGGAAAGATACCCCTCTTGCAAGTATACAACCATGACCATGTTCTAAAGGAAGCTTATCCCAACATGACATGACCTTAATTGGCTACTCTTTTCTCGTGGATCTTTTTTGATATAAAATAGTCAAAGGTCACTATGCACATGGTGTTATATACCAAAGGTAGAAAATTCAGGCTGAATTTTTTACTTATTCCTTCAAAATAAGGACTTTCACTACTTTGAGAAAAGTGGATCATGCAAGTATTTCTTGAACAAAACAAGACCTTAAAGCAAGAGAGGATAAATCTCACTGCTAAGAGGTGGGTTGGCAGAAAGCCTAAGCACTGCCAATGTCTGTTCAGCACAGTAACGCCTCATGTTAAGGTACCCAAATTGCCCTGGGCAGCAGTAGGTGCAGGTGCCACAGCATGGTGCTCTAACGTGGGCATTTCACGTGCTCTTGAGCACAGGCATAATCTCAAAGCATTCCAAGAGTCAACTGCTCCTTTCACTTCACCGAAGATTTAATGATCAGTGTAAATAATTTCAATATGCAAAGTAGTGATGAGTGATTTATCAGTCTCTTGGGAAAAATCCCATTACATTAGGAACAAGGTCAAGTAGCCTGTTTCAGCCAGGCTATGCTACAACAACACACAAATAACTCCAACTCATTCTGATGATTAATGCGGGTAGAATTTGTTTTGTTGACAGAATTTGGAAAATTCCCAAAAACTCCTCCTCCTCTGAGTCTTAAGCCTGCTTGATATTCCAGAAATAGCACACACAGTACGACTCTGCTCTTCTGTCCCTACATACAGCTTCATACGCAAAACACAAGTTATTCAAATGAGCAAATGCAGACTGATTGCTTCTGTCTTAGTCACTCAAAACCCAAAGACAACCACGAACAAAACATCTTGCACAACACCGTGCAACTGAAGTTTCAAAGCACGCTGTAAATATTAAGTGATTTACCTTCAACAGCCACATATTAAATATGCACCCTTCCCTACACCAATTCCTTTTCATCTTAGACAAGTAGTTTCAGAGTTTCTATAACCTGATTGAGCCACACAGGATGTCTATGCAAACAAAGCCAAGATCCCAGCCAAGTCGTCCCAGCCTTCAGGCCTGTCCCTGAACACAAGACCATTGCAACACAAAACCCAACCTTTCAGTAATTTGGGTTACACAGCAAATCAACAGCAAACACTGAACAGCAGATCACATTGATTCCTTTCTATGGAACAAAATTAAAAAAAAAAAACTAAAATCCCCCCCCTCAAAAAAAACCCAAAAAACTAATCCAAACAGATTACAACAGCTCTAACTCCCAATGTGTCCACAAACATAGGTCTTGCAGATGTGTTACCGTCTCAGAGCATCTACTGAAGTCTAACTATGGCCTTAGAAGGATGACAGCTGATGGGTGAGTTCCAAAACAATCTCTAGATTTCACAGGGCTCACTGAAAAACAACTGCATTCTCATTTTTGATACAACACTTCAGAAATCTCCACTTGCTTTATCTGTAGTCTCATAATTAGACCTACCTGGTAAAAATTATTAAGGAGGATTAAATTGTTTTCCAGATCAGAATTTCTAAAAAATGGCTGAAATTTAAATGAAATCACTGATGTTAAGACACAAACTGCAAGTCAGAAATGTCATCTAAATTACTGATTTTACAATGTCACATACTGTGATGTTTAAGGTGCAAAAAAAAAAAAAAAAACAAACCACTGCAGTCAAGCATAAGCAGGTATTTCAGATGATGATAGCAAAAGCATGGGTAAATGAAAAGTGAAAAGTCTACATTTTCCACTACATTTTCCATATGACTCCATAGGAATTTGCTGTAAACAGCAAGAAGTAGTTCAGAATGAAAAAGGATTGTCTGGAACATGCCCCAGGAATATAATTTTAATCTCCTTGAGGTATAACTCTGACAAATCTCATTTATATAAATGCTTCTATCTACAGAGCTAATGCAATGTTAATGGCTCTTCCTCACTATGTCTATGAGATAGAAGAAAATATAGGTGCAAAATTATTCAGCCCCATCATACACCCAAGTACAACCTGTTGGGTTAAGGAACAGCAAAGAGAAACCAAGGGCCTTTATAAAAGGCAGTTACATTACTTGAATTACCCACCCAGAGTGCCTCTTGCACTTCTAGTCCCTGTAAGCCACAAGTAAATCCAACAACAGGAAACTCAAAGCAGTGAAGTAGAAGATTCTCAAGCATAACACAATTCCCAAGCAAATGGGAAAAAAAAAATCTTTGCCTCATTTCCAGTGTAATACAAAATGGATCTTAGGTAATTAACATTATTCATTAATGGTTTCATTTAAGGCATAAAGAGAGCAACTTTACTCTGCAGATTTCTTACTTTTTCAGTACCTCTAATTCTGTACAAGTTGGCCCATGGCACTGAACTTCCACATTTCCACAACTTTTTAATCTTCATTCATTTTCACAATAGCCAGGATTAGAACTTTGCTGTAGTCTGCAAAAGTAACCTAAATTTTATTGCTGTATCTGTTTCACAATCTTTTTTTTCTCTAAATTCTGTCTGCATTAAGCTGTACCTAGAAGCCATTTATTGATTTCAAATACCTTGCTTCCACTTATTTCTCCTGATACCTAATGCCACAGGGAATATGGATTTAGGTTTTATCTATCACTTTGAAAAGAGTTAAAATTATAAGCTATTTGAGCCAGATATGTCTAAACACTTATTAAATTGTAGCTTCCGGCTACTTATTGACTTTTTCAGAACTACCTTCACACCTCATCTATTTTCTACTTTATCAGTTTTCTGAAAAGCAGGAGATATGGGTTTAAGGTACCATACCCAGCAGCCAGATAAGCCTCTGCTGTGGTTAATTCCGAGCCATCATCTCCAGTTCAGACTGCCAGCAAAATTTAGTGTTTGTGAAAGCTCCAGACTAAGCACAGCAGAAATTAAAGCTCACTCTTTACAAACACAACTAGCAAACGCAGCACAGCAATCAGCAGTGCAAGCTTCTTCACAAAATCCCATCAAGTTTGGAATGAGCTTCATCTGGAAATATTTAGGACAAAATAGCAGATCTACTTCTATGCCCACTGAGCCAGAATAGGAAGGAATTCTGTTCATGGCAGAGGAGTAAAGATGCACTGGGAAAGAAAAGCTAAGACAGCACAGGCAGGTGTGCAAAGGTGTATCCCAGTCACTCCTGCCCTTTCTCCATGCCCTGACTCATGCAGAGCAGACACACCAGCCCATGCAGCTGCTACACAGCCATGCCTTAAAGAGGCTGAATAGATCTGTACCCATACTGAGATACTCATTACAGCCTCACACATTATCTCTCTAGGGTGTCTCCTGTCAATCTTGACTGTAGATTTGATATCTTTGTTAGAGACAGTTCTGTTAGATTATCATTTGTACAAAAAAAAAAGCACCATAAAATATTCTTCCAGTACTAATAAGGCTGCATGCAATAAGACAAGCCTATTTTGAAACTTTCAGCAGCACTTTAAAGTGCAAGAAGTTAAAACATGCCAGTTTTGCATAGAAAAATGTAGCTTTATGGCCTCAGAGTGGTTCCGTTTCAACAAGCACAAACCAGTTCAAACATTAGTTTGAGACATGTATTATTTGATGTAAGAGCAGTTGCCAAAAATAAAAAGAACATTTTGACAAACAAGAGAAGGTGGGTGAGGATCCATTATCTCATCTTATTTGGAAGCCACATCTCAAGATTTCAAGGACTGCCACAAGAAATGATGTTGGTATATGACAGCAGTGAGAGCTGCACTTTCAGAGAGCAGTGCTGACGAGCAGTTCTCCATTTCCTTCAAGGAAAAGGCAGAAGATTTGCTGGAAGAGCTCCACAGGTCAATGACAGAAGGAGTGAAAATTTTTTAGGTTGTTACCTTCTTCCTGCCCTAGGTGCTCTACACTGGGAGTATCTTCCTTTGGCTGGATTTACCTTGGTCTTTCCTACTTTGAAGGCAAGGTAACGAGTAACAATAGAAAACCTACATTTCATTACATAGCTCAAGGTATTGAAGAAGCCGTTTTGACCTTTCTCCTTTCTAAAAACTGAAGATACTTCACTTCCTTACTTTTAAAACTTCAAGGCCTGTAGTTCTCCACAATTTAATTTATATTTTCTGATGTGAGACGGATCTTTCTGCAAACTTCTCTTTTTTCTTCATCAGTGACTGAAGCTTAATCTGGTGTCTCCCATGATCACAATCTTTCTTTGCATATTTATATCTTATGACTTCATCTTTTCCTTGCTTTCAAAGATGAATTTTAAAAAATAGCATATCAAGTTCCTACAAGTCACATAATCCATTCCACTGTGGCACATTATCTGCCCAAGTGCTTGATACTGACATTTTTTTAGAAAACTTTGGTGAACTCTAGTGATAATGCTTAAAAAAAAAGTCAAAAAACAAAAGAAAACTCCTTTCTATTTAATATATACTTTGCAGAAGTAAAAATGCATATGGTTGTAAACGCCTTTGGCTAAAGGATTATGGTCACTTCCAGCAGGAAAAGATATTATCTGTTTCTTGTCCTTTATTATTTCAAACATTTTAGAAGAGAAAAATCCAACAGCAATTCATTAGAAGTAGCTAGATATAAGGGGAAATGGTAGAGGATACCAGGAGGCCCATGACTACATGGAAGGTCAATCCTTAAAGTTACTGATTTGTAACCAATAGTATTGGTTTGTAATTAGTCTGTATTTATTTCAACTGGCCTTGAAACCATAACCCTGAAAACAGTACCACCTCTAAGTGCATTAACAGACCCCTTTAGGCAGGGAAAGTTTAAAAAAAGGTCATCTGTGAGTGCAACCCTGTCAGGATGCACCCAGCAAGATAGAGGAACACAAGTATGAACTCAGCTTTAGGGTCAGCAGCACAGCTGGGTAGGATCTAAGTTGAAACACATCTGTTAATCCAGGCTATGAACACAGCATGGCTCACACAGCAGAGTCCCAGCAACAGGCAGCATGGAATCATCCAGGTCTCCCACAAGTACAGGCAGAGCAGATGGCTTCCTGTCTTTGAAATCAGTTCATCTTCATTTCAGGTTCATTCACACATTCAACCTTTATAAAGTACAGAAATAAACTGCCACAAATTGCTTAACCCTTTGCATTTTAGTAAAGATCCTGGTCTAAGGTCTTCCAAATGAAATTGAACTCAGATAAAAGTATTTACCATTGTTCTAAAAACAGGAAAATAAAGATACCCTGAGACAACCATGTTAAATTCACATTTTCACACTGTCCTCTTCCTCAGTCTCACCAGCTCTCTGCTAGCATCCCTTTAAAGTTCTGTCAACAAAGGTATTTAGCCAACAAAGCTTCAATTTAGATCGAATTTAAGCTCCATATACTCAAGTCCTACAAAGCCAATTTTTATGTTTAGTACATACGACAATATACAGCTCTCTGCCGACTGCTCCAATGGCCCTTCCCTTACTAAAAATCAATTATCACCATAAAGTAACAGGTACTTGACAGCACCTACTTGTAACTGTGGAAATAAAAAAGCATTACGTTCTTATAAAGTTTAAGAGAACAAAAAGTATGTACTTGATGTAAACAAAAATTAAAATTAAATGTCTTCCAGTGCCAGAGATGAGAATACAACATCCTTCAGTTTGATTTAAATCAGATTCAGAAGAATACCATCATGTGAAAATCCTTTACAGTTACTGTCACATTTCATGTGACTCCAGGAAACACTGTGATGCTTTCCAACAGATAGAGTTAAGAGAACATTTCTCCTCTCCTGGATGAGGAATCACAGGGGCCAGAATGAGCTACATGCAGTGCATGGACAATTGACTAATACCCACATAAAAAGAAGTGGTCTAAAATGGCAGCTTGAAAGTGTTAACCACAGTCTTCCATCAAGAGATGCTTAGAGTTGTTTTAAATAATTTATTTCCCAAACCAAACAGCATTAGCACTGACCTGCACAGTTAAAAATGATGCCATGAGGGGGAGAGAGGGTTTATACATCTAATGGTAGTGGTGAAGAGGCAATGTAATGGACAAGGAACAAAGGGAGTATATAGACTGACAAAAAAAAAAAATAAAAAAAAGTAAGGAAATAAAAACACTAAAAGCACTACCACCCCAGGAAAATTTCCCACTGTAGTTTTTCACATTTGAAAGCAAAGTATTTGTTACATCCTGAGTGCAATCTGCCAATTTGCTTGTTAAAAATGACAGATTTTTATCCCAAAAAAAGGAAATTAAAAAATTTAAGTTTGTTTGTTGTTTCCACCAAGTCTGGATTTAAAAAAAAAAATAAATCTGTACTTAAACTTACAATAATAAATTCAGATAACAAACACCACAGCACTTTCACAGAATCATTCAGATTGGAAAAGACCTCTAGGATTTTAGAGGTCTTAGTACTGCGAAGTCCATCACTAAACCATGTCCCTTGGTGCCACACATACTGGCTTTTAAATGCCTCCAGGGATGGTGATGCAATCACTTCCCTGGGCAGCCTGGTCCACTCCTTGACAGCCCTTTTTGTAAAGAAATTTTTCTTAATAGCTAATCTAACCCTTCCCTGGTGAAACTTGGGACCATTTTGTATTCTCCTGTTGCTACTTGCCTGGGAGAAGAGACCGACCCATCGGCTCCTTTCAGGCAGTTGTAGGGAGTGAGAAGATCCCTTCTGATCATCCTTTTCTCCAGGCTAAACACCCCCAGCTCCCTCAGCTGCTCCTCATCAGACTTGTGCTCCAGATCCTTCCCCAGCTCAATTGCCCTTCTCTGGATATGCTCTTGTGGTAAGGGGCCCAAAACTGAACACAGCACTCGAGGTGTGGCCTCACCAGTGCAGAGTACAGGGGACAATCCCTGCCCTGGTCCTGCTGGCCACACTATTGCTGACACAGGGCAGAATGCCATTGGCCTTTTGGCCACCTGGGCACATGCTGGATCATGTTCAGCCACTGTTGACCAGCACCTCCAGGTTCATTTCTGCTGGGCCACTTTCTGGCCACTGCCCACAGCCTGTAGCACAGCCTGGGGTTGTTGTGACTGAAGCGTGGGACCTGGCACTTGGTCTTGTTGAACTTCATACAACTGGCCTCAGCCCACCGATACAGCCTGCCCAGATGCCTCACCGGAGCCTTCCTACTCTCCCCCAGACTGACGCTCCCACACAGCTTGGTCCTCAATCTGAATGAGAATCCACTTGACCCACTTGTTTAGATTGTTGATAAAGGTATTTAACAGGAGCAACAGTGTTGCTCCCCAACACTTAGCCCTGGGGAGCAGCACTTGTGATCAGCCACCAGCAGGATCAAACTCCCTTCATTACCACTCTCTGGGCAGAGAGCTTTTAATCCAGAAAACAGTGCATTCATCTAAGGCATGAGTAGCCAGCTTCTCCAGGAGAATGCTATGGGAGACAGTATCCAAGGCTTTATTATAGTCCAGAAAGACAACATCCACAGCCTTTCCCTCACCCTCCAAGGGGGTCACTTGGTCAGAGAAGGTGAGCACCTCTGCCAGCTCCTTCAGTATCCTCAGACAGATCCTACCTAGTCCAACAGACTTATATCTACATGGCATAGCAGGTCACTGACCATCTTCCCTTGGATTATGGGGGCTTCATTCCGCTCTCTATTTTCCCTCTCAAGAGGCTGGGTACACTGAGATCAACTGGTCTGACCGTTGAAGACTAAGCAAAGAAAGCATTAAGTACCTCAGCCTGCTCCTCATCCTTTATCTGTTTACAGGCTTTATTTGTTACAAGCTTTTAGTAGCTATTAATCATCACTAGGTCCTGCAAGAACACACAGTGCATTTTCCATTCATCATCTCGCACTTAATACACAATGTTGGAAGTGGCTTTGAACAGATGTATTTTTGGCAATACTTCCCAGCTGTAAAACTGACAAAGCATCCACTTCATTGCAGAGCTTCTTGCACACCTGAAGGTCCTTTATCAGGCCCCCCTACCTGCAACCCAGGCGTTTTCAGTGTCCATACCCCCAACAACCCGTCCATGCCACGACTCCCATCAGCTCTCAGTTCAAAAACCAACTTTCAGCTCCAAGAACATTAGCAGACTTTGACAATTTTTGTCCAAGCTCTACAAGAGCCCTGAGATAAGTCCCAAATGTCTGTAGCTCTCAGACTGCCCCACAGGAAGTGACTTCAGTTTTTCTGGACTCTCCAGCCCACTGCACCCTGCCCTACCTGTACCCCCAGGCAGCAGGTAAAAACACCAGCTGCACTCAGATCCAGAAGCCCTGCACAGACTGGTATTCCTGATGCTGAGTAATATAATTTTGTCCCATTCTGTGTAATCTTTAAAATCACAGTTGGTATAGGATCATTGAAATAATCATTACAATTGGTGTATTTGATTTTAACCTGCATACGTAGTCCTAACTCCCCAACAAATGTGAACTCTTACACACAAAGCATAATTACATCCTCAGATCAAAGCAAACACTCAAGATAACAGGTGTAATTTCTTCAAAAATGTCCTACACAAAAGCACAATAATTATTCACAATTTAGCCAGCGTTATTAAGTAGAAACAAGATCGATCTACCGCAGATGGATTGAAGAAACTAATTTTTTAACACTGTAAAAAAAAAAAAAAACAAAAAAAACAAAAACACAACTTAAAATCAAATGTTAGCAGCTTCTAATACTATCAGGGTTCTTGTAAGGTACTCATTTTTTGCTGAGGTTATGTGAGATTCAGCATTACCATTTACTTTCCAAAGCAATATTCAGCACTTATGACAAATAGATTATTAGCCCCTTTTCAAAACTTTGAGTGACTTCTTGTCTTTCTGTTCCCCACTCTCTTTTTACAGTATCAATACATAGTTAACTTTTTTCCTTAAAAATAGAAGTTAATATTAAAAGTAAAGCCTTACGTAAGTGTCATAAAATAAATAGCTACCTCACTTTTCTTACACTTTGTGATTTGTTTCAGCATTTGCTGCAGTCCTAATTGAGGAGGTTTAATGAAGATCTCTATTCTTTCAGGCAGGGTGTAACTTCAAGAAATTCTTGCAAGGCTAAAACAATTCCAAAGGTTAAGGCACACACTAAAAAGGTACAGATCAATCATAATTAAGCTTAGGCTGAAGATTTAAATTAAATAGGGGCAATTACTGTGCATCACAAATATATGAAAGATGACACCAACAGCTTCTGAATTTTCACAAGGCCTCTAAGATTAGGAAGGACGCAGACTCAGGTTAAGATCATGTTTAGGAAGCACACAGCAAAATTACAGAAGGGTATATTTTTTTAACATATCCACAACAAAATCCATACAAAATTAGCAAGTGGAAAAAGTGCCAGTAGCATATATTAACAGGTATATTTACTGACCCGTCCATTTGAAACAGATGGTCAGTGAAATAAATAATTAAGTGGTAGAATTTAATTGCTTAAAACCATTTACAGAAGCAAGTAAAAGCCACACAATATTCCCATTCCACTGGCACACAGGAGTATTCTGAGAAGTATGAAGAATTGAGTATTTGCTAGAAAACAAACTTGTAAAATCTCTGTCAAATGGAGATATTCCATATATTCCACCCCTGATTTCACAGGAAGATTTCAGTTTCAATACAGGCATTTAAGGGGTCTCTATCTGCTTCTCTACAGAAACAAATTTGATATACACTGAGGATGACTGCCTCAAAGAGGAAAACTTATTACATCTGTGTTAAGCAGGTATATATTTAACATTAGTGCCTCTGAAAAAGTGGGCATTATTCCTTTAAAAAGTCACAATTCATAGATGGTTTTTACTTCATTTTAATAATACACTGCAAATAATATGGTAACGAAGTTTTCAAGTTGCTTTTGTTTCCTTATTTGCTAATTGTACATCTGGTGTCTTTTTTACCACGCACAAAAATATTAAAGGAATCTTACTAGCAGAAGTAATCCTAGCTGGTAATTATATTTGTTGCCCACACATGCAAAAAAAAAAAAATTATGTACAAATAATCAACACATGTCAGTCTAGAGGTAAAGTACAATTTGAGCTATTAGGTTGCTTGAGTTTTTTAATCCCCTTAAAGAAACTGCCATTGTATTTAAAAGAAAAATTCTGTATGATCCTTAAATCCTTTATTTTTATGCATTTATTACCACAAGAGACAGTCACTAGCCAGAATATTGTCTTTAGTGCATTTTATATTATTTTCTGATGCATTAAATAAAGTCTGAATACACATGTATCTTCTCTTTTTTCAACACACTGATTTTGCTCAAAGTTTATCCAAACACGCTATGTCAAGTTCAGTGTCCCCAGCCTCACAACACAAAGCACTACCAGAAATACTTTGCAGAGAGCTACACTACAAGTATTTGGGCAACTAGAGGAGTCTTGCAAGAAATGTATTCTCACAGTGATTAAGAATTAATGATGAAAAACTGAAAGTGGTAGCATTTAAATTATACCAGACTGGCAGTGAATTTGACCTGAAAGATAAATAAATGTTTATTTAGGAACATGGTCATTCAGGGTATAGTAAGGTCTACAAGCAAATGGGAAACTGATGTTCTGCCCACCAGACCTCTCAGGAAGTTGAATTAACACAAACTAATATAACTAATATAAAGCTTTTGGGTTTCAGAAATATAAGTACCACCTTACTAGGAGGAATATTTCATAGAGAAATGACAAACTATTAATTAATTCCCTCAGGAAGAGTTCCTGACAAATCTTCAAGAACTAAGGACTCTTAGCAACCCAAAGGACTAGCAGACTCATCCAATTATACCTACAACTTTACTTCATCAGCACCCTGAGCTACCCAGCATACAGCAGTACTTCCAGACATTTAACAGAGAGACACCGACCAGCAGTGCCTACCTAACAGCATCCTCGCATACACCCAAAAAGCCAAAACAGCCACCATGCTACCTTGTAATCACCCAAGTGAGACAATTCACCAGCTACCACACATCCCACAGAAAAGCAAGCCTCTGTGACTCTCCACAAGAGAACTTCCAGGCAGCATTTAGGAGAAATAAGCTAAACTCTCTTGTTCCCTCAAAGAGAACTCTTTTATCATCCCTTATCATTGGCCCCACCATAAATTCCACTGTCATTTTTTTTCAGGGATATGTGACTGAGCAGCTGTTCTCAACCTTTATTTACCTTTGAAGTCAGCTGGTTTTATTTCAGACCTGATGTCTGTGTATGTAAAAGCACAACTACTTCATCAATTCTTATGTAATAAAACAGAATCAGCCATTACCTATAAATGTTGAACAGATTATAAAGTCTTTTCTGAGGTGTATGTTCCAAATCTTTTGTTAGCACTTTCAAAGGTAATTAACCACCTTGGAATGAAAATAAAAACAGGAACAGCCACCAAGACTCCTCACAAAAGATGTAGTTCAGTCAGGAGGGGCACTCACCAAATCATAAAGCATCCCAGAAAGATACAGTGGCTTTTAAAAATTCATAAAATATGATTGGATTAAAACCCATGTTTAGCTACTATTAACCAAAAAAATGAATTCACTCAGACATAATGTTAAAACCTTATTTGTATTCTCCTATGGCTTTTCTGTCACATGAAATTAGTATTATGAGATCCTAGAATGTTGCTGAGCTTTGAGTATGTAGCTCTGATAATTAATGAACCTATTCACAAATGTCAAGAACAGGTTGGTATTTGCTCCAGATAATCTGCCTGCCTTCCAAATATCTGACGTTACATCAGTTTATAACACATCATGGAACAGTATGCCACGAGTCAAGTACACCCAAGCTGTGAAACACATTACAATTCAACAGGATATTGCTTCTGAAGATGTAAATTGATTCTTGAATCCTAAAACAATCCCGTTCTGCCCCCAACAAACTCAAGAGCTGGTAGACATAAGACAATGAATATATTTTTGGGTTTAAATGGAAAGATTTTGAAGTCACATGTATTGACCCTGTGTCACGTAAATGCACACCAACTCTACAGTAAACTACAAAAATTGATAGATTCTTGTAGTTTGCCGTATATATAGATTTGGAACAAAACTGTACTGAATACTACAATTGAATGTTTGTCAGTCTTTTTTCTTTCTTTCCCCTACTAATCATATACACATAGTGCATTCCTGCTTTAGATCCTTACCAAAAAACCCTGGATAGGCTTATCACACTAAAAATACATCAAAACATATAGTAGGTAGTTAAAAGCCTCCCTGATGACTGGTGGTTTTTTTTGTGGGAAAAGTACACAAATACACACAAATACTTGGGCAGGGTCAAGGTTGTTACCTTGATGCAGCAGAAACACATCCTCCAATATGAATTCTGTATAAGGAAGCAATGCATGGAAGACACAGCACAAGAGTTTCTCCCTTATCTAAAAACCAACAGGAAGTTGGGTTTGAAAAGGACCTCTGGAGGTCACCTGGTCCAAATCCTTTGATCAGAAGGGCCACCCACAGCCCATGACCATGTCCAGATGGCTTTTAAGCATCTGCAGGCACGGAGACTCCACCATCACCCCGAGAACCTTCACAGTAAAAGGAGTGTCTCCTGGTGCTCAGAAGGAACCTGCTGTGTCGTGGTGTGCCCACTGGCTCCTGGCCCGTCAATGGGCATCACTGAACAGAGTCTGACTCCAGTCTCATTGCACCCTTCCTTAAGGCATTTAATACACATTGATGAGATTCCTTCAAGCTTTGTCTTCTCCATGTGGAAGAATCCCAGCTCTCTCAGCATGTCCCCACAGAAGAGATGCTCTAGTCCTTTAATCATCTTAATGGTCCTTCACTGGCTTGTCTCAATTATGTTCACGTCCCTCTGCTGGGGAGCTCGGAAATGGACACAGCATTCCAGGTGTGCCCTCACCAGTGCTGGGGAGCAGGGAGGATCCACTTAAGAAGCTACTAATTTTGAAATCAGGTTCATTACCTAAACAATTCTTTCAATTACATATCTACAGTGTAAAAAAAGCCTTAAAAGCCATAGCAATAATTTAAATACAGTTGCAATCATATACCTGTAATGAAAAATGGAACTGTCACTTAGTCTCAAGGAGCAGATGCTAAGCACCACAGAAAAAGTAATCTCAATTACAGAGCTCTGACTAGAAGAGGTAACTTCTAGAGAGACAGCTTTCAAGGGTACTGTGACGCTCTTCCTACAATCTGGATATCCAAGTTGTTTGTATAACAGATCCCAGGCAGCCTAGTGTTTTAAAAGAAACTAACCACTAGCTAAACAAAATGCAAAATAAGTTGTCCCTCCTCTGGCACCAGAGTCCTCACTGAAAAAATAGGTACTCTTAAGTGGACCAAGGTGTTTGCTATGCTCACAAAGCCACATTCAGTCACAGCAGGTAATGGGAGATGATTATTTTTATCTTTTGGGCTCTGCAGGAGAGATGAGCTGTAATGCTAAAATACACAATGCAGGTTTGGTCTATGTGGTGATAAGTTTAAAAACCCTGCTCAGCTTCTCTTCCAGAAAATTTAAAATTTTACACAGTGCAGGGGATAAAAGCAAGCAGTAGCACCTTCTAAAAAGTCAGATAATGATTTTTAATTTGTAGGACAGCATTCAGACAAGAAAGAATACAAGGCAGACTGGAATAGGATCTTTATCCGTGACCTTCTGTTGACACTTTGCACCACCGGAGAATGAGTTCAAAAACACCAAGATGCCAGTATATATAAGGAAGCACAAATCAGCTCCCAAAACACTGCCTAACTACAGGTGTGATGTCCAGAGGTTTTAAGCACAAAGTGTTTAGGCATCTGAGGAAAAGGAATTTAAACAAAGGCCTATCACAATGAATACCCTCCCTTATGAAAGGCAGAGTTTTGTGCTTCCCCTAATCCTACTGTTACCAAATTTTGCCTCCTATGACACCATTCTATATGTCTCTATTTAAATGTAACTGTCACAAACTACACAAATAATTCAATGAAGTGCCTGGAATTCAGCTCTTTCGGTTGGGGCATTTCTCCCATGCTCACAGAATGGCAAGCAAAGCAGCCTGGTCACAGTTACTCATAGGAGGCAGTTGAGGAAATCAGCAGAGACAGAAGAAAATAAGACTCTGACATTTTTTGGTCAGCTTTCTCATTCACTGCTGCTATTATTTTTAGTACAATCAAGATAAGGAAACATTTTTAAACCCCCTTTTCAATAACATCTCTCACACATACTGTGTTCAAGTGCCCAGAAACACTGCTGCCCATACACTAAAAATGGCTATCAATCCACACAAAAGTAATTCTTTAATCTCAGCAGTTCAAAAAAGCATTTTTACTACAGGTATGAAAATTATTTCTGGTATCACTAACAATGACTTTCACATACAAAAGTTAAAGAACATTTCTTGGAGAAAATGAATATTTATCTGTTTTGTAAAAGTTTCAGAACACATTTTTCCTTCAAGGTACACCAATAGACTACATAATATACTTTCTCCTGCATAATCAAATCTACTTTGAATTTCTGATGTTCATACAATGTTGATTGACATCAACCAATGTAATGAAAAAGTTATTATTTTTTCCTGTTAATCACTTAAATAGGTGAAATAAATTAATATTTCAATATCAGCACGAGCATGTGAAAAAAGAAAAGTTACTTTCTTTGAACTTAAGTCTTATGAACTCCAAGCATGTATTCAAAGCCAAAACATGTAAACCACAGGCAAAGCTCAGGCTTTCAAACACAGCTTATTGTTCTGCCTAGTGCAGTGTGTAAAGCTAAAGAAACATGCAGCCATCAGCAACAGCAGTAAACCATTGTGTAAAACCAGACATTTCATTCCTTACAGAAATTCTTTGGTCCTCTCTCCTACTGACAGGCCAGTTCTGGCCCACACACACAATTTACATTTAATTTACACTCTGAACAGACTTGGGGCACAGTTTTACAAAGCTTCCCTTAAGAGCAGCCCAAGCTCTAGCAGCTTTCCTTTTTCTCACACCACATTTTCACGGGAACAATACAACTATAAAGATTAGCTGGATATTTGACCTGGGGTGAAAAAAAAAATGCACCAGGCCAAAGGACAGCCTCTGTTGGTAGTGAACTGTGGGATGCAGCACATCTGCACCTCCCCAGCTGGGCAGGCAGGGGAACACAACAGCAGCTGCTCACAGCACTGCTGCCTACAGCAACAGACGTGCAACCAGAGCAGGGGAAATCACCTTCCAATGCCATGAAGATGCAGGAACGGGCACTGGAACCCATGAAAATGTTTTTAAAAGTTGACTGTCCTACATGAATATGCTAATAGGCAAATTAGTTACTGTTTAGGAAGCATACTTGATATTACCAAAGTGACAAAGTCACCACAATTTAGAATTTACTGGAAGCAAATCAAGCTCAAAAAGAACTAGTCACATGCACGTGGCTAGATTATTTTGACTTGCAGAGGTAGGATTTTTACACACATATTGTGGAACTACAGAGCACCACACAGTAAACATTGTTAGTGACTTGACAGTCAGGCTTCAAGTACAATTATTTGCCACCGACCTTTGGAAAAGAGTAGGATTTTAGTAAGTTTTTTCAAATATTTGAGTAATATCAATTCAAGCCTGTAGATGTGAAAGAACAATGAATATTGATTATGCTTCAAAAGGAAGCCAAAATTAAGTAGGAAATATTCTGAACACAAATGGCAATTTACTGTCAAGAACACAACAAATTGACAGCTCATGCTATCAATCACAAACGTGGCAACGAATTGGTGCTTCTGCAACAAATGAATGGAAGAACCAAGGGAGAAAAAAAGAGAAAACTACAACAAAACTCACACACACACAATCCCCTATATCTATTTTTCTGCATCTTCTATGAAGAACAAGCTTCAAACTTGAGTCCTTGGTAAGGTACAAATGCAATTAAATCTGGAAACGTGACACCCAGCACACGCATGTGCTCCTGAAAGGTATTACTGATAGAAACACTTCATACTCATGTTGTCCTTTTAAATCTTGTGTTTGTTACAAAATGCTAAGTAGTACCAGATTTATTTTTCAAGTGCCTTCCACCCAGTAATAGGTCATGCATAAAAAGAGTTAATGTCCTGAATTCTGTGTAAAACTTATTTTATTCAACAGAAGGCAAATCATATGCAAATTTCTTAACTGCAAGTATATGTGCTAATAAGCACATGAATGCTTCACTATGTAAAATCCATGCAAATACCTGCAAAAGTTTTTAACCTGGGAATATTCAATATTCAAAATGCATGCAAATACCTATGAAAGATTTTAACCTGGGAACACTGCCTGTCACACTACTTTTCTGTGTTTTGTGCACATTGTAATATTTTTCATAACCATAACATCCGCACTCCTGATAATACAAAATACCAAGTCAAGTGATTAGGGAAATTCCAAAACAAACCACTTTGAGAAACATCAAACAATAAAGGAGGTCATATTTATACAACACACAGACTGTTTGCATACAAACACAAGTTTGCACGGGTTGGGTCAAACTGAAACATTCAGAAAGGATGCTTCCTCCAGGAGGACACACTAATGCTGCATTAAGAGAGGTTTCTTAGACTGTTTTCAATGAACACAATTTTTCCCCAAATGAAGCACATGTAATGCCACCTCCTAACCTCCTTTCAAACAATGTAACTTGAGTACATAGTGCAGTAAGAAATGTATTGGTACAAAACAGTGCAAGAATAAAAATATTCTTAAAATGCCATGCAAACGTCAAATTAGGAGACTGCAGGTAGCACTGCAGATTTACTGAGATATCATAATAACTAATTTTCTCAAATGACATGATTTTTTTGGGTAAATTAACTCTATTTGTAGTTTTTTTTAATCAGACAGTAGCATCAGAGTCCCCATATGTTAACAAACATGAAAAAAATGTTTCTGTTTCAGGCAACTACAAATTCGTAGCTGAGACTTCTTCAGCAAATACTGAGAAAGAAGTCTGGAACAATTCTGAAGCAGATGTGGAATGAACCTCAACACACAATAACACAGTCTCACCAAACCAGAAATAATCACCATAAGACTAAGAAAGTGGTGGACTTTTGAAATTATGGACTTCTATTAACTAACTTTCAATAAAAGAAAAAAGAGTTTTGAATAGAATTACAGACTTGGATTTTACTATTTTTTCCCTTATTTTTTTCCTTTTTTTCCTTGCTGTTCCCCATTTTCATCCTCTGCTTCAAAGGAATAATGCAATTGGCTACCAGTGTTATTAAAAAGCCAGCAAGACAGCACATGCATGTTTAACATCTAATAGAACAAACCAAACAGATTGAATAAAGCTTAAAATGTTTGAAGTGATGAAAACTTTAAAATCAAAATGGTTCGCATGTGAATCATTTAGACCAGTTTTTACAGATTAACACTGAAGTCATGCATTTTCTATTAAGTGTTTCTTACACATTTCAAATTCCCTTCACATTTGGCTTCTTCCATTACATGTCTGCCATTGCTGACTTTTGTTTTGCCACGATGTGCTATGCAGGCAACATGATGCAGTGATAATGTGGGCTGAGAGTGTATCATTGTTCTTAAAATTATGACCTTCTTTTAGTCACTGGTGTAAAGATCATGAAAGCCAGGGTCAGCTACAGCACTGTGAAGTTTCAGTGCTCAGGCTAATATCAGCCCTGTAAAAGTGCACTGGACTGTAAGGTTTGAAATAAAAGCTGCTATTTTACTGTCCTGTAACCAATGCCTCAAAACTCTCCTGCTTTCTGTGCCAGTCTTCACTGAATTTTGCTTAAGTGCTATTGTTAGAAGGCTGTGTCTGAATGCTTTTTGACTGGGGAACAGCCATAAGATGCATAAAGCAAAACTATTTTGAAGAACATCTACATCTCTACCTGCTAGTCACATAATCGCAACAGATCTGCATCCCCATCAACACTGCAGTGCATTGAGGTGATGCAACGAGCAAGCTTAGTTTAGCCTTCAGAAGGCTTTCCTCCGAAAATCAGACATACAGAATTAAAAATTATTCTGGTCAATAATTCTTTTGTCAAAAATAACAGTATGTCTTGCTCTTCTTACCATTCCAGTAACCTGGCCTCCTTGCACAAAGTGAGCAGCCCAGAAGCCAAACCCCAGCACAAGAGCCATTCCTGCTGGCCAAGTACAGCAGGTGATGCTGCAAGATTAAGTCAGTACTCCTCCTTGAAGGACAAATGACTCACTAAGGCCGCTACCAGACTTCTCTTCAGCTCCTTTTATTTTACAAGAAGATATCAGTCAAGCCTCAAAGGAGGCTTTCTCACTATTGTACAGATCCGCCTGTATTGCCCAAGACCTCAGAAACAGCAACAAACCAACCCAGCTATGAATAACCAGGAGACGAAAGTCTATGAATATAAGGAGATATTTTTATCCACTAAATGAGCGGCACTTGTGGAAGACTAAGGTAAAGAGAATAGTTTCCATTATAACAGCATGAATAGAAGTCTTTTTCTTCAGGCTAGTAACTTGCCAAGTGGAAACTATAACCCACATCTCTTATTAAGGATTTGGAATAAATCCAACATCTGTTGTAACTTAACGTCAAAAAGCAATCTCAAACCTGCACTTGAAACTTTTCAAACTTACTATACGCCCTCTCCCATGACAACTGATTTACTGAAGGTGCCATCTCACCCTTAATGCTATTTACAAAGACGAGCTTATACACAAAAGCAGATGACTGGCAGGAAAGCTGTACATCAACAGGCAGCACGGACACGTTCCCCAGCCAGTGTGCCATTACAGCTCAAGGCAATGCTTTAAAGGTTTGCTGCAGGAAAATCTGCAGGCACATGACTGTAGCTCAGCTTCCAATGCCATGTCACCAACTCCCAGAACTCCAGCAGACTTTTGAGCACAAGCACTACCTTGTCAACAGCCCAGCAAAACAACCTGCTCAAATTAATTTCTATCAAGTGTGCACCAGCAAACTGTTTACCTTGTGGAACTGTAAGTTTAATTTCCCTCTACTTAAAAAAAAAAAAAAAATCTATTTAGATTTCAAATTGTTTGATTTCAGAATCAGTGGTAAATTACTTCAAACACATCAATACTGAAAGTTCAACAGAAAATCTATGTTCCATTTGAAAAAATACAGGAAGTGAAACACTTAAAATTTCATTAAATATCAATTCACAAAAAAAAAACTGGAAAAGATCCTTACAGTGCTACAAGCTATACTTTTAATGATTTTCAAATAGAACATTTTTCCCCTTTGATATATGAATCAATATTAAATGTTTAAATTTTTTTCATTAAATGTTAGTGAAAATGCTTCAAGTTACTATTTTATTTTGGAGAAAAAGATAATTTTTCTACATAATTCCTAACTGGAACTATGAAGCTCACTTATCTCTCATTTCCATCTTAGTGTTCTAGTCATTTCAGATGAGCAGCTTGTTGAAGCTGAAAAATGGCCCAAAACACATTAAAAACTTAAATTAATATTTCACTGAATCACAACAGATATTTTCCTCCTCTGCCGAAAGCCTTTTTCTTCCAACCAAATTGTAACATTTGACACAGTGGAACATAGCAATCAGAACAAAAAATGCTAAAAATTAAATCTGTTTTTCTTTAAACAATTTTAATCACAAACAGTAGCTTCTGACAAAATAATATAAAGCTACATGCTGAAGTTCATGCCAACACATGAACAGTAGCAAATTCTTAACCATTACAGTCTTTCAACAACACTAGCCACAAAACATGTCACCACTTCAACACTTGCAAGGATTCAATGTTATCTTTAGGATGACTTTGCTGCTTTGAAGCAGCTTTGATATCAGCTTGGTCTGAAAAGTAAGACAGCAAGGTTTCAAGGTTAAGCATAGTTATGTAAAGCTATTTGCTTTCTATTTTACTGTAGTAAAGAAGCACAACTTTCACTTCAAACTCATGTCATAAAATAATCGCCTGCTCTGAATTCCGGTCTCAAAGTAAGTTGCAACCTCTACTAAAATCCTTCTTTGCTAGCTAAAAAATACACTTCTTTCTATACTTAAGTAGTTGTGCAACTTTAGGACAAAATTTTGCAGATTCTAAAACTTCACATTTTCATGCATTAAGAATAATAGCTAAGTATTTTTCTTCAACAATTTATTAATGGTTAACTTTTCCTTTGTAATTCATTTAAATCTGTATTTTGGATGGAAATCAAAGGACTCAAAAACTCAATAGCAAGCATGAAAAAGCATCTACTTCCTCCTTCCTTCACCTGAGCAGTTCTAGGAGAAGAATCTGCTCAGATGGTCTAACCATCTTTTATTCCTTAAGGTTTTGGCCCACTGTTAAGAACTCGCCTATAAAACATTTAGAAATTTGACACAACATGAGGGTTTTTGTGCTAGACAGCACTGTCCCATTTCTCTACATTACACTAAATGTTATACAGAAGTCACTTCTGTACCAAACAGAGACTGCACTTAGGAGAATACTAATTTAAATTTTACTCTGTAATATTTTCATTCAAAGAGGTGAAGGTACAAATACAAAGGAAACAATGAGGGAGATATGTAAATCCCTTTCTCTAGCAGGCTTCAGGATCAGGCAGTGGCAATACATATCGCTATTTCACACACAGTCACATGTTTAGGAATACAAAAGCCAAGTAGTCCAATACCTACATGATGAACAAAGACAGAAAAAGCAGAACACTCTACTTAAAAGTTTTGTGTACAGGTTGTCAGTGTTCAGTATTATGAAGAGCTTTAACATCTTCCTGACAGGCAAATGCCAGCTACATTTACGAAAGTTGCAAAAATCCTTCTGACACAGTGCAAGAATTACTTACTCTTTGTGAAGAAAATGAATTTTCTTAAGAATTTTCACACTTACTTAATATTATTGCTGTTTGTTAAAACCTAGTGATTTCATAAAATAGGCATGCTTTTGTTCTCTGCACTGAAAGCTGCACAAATTACAAAAATATTATCTGAATAACAAATAATCCTTACAACTTCTTCCACATACTCTTTGGACAGTTAGCTGATGCAAAATAATAGTGGTATAGGATAAGCACTTTTTGCTCAGCAATTTCCTCACTGCTGACATGCTGGCTGGCCTCGCTTTGTCTAGCAGTCTGGCAGAAGGGCACACAGGCTCTTTCACAAGAAGGTGTCAAAAACATAAGAGCAAGTGAGTTATGAAAGAAGCTGCTTCTAGGCCCATAGGTAATGATACCTCACCTAATTTATGAGGTACAAATCCATTGCTCAGTTTTTGGCCTTAAAGATACTTCCAGCAATGAATTTCAGGAGCTAAGCTTACAGCACATACAAAAACACTGTATTTTAAAATCTAGCTTTTTGTGGTTTTAGCTTAGCTGCCTGTCACAACAGTAGCAACACAGTAGTGTAACAAGTCATATCCCTTCCAATGTTTCTCACCTAGTACAAGCTGAAACTCTCATTTTTGAGCATTTTCTCACTGATCATTCTCTATATCAAACCTCATTTTCACAGCTCCCTTAATTAGCTGTGTCTGTCCAGTAACTCAGAAAACACTACTCATACCATTTTAATCATAGGCATCACTTAAAATCAAGGAGAAAAAACATTCATAGAACCACAAAAGCAACACAAAAGAACTGGTCATTTCTCACCAAGAGTGAGCCATCTGCCATAACAGAGAAGAAAAAAGTGCAGTCAAACCAAAAATTGAAATGATTACAGACAAATCACCATATTGATATTGACTTTTTTGCTACTGTTAACCTTGTAAAGAGAAGGAACAATTAGCTTGTAAGCTTTAGTAATCTCGGTCCTTTTGACACCTAGTAGGAAGACTAACCCCAAACTTTCAAGACAGCTTTGCTTTTTTTCTTTCACCATCTTTCAAATCACACATTTTCAACACAAAACCAAGCATTTTCAGACTCTTGATCAGAACAAAGCTTCATCTTGCTCCTCCTGTCTGTCTTCCCTCTGTGTCTCACCAACAACTTTCTATGCCTCCCCATAAGTTTCTTCAAAGTAAGCCTAAGGTGTTGCATATGCAACTTGTTTGACTAAATTAATCACCCATTGAGACAAAGTAGTTTCAGGGAAAAAAAATTAAAAAAAAGGAAAAAAACCCACTAGAACTTTAATCTCCTGAGAATTTATCTAGAATAAATTTAATATTATTCCTGCATACAACTATTCATTCCTGAATCTCTGCAGGATATCTCAGTGCTCACAGAAAGCCAATGGATCACACGTGATTGTCATTTTTCCCCTCTTCTTTCCTTTTCACTCTGCACCCTGGGAAGTAATGACATCTAAGCCACTGTTTGGTGGACAACTATTACAGTGCTCTGTCAGGGACAGAAAGGCTCTGCATGGGCAAGGCAGCAACTCAGGTGGATGGTCCTGAAGGCCACCTTGTCCAAAGAAGTGAGAATTCCAGCTGGTCTGCACAGGCCAACACATACAGGAAATCCTTCACTCTTGCAGAAGTGACAGCCACTTACCTGCTTCTGAACACAGAACCAAGGAAATACAAGTGGGAAGTTCTGTTTCCTTACAGCCCTTCCTAACCCCTCTCTGCTGCTCGATGCAAACACCACATTTGCATTGTGTGTGTATGTACCTGAATGCACAGAATGAAAGGGATTCAGAGGTACCTGCCCCACAGAAGTAGCCCAAGGCAGGCTGCATGTTCCTGGGGAGCAGTGTTCCCAAGGCCAGCTTTTCATCTTACAGCAACTCCTCAACACAAAGCAGTGTGATCCAGCAGCTGGCCATCACAGATGGTAGGCAGGGGGGCCAACTATCCTCTTGTTGTTACTACTTTGTATTTGGATGCCTTAACTATGAAGAGAAGACATATTTTACTCTGTTACCTCAGGGCTTATCAATCCAAAAGAAAACAAATCAAGTAAAGCTCAGTTGTGCTTAGAACTTCCAGGAGAAATCTTGCAGACTTAAAATAACATTTCTGTCTAATAACAAAAGAACTGGTAAATAAGCCCATCTCTAAAACAGAATACAAAGTAATTTTCTTTAAAGATAGACAAAATAAATTATTTTAGAACTTCAATGATTTAATATAGAAATATAAAACTGCTTTGTGACAATCTCCAGACAGAGAGCATCTCCTAGTAAAATTCCAACTGTCAACAGCTAACCTTCAAACTTTCTGAAACTATTACCTACTTAGCAATGAAAGCTTCTGTCCTTTTACTTCACATAAAACCAAAACCGTTAGTCCATTAGCAAGCAGATTTTCAGTAATTTATTAAGATTTATTTGATTAAATGTTAGAAAATGTGTTCAAAACTCAAACAAAATAAATAGCAAATGCTTTCAGAACTGGAAACTATGAGAATGGAATTTTCATAGCAACAACCATCAATTGATTTTAGAGCCACTCATTATTTAGCTATTCAAAAAACAAATTTCAGACAACATGCACTAAAAATAAATTCTCCAAAATAGTAAATTGCCCCCATGCCGCTTTGTCATTTAAGGAATCTCATTCTTCAAATAAGGAACTTAATTCATTATACATTTATAAAAAAATACATTTAATTCTTTGCATGGCACTCCTAAAGACAGACTCCTGTTAGTTAGGCTGCCTAACTCCTTAACTGGAAAGAAGCAAATCCTGTGGTGTAATGTAAGGTATACACTTTATTTTTCAAAAAATGTTAAATAGGTCCCCGCAAGCTTAGCTGTCTGCAGTCTACAGCTTTGTGATCAAAAGAAAAGCCCTCATTAGATTGCTAAAATATTGGGGTTTTCCTTGCTCTTTATTTAGCATTCAGGGAGTCAATGAAAAGACGACCACATTTACTTACAGTTGTTACCACCTCTGCCTTGGCAGCACGGCTGGTGAGCATAAAAGAGTCCAAGCCAATACCCAAAAACTCATCCAGCTTTAAAGGTGTTGGCCTTAGGAGCTCAGCAGAGGCTATAGGGGTTACAGGTTGTGGGACCAGAGGTCTGATGGACATTAAACCATGGAGTCGTGACACCACAAAGGCCCTGTGGCAACGTGAGCGCATAGGAAGCGCAAGTCTGTCACGCTGGGACATGCAGCACAATATTCTGTCTGGTGCTATCATTAACACTGCTGCACTACTTTCTAATTTCAAGTTATACAATTGACTTTCAAAAGATGCTTGCATGTCATCTGTCTTTAAAACAAGGTGCTGAATAATCTAGTCAAAAGGACTAGAAGGGAATTCACACAGAATCAAACTGACTTCTCCCCCACTGAGGATGTACTGTCAAGTACTTAAAGCACTTTTAAATCATTATGCAAGCACTTTTCAGAATTAAATTACAAGTGTGACATATGGCATGAAATGAAGGAACCAGACCACAATGCTGTCACTGCTGTTAAAATCGTGTATCATTCAAAACATGAACAAATTAGTTATGCCACACTTTTTCAGAATTGGTACATTCTGAAACAGCAGTATCAAAGCTACAGCTTTTGGCATCACGCAGCTCACAGTATAAGGTTCTTGTACTCTGGCAGAACTGTGCTGGTGCAAGAGCTGGTGAGGCTGAGCACTGGGGCACTCCAAGCTACACAAACCAGATGTCAGGTCCTGCTCCCCCAATTCCCTAATGACAGCCACTCCCTTTTCCACTGCTTCCTCCTATTCTGTAATTGAGATACATGCACTGCCCCATACAGGGTCTGCCTGCCTCCCCTCCTATGTGGAGATAGCTCTCCTTCCCCCCAGACACACCCCTAAACAGTCTACCAACAAACTGACCCCCAGTAGAGAGCTGCCCCCTGTTTTCAACTCTGAACATCAGCTACCAAACTCACACTCCTCGTCCTGCAGAAGGAACCTTTCTTGTACATGTAAAATAAAATTTCTAGTCAAACACTGCTAGATTTTATTTTAGGGAACTGCCCACTGTGGTACACTGTGAATAAAGGATTGTTTTATCCACACTGCTATTTAATTAAGTTGTACCAAAAACACATCCAGACACACAAAGATAAATGCTTTGCAGATTACCTGCAATATGTTCCACAGTTCTGTAATTCCCAAGTTAAATACAAACAAATGTGAAAAGCCGATTTGTGCCTTAAAATGAACAGCAGAACTGCTTCCATGGGTTTTTATGAAGGTCATGAGAACTTCTGTGCCCTGTTGATCTATGTGCCTCAGAGAACACAGAGGCAGAGACCTATATTCTACAACAAAAATACAGTTGCAAGATACTGCTATATGTTTGTATTCCAAGAAGGCTGAATATACAGGACCAATGTGTAAAAACAAGTAATCCTTCACAGCTTACTGGGGTCTGACACACAAATGGCTGGCCTGTAAGGACACAGAGCAGTGAAGTGCAGCACCAGCTGGGAGCAACATCCCACAGCTGACACCCAGCACTGGGCAATGGCTGTGAGCTGCCTGCTTCCCTGAACACTCCTGCCAGCAGCCCACACCCCCTTCGCATTTGCACAGGACACCAGAGATGTGCTACCACAAGAAAGGGATCTGTATGCCAATCACACCCTGCTTCCCAGCCACCAGCAGCAGAAATCAGGTGGCCATGATTTGGAACAGCAGTGAAGGAAGGTGTCTGACTGCACATTTTCATTATTTGATCACTTTTGTTGCTTCTCTTACCAAATTCTCAATACACTACTTACGTCAGCACACAGTAATTGAGCAACCTAAACCAATTTTGAAACTGATAGCAATTAGAGACAAGAGAACCTTTCATTTTGATGACAATTACTTCTTTTAATTTTTTTCCATCTATAACAGCTTCTATAGCCTTATTGAAGAAATCAATGAATTACATTTTTGTGATATCTTTCATACACTGATTTTTAAAGTCAGCACAAATAAAAGATGACTTGAAAGAGGAAAGAATTTGAAAAACAAAGCTATTTGAAATATTATTTCCCCATCAGTCTGCATTCCTTTCTATTAGCCCACCTCTCCACTGCACAAGGCTGGGAAGGATGTGTGGTCTTTCCCCACACACAATTCATCTTTTAGACAGCTTACATTGTCAGAATATTGCAGGTATACAGCAGGTTGACAGACTCCACTCATTTGGCAATTACTTTCAATGGAAAATTAATCACTCTGTTGTAAAAGCAGAAACCACACTTTTCAAGTTCTAATTAGTTTTATTAGTTGAAGCACCAAATCTCAGAACAACTGCAAAAATTGGAAAAGAGCAAACAGAAAGCTGAACTTCAAATGTTGAAACTACTTAAAGGTCTCCAGCACATTAAATAATGCCTAGAAAGGTTAACTTTATTCCTTCAAGTGAGAAAATCAGACAGGAGCTTGAGTGCAGGTTTTGGCTACATAGCTTCCAATACTTGGCTTCAAAACATGAAAAGAATACAACATAATTAGGACAGATGTGTTTACAAAGAAACAAGCATCTAACATATGCTGTTGCAGGTAAGACAGGCTTTCAAAACCACTACAAAACTTAAAAGTCCAGAGCAGATCAGAAAAAAGAAAAATAAAACTCTGCATCTGACCCATAATGGTCTCCTCTGGTAATCTTTTTAATGCAGCAGACCACAGATAAGGACGGACTTGAAATATTGTTCACAGGAAACAGAATCCTTTGTTTCATAATGCATGGAATTTTCAGTAAGCCAAGATTAAATTATAGCAAAAGAAAGTATTAATAAACATATGCTGTAGATGACATAGGAACAATGTACAAAATAACTCTATTAGTTCAGCTTCTAATTGCTTTCTATCACACGATCTAATTGTAAAAGAATTATTAAAGTGTCATTAATTAAACCACCAATTTATTCATAATTATGTACATGTAGTTAAGCAGAATCTCAGTAATTTAAAGCACTTAGATTTTTCTTTTATATATATCCTGAGGAGAGCAGGTTATTTGTAGCATACCAGATGTTCGCTGACAAGAAAGAAAATACACTAAATCAGCATTTTAAGCAAGACATACCCACATAATTTAT
The DNA here is from genome assembly GCA_013400315.1 of Bombycilla garrulus. NCBI lineage: Eukaryota > Metazoa > Chordata > Aves > Passeriformes > Bombycillidae > Bombycilla > Bombycilla garrulus. The sequence goes on along the minus strand of VXBU01016060.1, from coordinate 683,349 downwards.
CTTGTTCAGATGATGAACAGGTACCCACCTAAATTCTCTGGGTCACATTTTCTGATAAAATTTTATTCTTTATACAGGAATACACCAGCAGTGAGCTACTTTGCACACATCCCCGACAACAAAAACAAGCTTTTAGTTTATTCTTCTTTTTGCAAGATAGAAGAAAAACCAGCAACTTCTAGCACCTAGCAAGCGTCTCATTAATTTCAGTCAAAGTTCTGTGTGGAGAGCCTTACCTATGAAACTCTTGCTAAGAAGTATAATATTCTACCAAGATGAGAATCAACGAATGTATAACTAAGCCCTAGCAATAAAAGGTGAAGGTCGCCAAAGCATGAGGTAAAAGGCTATCAGGAAAAGAAGAAAACCTTCACAAACCGAAAAGAGTGTAAAAGAAACATCAATTGGTTTAATAAAGTGCTGCATTCACTGAAAATTTATTTTAAGAAGTAGTTTATGCTTACTTTGAGTTCTCTCTCATCCCTCAACAGTATTTCACACATAATCAGTAACTGAGCCTGAACTTAAGAGGGGGGGAAAAAATGAAGCCGCTCTTCCAAACAGTACATACAATTTTAAAGTTTTGATCATAGTTTGATCAAAGGAAATGCCATCAGAATCACATTTCTCCTTACTGAGACTTGGGCAGTTTCATTTTAAAAGTGATAAAGACAGTAGCACCTAAGTTAGTATAGAATTCAACTTCATAAAAACTACCTAAAGATGAGTTAGAAAACACTTTGCATGAGATAAAGGAAAATTACATAAAACTCTTTTCTGTCTTCCCTCATTTCCTATAAGTACAAGAAAACCACCCTACCTCCTCAAGAAAGAGAAAAAAAGGTCTTTTCCCCTCCTCAACATCTTCCTCCTTATCTAGAAGTTTCTGAAGCTTACAGTATTTTGTAGTATCACAGAGTGGCTGAGGTGGAGAGGGACCTACGGAGATCCTCCAGTCCAACCTCCATCCTCAGCCACAAAAGCAACAGGAGCAGGTTGCTCAGGCCTGGGGTCAGTTGGGCTTTAAATGTCTTCATGGATGGAGACTCTACACCTCAAGAGATATGTTACAGGATTTGATCAAAATCACTATAAAAGAAGTCTTTTCTGATGTTTAAATGGAATTTCTTGTATTTCAGTTTGTGTTTGTGCACATTGCATTTTGTCCCATCCCTGGACACCAAGGATGCAAACTTACTACAGACGGGCATCATTTACTTGCACGTGCAACAGGGACAGCAGTCAAGCCCTTCACAGAAAGGTCTGGGACCATTCATCAGAGAAAGCAGCAAACAGATTTTAAACAGGGCTATTCTAAGCCTGCTGCCAGATCCCAAAGTTAGGAAAAGAATACATTTGTGCTGTTATTGGCTCAGTCATACGCCATAGAAATCTTCAGATCGTATGTAGTCACCAGAAAGTAAATGGACCTACAGATCAGCCCTGCTCAGACTTCTCTTAGATTTGAAAGTTTCTATCTTTCTCATAAAGGTTTGAGACAGACTCCAGGTTCCAGCCTGTTTCAAGCCTCTACACCTCAAATTCCAGGCTTCAACCCTTCACAGAGGGTAGTAGTTCATGGCAGCTACTCCACCCCAAAGGAGTAATACCACATACCCACTGGCCAACATCCACCCAGGCTAAGTCTCCCCAAATGTGGCATATCCCATTCCAGCAGTTAGCAAGGCAAAGATACTGGCACCTTTTCAGTTTTCACACATCATCACTGACTGAAAGAAATCATTACCTTCTTAGTGTAGCTGCTGGAGAGGAGTTAGTGTGATAGAAAGGGAGACAGTCCTGGACAAGCCATAAGCAGCTCATTATAATCTCCTTCCCTCAGAACATTATTCTATGTTTGGTTTTCCCAAAGAGTTCATCCCTACTAGGTCTTACACATGCCTGAAGGAATCTTAGTAGCAAAAGCCTCATATTAACCAAAAAAATTCCAAACTGTGCATATGTTTCCCCTAAATACTGTAGTAAGTAGACAGAAGCTGACAGGTGAAAAGTTTAACTTCCTTTTTAATGCAAAAAGCCACTCCAAATTTTCCAGTGCTTCAGTCACCACAGAACCAGACACAGGAGTGACCCCAATACAGAAATTTAAACTGGAACTAGCTACATAGAGAGGCCCTAATAACAGATGCCTTAGTCCAAACAGAGCTAAGGCTCTTTGATCCATGCAGCCACCTGCACCCCACCCTGCTATAATGAGCAACCACTGTGTGACTAACAAGAGGCTCAGGAAACCCCCTCCCTACTTCCACGGGCAGTCTCTTTCTATTTCACATCCTTCCAAAGGTCTAAGATAGAAACATCAAATTGAGATACACGAGAGACACCTGTGGCCAGGTGAGTAGTCACCAATCAGCTTATCCTCTGACTGTTCATATGGGCAGGCGTATTCTGCCACCTGGCTATTTCTTCCCCAAAAATCAAACATTTATTAACATTGCTGGTCACTCTTCAAATCTTTATCTATTTTTACTGATTAAGCACTAACACAAACCACTAGTGAACGCTACCAAAATACAAAAGTGTCAGCATTTTGTACTAATATTTGGATTAACCATGCAACTCATCCATATTTTCTGTTTGTAGAAGTCCCAATAAATCAGAATAAAACTACAGAAGTTAGTCCAAAGGCAAAACCCATGCTATAAGCTACATCTGGAATTTTAGATTAAATACATCACTCCTCTGCTTAACAGACTTTTACTCCAAGATCCCTGACTTTCTAAGGCTCTTATCAACCCAAATCCAAACCATACATATGCCTCCCTGAACCGGGCCTGCCTTTTTTTGTGGTACCTCTGTTTACACAGCTTATCCCTTATCACACTGCCAACACTGGGAACCACAGCAGATGGTCCCCTCAGACACAACTCTAACAGGTTTTCTCCACTCCCCCGTTCCACTTATTTTTTTGTGCAAACAACTGATAAGGAAGGCTGCTGCAATGATTTACTGATATCCAAAGTTGAAAATTGACAAAATGCAAACTGCTTTTGTTCACCCCCACCAACTCCATGAACTGCTTAACCTCTTAACTACTAAGCAACACAAAGAGTATTAATAATTGTACAAACCATACAGTCTGCTGGATTAGCATTTCAAACACAAGCAGTATTGATGAATTTAAAGATCATTACTACATAGCTTTAAAAGTTATACCAATTACAACAAGCAGCCTACTTTTAGTAAAAAAGAAAATACAAGGCAGTCTCCTTTACTACTAAAATCCACTGGTTTGGAAATCCCTTGAAATTATGTGCAAAACTATTTCCAACAGTCTACTGAAAACAGGCTCTCAAGCAGAATCTAGAATAGACACTAGATATTTCATTTGTATTTACTTTCATCTACAACCCAGAAAAACCTAAAAGCTCAGTGACATAAAAATGAAAATGCTCTCAACATTGCTATTAGAAAGACAGAAAGTTGCTTAAAACTAAGCTCCACGTAAATTCTATTAAACAAGCCAGGCTTTTACTACTGGAGAGCATGAATTTGCAAAACCACTGTAGCAAAACGTTCCAAAAAAAAAACCTAGAGGTCTGCAAGAGCATCTCAACTAACCATCTATGAAGAAGCATCTGCAAGTAGACAGTAATGAACCAGACAGACCCAGAGGGCTTTCTTAAATGTAGGTCATGCCTGTCAGACCATAGCAAAAGACACAGTAACATTTGCTGAAGAGAACCCCCAGTTATTATTGCACTACTTTGTAGGCAGACATCATTAGTTATATATTTGCAATGATTATATGATGCTTAAAAGGAACAAGAAGGAAAATCTGCATAAATTCAACAGTTGTATTGAATTTAAGAGTCACAAAGCATTCCTTATAACATTTCACACTTTACATGCTTCTATTTTCATAAAGTGGAACACTTTTTATGAAGAAACAATTCTGTTGAAATCCAGTGTTTGTTTTACACCAGGGATTGGGAGACCAGCGAAGAAGCAGGCCAAAAGGTGATTTAGAAAAAGTAATTTTTGCTGATTTATGTCATATTAAGATGAAAACTTAAATTACCTAATTATTGAAATGACATAGTTAAAACCTTGAGAATTATTACTCTTGATATCTGCAGTATTCTCTTTCCTTGATTGATGTTTCCAGTGTGTGATTCTGGTACCTTGTATTTTGTTAGAACAGAATCCCACAGAAGAAGACTATATAAAAATAACTTAAGATGTGAATATAAGAACATGAGACAGCATAATGGAAGCATATGTACCAATAGCCTGATCCTTGGCTGGGTTTTGTTGGCTTTTTTTACTCACCAAGTAACACAGAAAAAAAAATAATTTAAGAACAATTCCTGAAAACTAAGAGTCAGCAGATTAGAAATGCAGCTACTTTTCACCTGAAGATCAAAAAATTAAACAGCAAAAGAATTAGTATTTCAAAGCATAATACAATGAAGCCAACATTACTCAAAAACACATGGCTCTGCAAACACACATATGCATCTCCTGTTATAAAATCATGGACACAAAGCAGTATTTACTTCTGTCTAGAGGCCAGTAAGACAAGAAGTGAGGAATCTCTTTTTGCCCTGCAGATAGCTTAAAAACAGATTCAAAATCAACTAGGAAACAAGAAAAACTGCTGTAAGATTCACCATAGATGACTCTTTCTGGAAGCAAGGCATTGGGTGAACCCATAAACACTATAAATAGGACACAGAAGACTGGAATAGAAAAGTTAACCAATAAATCTACACACTCAAGAAATTCTGTAATTAAGCATTAAAACATGAATCCAAGCTAGAAAGTTATCTAAGGAAGGAAAAATAAAGTACAAAAATCTGGTTGCTCATTCTTTGTTAAGCTAGCAGTCATCAATCATGAGTTCAAAAGAAGAAGAAAGATTCTTCATTGGCCAGCAGCAAAACTTCCCATTCAGAGTTCATTTATTACAAGTTTTATAAGAGTTTACATTTCTCCTGTGAACCTATTCAGATGACATTTACCAGCAAAAACCAGTATCAGGATAACACCTCTTTCAGACTCATACACAATCCACGTACAGATGCAGTTACACTAACACAAACATTTTTATATTTGTTAATAATTCAAAATAAATTGGGTGTTTGGGGGGATGGGATGGTTTATTTTGTTTGACTGATCTCCACAAATTTATGTTCTTGGTAAGTTTCAGAGTAAAACACTGTCTATTTCTCTGAACTACTTGGAGCTGAACACTGCTCTACAGGTAACAGCTCTGGAGCTATGTTCATTAGTCTCAACAGAAGTAAAGTACATTATGTACCAATAGGCCTTTCAGTCTTCAAATCTTTGAAGTAATTATTAGGGTTATTTATTCATTTTAACAAACAAACAAAGAAAAAAAGAATCACTGGAAAGAGTTCCCACTGTCATGTCACTGTAAAAAGCAATTGATGCAGGAGTACATCTATCTGTTTTCCTGCCAATAATTGTAATTTCTGCAGACACATGCATGAACCTCAGTTTTGCAACATTTTAAAGTTTTGTGCTGAGAAGTACTTAAGTGCTTGAATTTTACTTGACATACAGAATCTGAATACCGTGCAGAATCTGAAAGCTGTCACTGACATGTTTTAAAATCTTTTAATAAATACTGTTCACAAATAGGAAAAAAAAGTTCATATAATTAACTTATAAAGTATTATCACAAATTCTACCTCTACATATTGTAATAAAAGAATAAAGATAGCATATGCATTTCTATTTAAACTTGCCTGAAGATAATCATGAATGCACTCTGGCTGAACTTCAAGTATTCAGATTTTAAGCATTAATTTACTTTGACTATGTGCATGTCAAAATGAAAGATTGCTGTCTGGATCCAGACATGCAGTATTAATACTGAACACGTGCATTCATTTCAGGTCAGCAGACATTCCAACTCTACTTCAGCAGGTGGTAGGAACAGCTCTAATTAAAGTCTATATTAAAAAGTTCACAATGGGCTATCTACTCTCAATAGCTCCCATACAGAAACATCACTGCAGCTGAAGGACTTAGACCACCTTCCCCCAAAATCTGAATGGCCCTTCACATAAGCCACCTTTCTGAACAATTTCTACTTTTTCAACCTACCAACAGATTTTTCAAGGCAGCCCACTAAAGATTTCAGCACCCATTTAAGATACTAAGAAAGGTACCAAAACATTTCTTTAAAATAATCTCACATTTAGATACCAAAGCAATGAGAAAGTGATAAAGCTCAATCCCTATTAGATATTTGTCTCTGGTCACGTCAGAAAATGATTGCCTTTTATAAATGATACATCTGGTAACAGTGTGAACAAAGTCAAGGCAATCTCAGCCTGGCCAAAAAATTTATTTAGTCACAGTTTTAGGGTAAATATCTACCTGTTTCGGGTTTGTTTTTTTCCTAACTGAACATTTTTACATCACACTTTCAGGGATGAGGTTTTTAGTTTGTAGTCAATATATACTACACTGAAGCCCAGAAATATCCTGACATATAACACTGCACAAAGTTCTTCAGCTACAGTGTTTCTTACAAAAAATACACAGCACTAACTCCACACAACATGCACAGTCCACTCACTCCTTGTAACTCACTTCTTCTGAATAAGGTGATGGTATGACCATCAGGATGAATGCAAGTACTTGGAATTTTATGGCAAACACAGCAAATGAACTGGATACGGAGATACCAATTTACCTGAAATAGAACATGTAAACCAAACTTTGCCTCAAGTGTAACTGATAACTGCATTAAATACCTTCCAGGGAAAGAGTGATATTGGTCTTCTAACTCAGAAGACACATAAGTCCTTTCTCATCTTCAGATTTGACAGCAACTAGGGATGAAGTGATAGCAAAACTAGAATCTTTCTTTTTAATTACCATTCCCACAGAGGGACTAAACCTTCCACAGGCAGCATCAAGATGACAATTCCAAAAGTATTCTCTTTCTTTCAGAAACCACTTGCTTCTCTGCACTCATACAGCTGCCCCACAAAGTGAGACTTAAAAGTGTGGCCTAATCCCTTCTCTCTTGAAAACCACCCACAGCATACACCCTTACACCTCCTCCACCTCTTTACTGGCAAGAGGATCAAATTGATCCACATTGTAGCCAAGGAAAAATTTAAATAATGTTGTATCCCACACAATTTACTGTATTTAATGTGACTCCCCTGTGGAAGTGATTCAAGTTGGAATTGCATGTGCTGGTCAAACAATACTGGATGGCACCTGGATAATGGGTACCACTTTAGATCTCTAAATTCAAATATTATAAACAACAGTGTAAGAAGCTTAAGCTTCTCCTACAACAGCTGCTCATCATTAGATGCCTGTGAAGTTCTCAGCACTCAGAGAAATGGGTCTTTGCAAGTGTAAGCAGAAATAAAAGGAGCATTTTCTTTCTCTTTCTCATCTTTTCTCATGTGTGGAACTATTCGTTATACTTCCTTTTAACCCAACCAGCCCAGATACTTACAATGTTAATTTGTCTAGTGCAAAGCTAAAACACATAAAAGTATATTTGACCTGCTTCTTTCTCCTAGTAAACAGAATCTTATCATATCCTTCTATTTAAAATAATTTTGGTTCCTACTGAGAAACATCCATTGCCAAACAGCAAGAAAATCTATATGTAACTGTTAATTACTAATGTTGCATTGAACTTTTGTTACAAGACAGCACACATCAGTTTGATTATTTATTTACAAAACAAAAACATCATGTAACCCCTAACATACAAGGATATACTAAGAATATTTAACACATCATATCAGGGAAAAACTTTAATATCTTATTCTTTTCACAGACACAAAAAGAAATCATGTGAATTTTGACATCATGGGTAGAATTCAGCAAAACACAGTGCTGGTTGACCAGACAAACATGTTCACAGCTCCATCACAGAATGTTAGACTGATGTCATTGCACCTAGTGCTCCCTCCACCTTCTGTTTTGTTTCTTTTAGTCTACAGGATACTGCTCAGTGTATAAACACAGGGTATATACACAAAATTGGACTCAATCTGTTTCTTTTCAGACAGAAATAGCATTTTAAGAGCAGGTGGCAAGACGGTCCAATAAGCAGATACTGTCTATTGTCAGATGCACAGACAGACCTGCAGCTGTTTACAGGATGTGTCAAGGAACTGTGTACCTGCTTCTCTACTTTTATGGTGATGAATGGATCCACAAATAAAATCATCACACAAGGTACATCAGAAGGGCATAGCAGTTACATTTGCCAAAGCAGAACTAGAACAAGGATCATTTTTATCAACTTATTCATGGCTAACTAAGTACCTTAGTACTAAGTACTAGAAGCTCTGAACTTAAAACACAAAACCTTGAGCCCACCTAAATAATAAAATATCAACTAACAAGAAATAAAAAACATGAAAGTTGAACTGAATTTGAAATCGTATTGTCAACCTGACCACATTACTTTCATGGTAACTTAATAACACACTTCACATGCTTACCTCTACACACAAAAACTCTACAGAACTGTAAGGCTGACTAAACATTAAAAGGATTTATGCAATTTGAGAGAAGATAAGGTTAAAACAAAATATTTGGTCTTACTGCATTAATAACTAGGTAGTCCTATCATTTCAAACTATGTATCTCTCTTAAGTGTGTTGCCTGAGTTATGGGGACCAGAACTCCCCATACAATCAAAGGAAAAAAACCAACACACTTGAATTGCTTACCTCCAGGGGGTGCTTCAGGAAAGCAAGTGTATTTTCACTTAGTTAATCAGAGCTAACTTAGAAACCTAAACTATGGGATGTATGGTAAAAACAATTTTTGGAAACCTATTTTGATATACACTTGAATATTCCCAAGGTAGTCCTTTGTTTATCATCACTCTAATGCAGCAGTTAAAATGTATATTTAAACAAGGACAAAAAGTCCCATTTCAACTGTTTTTTGCCTGGGGGGTTTTAGCCAAAGAAGTCTTTTCATTGTTTATTCCAGACTGACATTTTCAAAGACACTACTCTATTTTCAAGGTGTAACTATGAAAACATTCATGAAACAAATAAAAATCAATGCTAAAAATCAGCTGACACTGTGGAGGTTAAAAAATGTGTGTTTTAGTATATAGAAAACCATACGAGTAGTTCCATTTAAAGCACATCTACCTCACTCATCAGGCTTTAAATCCTTCATTTTAGGAATCTGTTTCTTGAGGATACGGTTTGCAACATAGATGGCACATGTGTTTTCAATACTGGAAAGTGTCTAAAGCGACTGGGTACAACTGGGTATCAAGTACCGCACAGTTTGTTTCGCAAGTCGCACACTCCTTGATGTTAGCAAGACATTAACCAGTTCCATACTTTCCACACATCAAAGTTAATCTTGATTTAGTTCCTGGTACCTGAAGTACATGTTAACAGGAGTGGAAGTGCTTTTACAAAAAGCTAGACTATACTAATGAAAAAAAAAAAAAAACAGCTAAAAGAAAGCCTAAAACAAGGTTTTGCTTTATTAGCCGGCATTCCTGTACNTTTTTTCCTTTGTATATATATACATCAAAATTTAGAAAAATGCTTACAGATTGCATTAATTTTCCTTTTTTGTGTGTTCACCAACAGTAAGTTTGAAAAATGCAGAACCCTTCAATTATCTTCTTGAATCACAACTTGGGCACTGACCTCTAGGAAAAAAAATAAATAACAGTCCTTCGACAGGTCCATCTCACAAAGAAGTAAGAATCTGTAAATCAGTTCATACATAACATTATTCTCCTTATAAAATCATTTCCCTGCAGAATAAATTAACTGAGATACAGGAGGAAAGAACTCAACTTGAATCAACTACATGTTACTAATTCATCCTAGAAGCTGCCTTACTGCTTCAAACCAAAGGCTGTGAAAACCTGCAAAATAAGAAAAAGAATTATGTTAAACTAATTATTACACATTTTACACTGAAACTGAACTACCTCAGAAGCACTGCATTATGATCAGGGATCAGCAGCTATGGATATATTTCCTGAAGTTATGCACTGCTTTCTAAACTGAGTAAACTTTCACCTAAGACAAGAGATCTTGGATGTTCCATTGTTTAAAGAGACAAACATCTAACTTTTGCCATCCAACCACATTGCAAACCAATCCAGATCACCATAGCTTCAATGTCTTGAGTTATATATGTCTAGAAACTACTTTTCATTTCATTCTGGTATACAGCATTCCTAAGACCACTTCTTCAATACAAATGCTTTCCCCAAAAACTGTGAAAAAAATTGTTCTAGTTTTTGCTGCTAAAGAAAAGCAAAACACTTATTTTTGCTCCTCAATATTTCCTTAGAATCTTCCTATAAGAGAAGTTGTTTTGCTATTTTTCTCCCTTTTTTTTTATAACCTAAGTGTTATGCTAAATATCACATTTACTCTTTAGTATGTGCTAGGTAGCATACGTGGAACTTCAAGTACAAATTTGTGGAACTTCAAGTACAAATTTATCAACTGATTTCAATTAGTGCCAGGAAGGTGAGTCAAACTAGAAATGTTGTATAAACACAATGCAAATAATCACTGATAAACCAGTAGAGGTGTGATGCAAGACAGCAACCAGCAAGATTGCAGGAAGTAAATGAAGAACATACTCTAACAAATAAATACATGGAATCGTTACTGTAAGAAACAACTACAGCATTCACCAAATTTATCTGCTCCCCCTTCCCAAAAAACAAAAACAAACAAGTAAAACACACTTAACAACGGAAAAAAAATTCATACATGCACAATGAAAACATGCAGTCTGGTAACATAAATGCCATTTTTGCACTTCACAGACCCTTTGGAGTTTGGTTGGGGTTTTTTTTAATGATACATATAACGAGCTGCAGCTGAAGCAAACTTTCCTCTTTTGCTGGAAGAATCCACATCTGTAAGAGATGCAAACTTTCTTGGTGTACGTACCTGAGACCCATGAAAATCTGCCTTGCCAAAATTTCTAAAATGTTTTTAAGCATGACAGTAAAGGAAATGGACTGCTTAGCACATTGTACCTCCCGCACAGTGAAAACCTCTTGCTAATGCTGATCATTATGAAAAAAAACCTCACACCATCCTGATTGGATACACAAAACCCTGGCTGCATCACGTTGCAAGCGTTTCAGTACCACACCCAGAAAGCTTTATTTGGATAAGATCTTTCCCATGAATGAACAACTACTTGCTTGCAATCATACAGCACACTCTGAAACCAAAAGTCCAATCTTAGGATAGAAATAAAGTTAAAATAATTTTAAACTTTCCCAACTAAGATTCTGAAAATAAAGAGTTCATAAACTAGCATGAACATACATGGATGATGATCAATTAATGAAAATCATACAAATCCCTCTAATCTCAAAAGACTTTTATACTAATCACAGCTTCATTTCCTTTGCAACCATATTTGAAGTGACAGTGGATCTCATTTTTTCGGAATAATCTTCTAGGATATTTACACAAGCCTAATTTATGCAGTGCTCCTGCATTATGAATAATTTCTGTAGGAAATGAATGAAAATTTTACCTCACTTGCTAGGGTTTCCTCTGAACTTTTGAGTCTTTTCAAGCAATGCAAAACAAGGCCCTGAGCCAGGAGATCATTTATAGTGGGATCAATTAAGTGACTAAATTGAAAATAAAATTCAACAGAATGGCATTTTTAACCTAAATGTTAATTTAAACGGTTCTCAAAAAGAGGTTTCAGCACCAATGTCGGTGCCAGCGCGGTCACACAGTGCCATCTAGCAGCGACTCGCAGTACGGCAATTACTATGACACCGACTTTGACACTTCGGTAAATAAAATTTGCAAAAACCTCACTCATTTAAAGAAATTCAAAGAAACTAGGGAAGTGACCAGTTACAATTGCTATAAGCAAACCTAAAGCTGAAACTTTACAGACCAAATCTACACCGACTGCTGCAATTCTCTTCCCACTGACCGAACTCTGGCCGCATAAAGGGAGGTGTTCAAAACATCTTTGATAGCTTATTACTTCTGCAAAAATCTTTCTAAAAATGATCTGGAAAAGCTAAGTAAGCATTAGTAAAACTCCTACTGTAATGTAGTCCTGTGCAGTTCTTATTACAAGTCTGATATCAAACTCTGATCTAATGTTTCTCCAACATGTTACCTTCACTTACTTTAAGTGGCAAAGATTTCTCTGCTTGTCATGACTAAAACTGTTGAAACATCTCAAGTTACATATGCCAATAAAATCAGGGTTTCTAACATACTGGGTGGGGGGAGGATCTTTTAAGGCCTCAACAAATGGTATCAAGATGGATTCTTTACCAGATCAAGTTGCACAAAATACTTGCAGAAATCTATCACAGCACAAAACACTAAAACAAAGCATTCCAAGTCTAAAGCTCTAGTTTCACAAGCACATACTTTAAGTCAGCACAAGGAAGTCTTAGTGCTAAATGAAAGACAAGCCATCTCCTGTAAGCCATCTCTTGCCCACTCAGTCCAGGTAATGCTCTGCCTTCTTTCTTTCTCAGTGTCTCATTGCATATTCATAGGCACTGAATCAAACCAAGCAACTACTATGATTTTACACTAAAATAGCCAAAAAAAAGAACAAAAGGTGCCAGATTATTTTTGAAACTACAATGGGGAAAAAATAAAAGCAAATTTCAGAAGTGTGATGACAATCCTTGGCTTAGCAATTCAGAGTTAGTATTACTAAAAATAGCTATTATGAATAACAGTGGTGGCCCTAAATGAGCTGTGAAAACAGATCCTTAAAAAAAGCCCATTGAGAATCTCTATAAATTCACAGCATTCACTTCAGACACGTAAAAAAACAGAAGCAGAGAAGCAAACCATTCTGACTAGGATGGCAGACAAGCTAGCACCAAGAGACTTCAACTTCCCCATCTTCAACAGTTATATTCCAAAAACTATTTCTTGTAAGTATTTTTCTATGCAAGTGTATTCCAGTATTTCTCACCTTACATAAAAAAAAACATTAAGTCAATTATGACAGAGTTATTCTCTAACAGAGTCTAATCAAGATTTCATCTGTTCTGGGACCTAAATTTGAAGGTTTCATAAACTGTATTTTGAGCAAGGCAACAAAAAACCTTTCTCCTTCACATTTATCAAAATTGTACATGCTAGATAAACATACTAATGTACTTGAAGATTGATTCAAATAAATAAACTGGGTAATGTCCAGAGGAATGGAACAAGAAAGGTCAGAGCTCTAGAGAACATGACCTATGAGAGAAGCTTTTAGGAATTGGGTCCATTTAGCCTAAACACAAGATGCCTATAGAGAGAAGGCGTAACAGCAGTCAAATATGTGAAAGGTTGCTATGCAGAAGGAAAGGATCAGATGTTCTCTATACCCACTAAAGAACATGCAGGAAGCTAAAGGCTTAACTGTGCTAAAAGGTATAGGCCACACACTCAAAAACACTTTTCAACCAGAAAGGTAATTAATCATCCAGAAGGCATTATGAATTCTCCATCACTGCAGGTTTGCAACACCCAGCTAAAACAAAAGCTACTGAATGGCCCAGCCATGGGAAGGAAAGATCACCATGCCAGGTGCCTTTTGGCCTATGATCTTCGAGCAGTCTAAGAAGAGGCTCTGTCACTCATGAACACAAACTTACAATCTACTCCCTGCAGGTGGTGAGGGAAAACAGTTCCACTTAAAATTCCTCTCCCAGTCCTCCCCTGCATCAGTTTACACCCCAGAACTAAACCCTTCTTCCTGCACCTGACAGCTGGGCTGCTTCCAGCAGGTGACCAGCATCAGACTGAGTTGCTGATAAACTATGTGAATTCCTCATCAAGCCACCAAAGAGCAGAGGCAAAGTTCACAGCCCCCTCCATTTAAATATAATTCTGCCTCAGTAGAGAGAGGAACCACTGACAACACTGAAAAGCTGTACCTGTAAAAGAACTGGCAGTCACCTCAGAAGAAGATACTGTTTTTCTTGCTCAGCTGCGTTTTCATTTCAAAAATCTCAAAGAGTTGTCTTTGAAAAGACCCAAAGACAATTCTGAACACATAAGTTTTCCAACCAGTCATTTTTAACAAAAAGACATTTTGTCATGGCAAAAGAGTTTGTGAAGAAAATCTCCTTAGTCTCATAAGTTTCCTGGAGTTTGGGGTTTTATGAAAATCATACCAAAAAAAAAAAAAAAACCTTTAACAATCAGATTTTTCTCCTGTAATGGAAAATTCTGGCAGTGCCTTTTTTACATTACTCTAGTGTTACAAAGAATATCTGGAGCCATCAGCAATATATAAAGGTGACTGTCTTACAGCTGAACTTGTTATTTGTTTTGTTTTTTTTTTTTTATTTTCTAGTAAGACTTCCAAACCATGTTCACCTGATATTCTCCTTCCATCACTACTAAGACTCAAATTTCTAGTTAAATAACTACTGGATGCTCAAATTTACCATCATCTGATGGTCTACATCTTTACATTCACAAAGGAAAATTAACATTTCCAATAGGAAGTGAATTTTTCAAAGTATGATAAAGACAAGCAGAAAAGTGGCAACCCATGAACAAACAACAGAATCTCAAAAGTCAGCTATCACTCAGGGAATCAACTACAAACAAGCACACTTTTACCCTTAAAACCTAGCCAACAAAAGCTGAGGGTCCAAAACGCCTAATAAAATCTGCAGTCAATTGCTCTGTCTTCTATTAAATTGCAAATGAAAAAAATCACTTCTCTATACACCAGTGTCTTGTACCAATCAACAGCAATTCAGTTTTGGGACAATTAACTCAAAGTCTATTTACAGTTATCCAAGACAAAGTTCCTGCTTAGCTTCCTTCTGTAAGCAAATTCCGAAGCCAGGGATTTGAGACCAAAAGCTAATGTCTTCTGCTTAAATAGCCTGTTCCTCAGCCCCAGCACTTAATCTGCTAACTCCAACTGGAAGCACACAAAAGCTACAGGATTCACAGCAGCAAATTCAAGATGGATGGATGTACATTTCTGTAGGCCCATCACACCCTGGCTAAGCACAAGTGTTGGAAAGGCTGCACCAGCTCAGTCAGCTTAAGGTCCCATGGGTGTTGTTTGGCCACGACAGCTATCCCACTTTCCCCAAGTGGTTGGAAATAGCACAAAAATCCTGCAAGCTGGACAGAACGAGGCCAAAGCTTCCTATAAACAGCAGAAATAGCTTATGACAATATAAAACATTCTAACACACAGTTTTATGATGCAATAAAGTAATTTCTCTACACATCCTGAGATGCAGAGCAGCCTTACCACTTCTCTCAGGGTGAGAGGGCTCGCTATCTATCTAGTATTGCTGAGACCAAACAATTACTCAGTTTCTGTGAAACATTATGAGCCTGGGCACAACTCGCTTGATTTCAGTTTAGGCTTTGGAGAACAGCAATGTCAGAAAAAAGGCAGGATTGAATGGTTATTCCATGAACACCACAAGGAGGATACAGGTCACATGGGCGTGTGCTCCAGTTTTGCTTCAGACAGCAGCACAAAGCCATTTCATTACCACAGAGCTCCTTCCCTGCTAACTTAAGGGCCCTCCCAGGGCACAGTGCTACTGCCCCAAGAGGTACAAGGGACAGACTGTCCTTTGATAACTTGTTTGTCTCCACTATTTCAGACATCATTCATAACAAAAGATTTGACAAAACTAAATCCAAAATATATAGATGGAAAAGGCAAGAAAATTATATAACTCAGAGGTTCCTGAAGATAAGCTCAAGAAAATATGTGGTCACCGTGAACAAATGAAAAAAAAAAAAAATTTATTTTGACAAACCTTAAGTTAAGCACACAAAGTACACAAGGTAAGCAGGCAGCTAGGCCTTACCCACAGTCAATTTATAATATTAATTCAAAGTAGGTGGCGTTTTCCCTCAAAAACACATTAAATATATATTGTTTAGAATTTGCCTGAAAAATGAAAAAGCTAGCTTTGGAAACTTAGGTTAGTATCACACTAGCGACAACAGTTAACAAATGCTTTAACAGCCTTAACAAGCTGTTAGGCACCCAAACAATGAAATACTGATGTCCAACCTGAACATCATCTGCCTTTACACTTACAGCTTTATTTATGCTGTAGTTACGCATTTCAACAAGTAATGTTTGTTCAATAGTCCTTACAGTTTTTTGTGTCTTGGTGAAATACACACAGTAAGATCATGTACATAAGATTAATTAAACCATTTTTTAATAATTTCTCAAAGAAAACAGTATGTTGATTGTTATAAGCAAACTCCTCACATAATGTTTCAAAGAGAAGTCCAAACATAAAAGTAACCCAGCCTACCCAGACCGGCAAACAAAGCAGAAAGTGCTTCCAAATAGAATAGTTCTTCCAAAAGGTCCATCACACTTCAGGAATCTCATCTCCTTAACACAGACTCTCTAGAAGGGAAACTGAGTGCAACACAAAACATAACTAAAGCTAAAACGTGGTAACTCTCGAGACAAAACAGATGTACAAAACACAAACCTTCATAACCAACAGCAAAGTCGCCAACTAAACCGGCATAAGACCAGGACGACAGCACATAATTTAAATTAAAGATTTATTCAGATGCACAGCCTGTACTCCAGAGGTGTCTAACGCTGCAAGCCCCTCCATCCATTCCAGGTTCCGAGTCCGGCAGGGCTGGGAAGGTCCGGCCCCTCCCGGCGGGCGGCAGTGCAGCCCAGCACTCCTTAGGCACTGCTGCCCCCTCTCGGCCGCTCCCGGCACGGCACCACCGCACAGCCGGGCCCCGGCCCAGCGCCACGGCAGAGCGCGCTTTCAAACCTCTCAAACCTTTCAAACCTTCTCCAGCAGAAAAAAAGCCTCAACTATTTCATACAGCACCTTATCCCAATTGTGTGAGTGCGTGACCACAGTATAAGCATTATTTTAGAAAGAAACCAGAAGAGTAATGTCCAAACCCGCTCATAGGGCCAAGCGAGCCTGGGGAAACACAGAACTGTATCATTAAAAAAAAAAAAAAAAGGCATAAATTGAAAGCACAGATGAGCTAAGACAGCAGCAGACACACTTTAGGGATGGCAAGGGAAAAGAGGAGAGATAAAAAATTGTTACATGTTTCATTACTTGTTCACTCAGGGACAGGACCTGCTTTAACACCTTAGAGCCACAGAATCATTTATCAGGCTTACATGAACATAACCAAAGCCAACCATGAAGAAGGAAAAAAAAAAATTACACTCAGTCTGATAGTCCTTTTCTATCTCACTCTTTTTTTTTTCCCTCTTTCTTTATTTGCTCCCATCAATGAGGAAAAGAACCCAAATCAATTTGTGTCTGTTATCAGTTTCAGTGTATTTCTACTGTCTTCAGCCATCCTCCATAATCACACGGCAGTCTTTTCTCTTATGCCCTCAGGCCTAACACAGGGAAAACAACACAGATTAACGTTCTGTATTTGGAGACACAGAACAGTTCCAGTTGTGCTACATTCAAAATTCTTAAAAATAACAAGCCAGAAAGCAACTCACACAGGCTTGCCTTGCTCCCCAGAGTAATTTACAGCAATTCACAGAGAAGCATCTGCAGTGCAACTGATGAAAATGCATTCCAAAAAATATTAAAAGCATCTTAATGCAAAGCTGTGACCATGGCAAATTCAGAGAACTCTGTCCTCATTGGCAGCTAAACTTCATCCTTTCTAGCAGATGAAACCAGTAAAACTGAAGCAAGAGCCTGCAGTGAACATTAACCCTCCACCACCATTCCCCAGTCACCCAGGGTAACACGCATATCCTTTTCAAGTGCTCCTACAAATGTTCCTGATAAAAATATAATTCTGCTCCTACCTCTGAGAGTACACGGTCAAAGAAATCTCTTCAGGTTACAAAAAAATGGTCTGTTCTCCCATTAGCTTTTATAAATCTACTACAAACTTTCCTTAAGCATGAAGAACTGTGAGACATGTGAAAGTAATGTCTCTGTAGAACACCCCACAAAACTCCTCATCATCTGGGTGTTTATGCCAAACTCACTTCATCACTGCTATTTATGCATTTACTAAGTGCTTCACCATCTACTACAGGGACATATTCCACACAGGAGGATGGATGTTACCAGGAGTTGAAATTCACCTTTCATGGTTCAATCCTTTTCAAATTCATTCTTCTGGATTACATGAAATTCAGCAATGCCAGAACTAAACTCCATTGCACAACCACCAAAGCATGCAGCCAATACTCTGTCACTAGAATTACCCCTAAATACGTTGTGCGTGCTTAAATTTGCCTACAGAGCTCTCTACACATGTCTCTGAAGATAGCAGGCACATTCAGTTGCCTGCCCTATGATTGTGAAATAAAAGCACTGAAAGAAAAAAACAAACAAACAAAAAAAAAGCTGCTTGCAGATGAACAGATGATTTTACAGAGTATAAAGAAAGACAGTACACATTTGTCATGTCAAGTGTTAATGGCAGTGATGCCATTACGAGGAGAAAACAGACTCTAGTTCTTATCTAGTTCCCCCACAAACAGGGGACACATTTCCCAGTTTGAGAACTCTGAGTTCTGTCCTGTAATGGAGAAAACATCCTCAAAGCTGGACTCCCCACTTAACAGAAAGTTGCCCAACAGGAATAAGAAGTTGATCCTGAGGAAGCCGAGGTAGGAAAAACTCACCGCAAAGAGGTCGTATATCTTGCACTGTGCTACAAGTCAGAAGTGATAAGTAACAAGTCTAGCCACACAAGGGTTAGGAAGTTTTACAGGGAACACTGGAGCAGCAATACACAGCTGCCAAAACCACAATTATACGTTAGTTTACAGAGACTTAGGGAACATGCAGTGCTGCAGATGAGTCATAGCATGATGCTGTATGAACTCTGCACTGCAAGAAACCATCCCAACAATATCCAGACTCATTGTCCTCCCTTACTGGCTTACAGGACACTTCTGGATGTACTGGGAATATATATTAATTCAAAAAGAACTGTGTAATCTCGATCATCTACAATTGTGCAACTCCAGCTGCTACATCTCATGAGCCTCACCTGTTTTTTTTCCCCGCTATGTCCTATTTCACCCTCTCTCCTCATCCTCCTAACCAACTCACCATGAAAGTTTCATATTTTAAGAAAACGTCCACACCCACATCCCATGTATTCCCATAATAACTGCATGTCAGAGCACACTTTTCAAGCCTAAACACCAAGAATCAGCACACAAAACAAACTTATGACAAGCAGCAACTCTGATCTTCTAATAACAGCAATCTGCATCACTGGAACTGTAAGGCAATTATCTCAAGACAACAGGTACAGACATAAATTACTGCCTCACTCAGTATCAACATCCAAAAGCTTTTCTATCCAGATTATGAGTCAGCTTGAATCTGAAAGAGAACTCTGTGGCAGAACAGGTATGCCAGTAAGGTTATCAAGCAATGCAAAAATCATACAGGGCTGTGACTCCACAAGTTATTGACAATGAGGGAATTCTTCAGCGAGGGTACAAAACACCAGAATTTACATCTCTGTTCACTTTTCTCCATTGCTCAGCTGCTTCCAAGACAGCCTCATGACTGCAGTGTTGAAGAGAAAACAGAAACACCTCTCATCAATAGAAAAATAGTGTAGGGTATTTTCTGTATTTAAGCACACACCATACATACTCTGCCCCTCAAAAAAGGATTCTAAATTATTTTTCTAAATTGGAACTGCACTCACAACCACTTGAAAAGTGTAACTCCAAACAAAACAACTAACCTTGAATTCTTTGACTGATAAAGTACTTAATGAGCAGCTAACAAAGATCTGTCTTTTAGCTTAAAAAGAATACTAAAAATACCTCACAATGAGGAGGGCTCATCCCAAAAATTACGCAGTAGTCACTGCCATTTTACATGATATTTAAAAAGGAACAGATGAGCATTATCAGCAGGCTGGAGAACAAAAAATGGAAAGACCACCTCCTGATTCTGAGCAACTAAAAGCATACACTGGAAACCAGCAGAGATCTTAAGTCAAAATACTTCACCAGCCACTATGCAGGCTGCGGAGAGCTTATTTTAATAATACAGTAACCTATTAAAGAGATCCCTACTTTAAAACAATAAAATAAATCAAAATCTAGTATTAAAATTTTATTGTGTAGAACAGAAGTAGTTTTAAAGCAACATTTGAAACAAAGGACCAGATTCCGAAGTGATTCACAACCCATGAATCAATACCTGTACAGTATTAGTAATTTTCTTTATTTTGCACTTAGATGAATAAAACTCATGCTGCAGCATGCTTTGCTGCGTCTGTACAGGGATGGCCAAAGTCTCCACAAGCATGGCTTATGCAACACAACAAACACGAGACAATGCCTTGGAATGCTGAAGTCCATTTTAGATTGTAGCATCTCATCTGCTTTTCAACAGCAGACTCTTTCCTTTTACAACTGTCTTCTTTTCAACACGAGGTCTTAAGGAGATCATTTTTTCTTCCTTGTCTTCTTCCTTCTTTCTTCTACTCAAATGTGTTGTTTAAGCAGATGGAGTCTTAATGATACCTCAGTTATATCCACTGGTAAGCAAAACTGACAAGTGTTTAGAAAATTAACAAGTAGAAGAGGCAAAAACACCCCAGATAATTTCTTAACAGGATTTCAAAATATTATTTGATATTTGCTTTAAAGAAATACATAAATTGTCTGCATAGGGAGTTACAGAGCTGTAAGACATAACTTGGACTATAGACACTAAGATTCAATTAGAATTGGCAGTTTCACTGATACAAGTCTGCCAAGTAAACACAATAATAGAGTGAGCTCTACACAGCAACTTTCCATCCAACACACTTACAGAAGAAATTTCTGAGACAGTGAATAGGATGCCTGAACTAATTTTAGATTAATCTAAAACTGCACAAGTAAAGCTAAAGGTCTGTAACATAGCCCAGTTTCTAAGTGCTACATCAAAGCCAAGCTCACTGAATTAGCAGAAACAATTCTTGTTTGTAGAATCCCATGCTAGAGGAGGAGTTATGTCCTGTGCTAGCACTTACTTCTAAAATCCACAAAAGTGTAGTGCAGATAAACTGTGACTGGTTTAGCCTCACTGGATGTTTAATAAGTTTTTGCTTCGTCTTCATAAAAGAAAAAGTTAGTGTTCATTTTCTTCTGATATTTCTAAGTTACTAGCAATGCCTTTCCTGCCCCCAGCATGTTTTACAATGGCTGAGGAGGGAATGCTTTGGACCTGAACAGCCCTGAGCCAGGAGCAATCTGTACAAAATAAGCATACTTAATGTCTTGATCCACCAAAATGCATTCAAAACTGGGCCAAAACCCATTAATTCCACAGAACTACAAACATACAGATGTCAACATATGTGAATCCAACTACCCACCTCAGAAGTCAAAGCATTCTATGCCTGACTATACATGTGCAGTTCCATTTTTCAGAGAGAAAGTGCAGCTACACAGCAAATGTACAGAACTCCCTTCCCAAACAAAAATCTTGCTCACGATATTTGAAAGCTCCCAGCTCGCCCACTTCCTGTTTTTCACAGCAGGCATTACTCGTCTGTACCATAAGAGTTTCTTCCTCCAGGGATTATCTCACAGGGAGCACTCCAGCAGGTCTGCAGGCATGTCTAAACTATACAGCAAGTCATGCTGCCAAGAAACCAAAACCAGTTTTAGAACCAGTAAAGCCACCATCAGCTACACCGTTTTCAGAATATGAACAAGTACCCATGGTACAGCCCTACACTGAGAGCAGCTGGTCCACACATTTCTGTGTGGTTCAGGCTCACAAAGGAGCTTTGTGCTCCCACAGGATGGTATGCAAGATTTGTTCAGAGCGCTGCCCACCTTCACACTGTAAAAGGGGATACAAAAACAGGTTCAGCTCTTCTGCTGGTTTCCCTTTGCCTATTTTTAAGCTGATGCAGAGTCCCTGACTTTTAATCACCATTGCTGTTATTGCAGTATCTGTATATTGATGATTCACACTCTGGTCTCTCCCCAGACAGAGGCAATCTTTGCTGTGAAAAGCACAGCCCTCAGCTTTCACCTTTGGATATAGCCACTTCCGGAAGCAACAAAGGGTGCTTGTACAGAAAGAACATTTTTGAAACACATGAAAAGCAAAGAGGACATTATATTCATGTTCAGTTTCAGACAAGTCAACTTGTAAGGCAGGTTGCATTGTGACAACTTCCAGTTAGCAACAGGAATGTGTCTGATGATTCTTTTCTTCCTTCTATGTTTTTTTTTTTCAGTCTTGTAAGACACTAGACAGAAAACACTAGAAACAGCACTTGACTCCTTTATATCGGAGCAATAACTGCAAGTAAAGTTGTCATCTTATTTTCTAAAGGCACAACTTTATTCCAGTATCTTTTCAGTAAGTGTTGTCTAAAAAGTTTAGGAATATGAGTTAGGTGAATCCAAACACTTATTTAAGTAACAGCTGTCCAAGACACTTGTGATAACAATCTTTCATCTTTGTGATTATTCCTATCTTTTCCCCAAGACTGTAACAGTTTTACATAAAATGAACAAATTCTAGCAACACATAAATTGGTTTACAAAATAACTCTTACAAAACATTTTCTTCTTGTTTTCTGCATACCGTAAACAATATTAAGTTTTATTTCAAGAAATATTTGACATTTGGATCATGTTAAGCAACAGTTACTGAGTAGTTGCTTCACTGTATAGGACAAAAAGATTAAATCCCTATCCGACATTCTATCTGAACTTCCCAGATGACTTAACATAAAAAAAGCCAAATTTCACAATTTTCTTCTTAATTTCACAAAGAAGAAACTACACTGCATAATTTCTGCCTAGCACCGAGGCTTTTTTTGTTTGTTCAGTTTAATATAGGTACATACATGAACATAAACTAAATCAAGACTTAGATTTAATAACGACTAAAAACTAGAAATCAATTTCATGTACAACTACCAAAATTACTCTGAGACTCCTCTCCTAGCAACTGCAACTTTTAATAGGTTTTTAGTTCTCAGTTTCAGATTCCAGATGTAGACTTACTTCTATTATAATGTTATAAACAGTTAATTTTCTAAAAAGATAAGGCATCAAAAATTTAAGGTAGCTCCTTCCTTCACTGTACTCCCATCTTTTCTATATCTCTCTCCCAGTAAAATTCCAAAAGCACAGAACAGCCATCTAAATCTTGACAAGCCAAAAGTAGCTCCTGGAATAATATGCATTAGAGCAACTAAGGCAGAAAGGAATTCAACTTAAGAATGCCATAATGAGAACATATTTTCAATCTGATACAAAAGAGCTGCCACAAATCAGGATTTTTGGACCAGCATTCCACTTGTGTGTGGAAAGAGCATACCCACTCCAGAGTTGTACTGCTTACTTAATAATCACCTGGGTTCCCTAAAATAGCTCAGCACTAGAAAAATACATTGTCTTATTTCTACGTAAGAAAGATGAATAAAGGAAAATGAGATGCAACTGTTTAACGATATCATGACATGTTCAAGAAAAGAAACAGCCATTCCGAAATTAGGATTGTTTTTAGAAAAATGTCAGGACAGACAACTTTGTAGCCTTTCAGTATACAAGTTTAGGTGCAAGACACACCTGAATTTGAATGAATTAATAAAATTTAAGTTTCTATTTTGACTAGTCAAAAGCTACACAAAAGTATTCAGATAATACTTGGCTATTTAAACATGGTATTAATCCAACTTTTAAACTTTTTTGTCAGCACATTTTGCATTAAGGAGATGCAATGTGGTCAGCATAACCACAAGTTTGTGAGTATTTTTAGGATTGGGGAGGCAGAACAAGACGATGGGGAGATTTTTAAAGTAGTTGAAAAGAAAGGAGAAATAGCATTCCCAGCTC
Source organism: Bombycilla garrulus (assembly GCA_013400315.1). Classification (NCBI taxonomy): domain Eukaryota; kingdom Metazoa; phylum Chordata; class Aves; order Passeriformes; family Bombycillidae; genus Bombycilla; species Bombycilla garrulus. The sequence continues at coordinate 659,505 of VXBU01016060.1, read as the reverse complement.
TTTGGAACCCACAAGGTACAATCCTGTACCATCCCACTTCCATCATACTGATCACCTCTCCTGAAACAAAAGACCATTTACCTGGAGTAGACCACCTCTGCTCCACTGCAAACACACACATCAAGTGAAAACATACTGCCTCTGTCCCTCTTCTCCTTGGGTTCCACCAATTACAGTTAAAAACCAAGAATTAAGTTTAACATGTAAAATGTCCAGAAAAGGCACTGAATGGCATCTATCTGATGTCTGCCCTGTCAAGAAAAAGCTAACTTCTGAAAACAGTCATCCTGTAATCATTCTGCTTACTGCCAGGAAAACACTTTACCTCCTCACCTTCAGATCAGAAAGGGATCAGAAGGGGATTTTTAAAAGCATAATTAAGACTGAAAACATCAGATGACAGCTTGAGAGCTCTGAACATTCAGAAAAACTGAATTACAGGGATCACTCATACTGTTACCTGTAATTTTGTATCCATATGCAGCCAGCTGCCCAGCCATGTATTCACCATCCGAATTATTGTGAGAACATCCCCATGTACGGATCCAGATTTTCTGAACACCAGGAATAATGCTGTCAAGTAAAAACAAATAAAAATGCAAGTTAAATTATGAACAAGCTTCCCCTTTAAGCCCATTGAACTGACTGAATTAACTGTAATTCTTCAAACATAAATTTAGCAACGCAAACAGTAACAATCTCAAAACAGCTGAGGAAAAAAAGTAATTATGTGATTTTAGTAGAATGGATATTAGGTCTTGCTGGGATAGAGTAACAAAAACCCATAGAGGCCTGTGTTTTGTGTTTGTGACTGTAACAGTCTTAACACACAGGTGTCTCAGCTATCATTGACCATTGCTTGCTTGTTTCCCACTGTGCTCCATCCCACCACAAGCAGGCTGCAGATGGACAACAGGTTGGGAGGAACATGAACAGAACAGCTGACCAACAGGATAATTCATTCCAGATGACTTCATGCTCAGCATTGAAAGCTGTGGGTTTGGTCTTTCCAAAATAACCATTGTTCTGAGACTGCTTGGGTACCAGTCTGCTTGTGAGAGGTGGCAAATTGCTGCTTTTGCATCACTTGGGGTTTTTCCCTGCTCCTTCCTTCACTTTATCTGTCTTCATCTCAACCCTCAAGTTTTCTCACTTTTACTCTTCCAGTTCTCTCCCTTGTGGTAGAGTCAATCCACCACAACTAGCAAGAAAAGAGACAGGAGTTTTAGCATGGAAAAGGCTCAGGAGCTGTAGGATAACAACAGATTCAGTACATTGCAGTTATGTTAAAGCAACAACAAAAACCCCAGCAAAACACATAAATAAACAACAACAAAGAAGTCCCAAATGTAAACTCCTCAACTTTCTCAAAATTACTGTAGTAACCTTCAAGTGACAGCACTGAAATTAGGCCACCAGCAAGCAAACTGCAACCTTTGGATATTACAGCGTCCATTGCCTGGAGCTCCCTCCACACAAGCCAGCTCTATAAATTAACCTGATGGCCACAGCTGCATCAACAGCAGAAAGCCCCCATCCCAACCTTTCCGGGCTACAGCAGCAGCATGGCAGACATGCAGCATGGAGCTAGCACATACAAGGCTCCAAAAACCAACAAAAAGTTCTGTAAGAAGCTCTCATTGAAATTCCTGGGATAACTGCCAATGAGCTAAAGATGCCAGTACATGAACACCACACATCCTGGAACACAATGCTGTGCCCCACCTACAGCTTTTTTTTTCCCCTCCCCCTCCACACTTCTTTTTTAACAAACACTTCCCCTAGCTAAAAATAGAAATTTGTTTATGGAACATTAATGATCATTAACTGTAAACACAGGGTATTTAGACTTCCTGCTGTCTAAACAACACATGTTCAATGCACTTTCTTGAGTACAAAACACTAAAAACATAGCCTGCTGGAGAATATACAGTACCTGAACACTCTGGGGCACGAAGTACTTGTGTGAAGTATCCACAGAGCACCAGTTCAGCTGTCCATACATTCCTGCCATTCTGGGGCCAATACACTTTTAGGGGCATGCAGATAAAGATTCATTGCCATACTAATAAAATCTCTGGAACGCCAGTGAAAACCCAGAATTTTATTTCTCCACAGGAAATTATATTTCCATATGCAATTTATTTTCAGCTTTATCAGCTAGGGAAATTTTATCCACCAACTTGAAACTAATGTGATAAAAAAAAAAATCCAGATCTCAGACCTACAGTAGAAACTATAACTGAGTTGACCTATACTCCAATTAATTCCACTGCAGCAGAAAGCTGATTCTGTTCTTATGGAAATCACAAGCAGGAAAAATTCAAGGATGCACTTCATGCTTATTGCATACTCACTCCATTGAAATAAAACAGCAAGTTCAAAAGAAGTTTCACCATGTCACTTGCAGGATGTACACACAAGAAGTACAGCCTTTGCAAATCCCAGGATGTAAAAAACAGGTAGAAAGACTGCAAAAAGGATGGCAAGGATGATGTACCCTTCATGAAAGGAGACCTGGGTCACGGAATAAACAGTTCAGCACACTGAGCATATACAAGTCCCTGGGCCCTGACAGGATGCACCCACAGGAGAGACAGGGACGTATTGGAGAAAGTCCAAAAAAAGGGCCATAGAGATCATGAAGGGACTGAAACATGCCTCATAACGGAAACAGCTCAGGGTGCTGGGACTGTTCTGCCTGAAGAAGACAAGGCTCAGGATGATTTCATCAAAGTATATAAATACCTGAAGGGAGAGTGCAACGAAGGCAGAGCCAGGTTTTTTTTCAGTGGTACCCACTGACAACAGGCACAAACTGAAACATGGGAGGTTCCCTCTGAGCATGAGGCAACACCTTTTTCACTCAAAGAATGACAAAGAACTGGCACAGGTTACTCAGGGAGACTGCAGAATCTCCATCTCTTGGAGATACTCAAAAACTACCTAGTCAGTTGGTACCAGTCCTGCCAACTGGTTCTTTGTGGCAGTGCTCAAGCATTGCATTTGGAAAAGATGGTCTTCCAACCCCAACATTTCAGATGTCAAAAGGCTATTCCAGAACTGCATTTTGAAGAGCTCAGATTGTATTTAGGTAATTAAGATTGAACAGATAATTTTTCAGAAATCCTTTAAACATAAAAGCATAACAAAAGCATAACAATCATTTTTCCAGTCTGGTTATTCTATTCATCAACATCTCAGTAATTTCTACAGAAAATCTGTCTAGAAAAAGAAATTTGCTTAGGATTTATTATTTACTCTCTACATTCTCTAAGGACTATTTTACTCATTTTTATCTTGTACACAGATTTTCCATTCAGATATAACACAAACTTCCACCTTATTTTTAAAAGGTGGCAAGCATATACGAGATACAAGAGAAGCACACCAACATAGGGTCAGTGTAAGACTCTACCTGTCACTTGGGGGCTCATCATCTGTCTGAAGGTCTTTTTGGGAATTGCGTTTTCGCACTTTGGGAATAACATTCTTTCTCACAAACTGCCGATCGTGTGGCTTCAAATCTTCTGCTGACACGATGTCCTCGATATCCTCAAGCACTGACTCACAGGCAGCAGGCATCTTCAAGAAGTGTTGGAGAAGATCAGCATTAGGAAAGCATTACAACACAAAACCAAGGCCTCATATCTACTGCACACTTCTCATAAAGGAGAGTCAGATCTATCTCTAAGCATGTGTGCAATATATCACACACACAAGGGATACTGAGCACATAAAAACAATCCACTAGCAGAGACATTTCCTGAATGCACTCTTCCCCCAATACCTCAAAAGCAGGCAGGGAGAAACTCACAAACCAGACAGAGTCTTAAAAGCTTATTTATAGATCATCTGTACCTTGTCCTCTCTTAATTCAAAACTCCATCTCCTCTGACACAACCCCTCCAAGATACCGGTATTTTAATCATGTCAGCATCATAATAAAATAGTGAGCTGTCCTAGTTTACAATGTAACATATTCCAGAAGGTCTGTATTCTATCTCCATCTTCATGAACTGTTAAAATTGGGAGGGGCAGTGTTTTCCTTACCTCCTCCCCCGGACTATCTCCTGATAATGGGCCATTACCACCTTGCCTTATGAGTCATAGATAACTCCCTCCGGGAGCCCTTTGTGTTTAATGGGCCATTGTGAGGACCCACCCCATGACTCATAGAATGACATCTATCCACTGTGAGAAGCTCTGCCCAGAGGGAGGAGCCAAGCATTCTCACCTGGATATAATCTGGGCATTTGGACAGAACAGGCATCTGCCTTCTACTGGATTCCCAGAGGAGCAGCCTTCTCTCCCACTGGATTTCCCAGAGGAAGGACCAGACCCTTCAACATCACCACTGGAGCATTGGAAGAAAACTCTGCCCTTCTACAGGATCTCTGCCTCAGCAGAACCATCTGTTACTCCAGGAGCACTACTGGAGCCACCATTCCAACTGGACTGCTACCAACACCCTGACTGACAGGGTGTCAGGTTGTATTCTAACTGTCAGGGTTTGTTTCTTTGTTTAATACTGCATTTTCTAATTTTCCTATTAGGTTGTAGTTTGTTGGGTTTTTTGTTGTTTGTTTGTTTTAGTTTATTTTGTTTATACATATTAAAGAACTGTTATTCTTATCCTCATACTTTTTTGCCTGAGAGCCCCTTTGAATAATTTGGAGGGAGGGGGTTTACATTTTCTATTCCAAGAGAAGCTCCTGCCTTCCTTGGCAGGCACCTGTCTTTCAAAACCAAGACATGAGCTCATGTCATGTCATGGTTGCCCACATCCATAAGCCACATATTTTGCAGCATACATCACAGTCGAGCTGGACACAACACTGTTTAGAGTGAGCTTTTGCTCCAGCCTTCCAACTCCTTCTTCCTTACAGAACTAAACTTTCCCCAGGCTGCACTTCATGACCGAACCTTCCCCAGGCAGCACCACACAGCCTTCTGATTTCTTCTTCCATCTGCCCCACTGGCTCACTCCTTTCTGCGTCTCACCCAGCTGCCTGACCCTGCGTGCCCCCTGGACAGCAGCTCACCTTCTCTGTCCCCCACCCAGCCCTTTCTCCTCACAGCACAGCCAGCAAACTCCAGCTGACTCTGGGGCAGCCACCCTCCTCTTTTATAGCTCTCATCCTTACTGGACACAGCTGTGGCCTGTTAAGGGTAAGACTGCTTCTACTCCTTAGTAATCACTACAGCTGCCCACAATGTTATATGATGGATGTACCTGCACTTACTTCACAGAAGAATGAAAGACACAGAATCCAAGTGACTGCTTCTCTTATTTGTATGGGGACACTACCCAAATACTTTTTCACAGTCCTTTTGAAAACAACCAAAACTGTTCCTAGAATTACTGATCCCAGGCCTTTCATCTGAATTAGTTCATTCACTGGGACAGTAAAATAAAAAGTTTTGTTTTCAGGTACAGAATGTTAAACAACTAACTAATAAAAATAAATATACCATAATCTGGCTAGAATAATATATTAAAAGTTTGCTAATATCTTGTTCCTTGTTTCCACAAGAAACTAAATATATATGCATATGTATCTCCCAGCAGATGTGAAAATCCAAATTAGTGTTCAGGAATGAAAAAAAAGCCATTTGCTAGAAAAGTCTATAAAAAACCATTAATTACACACCACACTGTGCTGTAACTCCTAATTAGAATAAAGTCTGAAGTACCATTGGAAACTCAGGTGTTTTACATAAACCAAAAGTTTACTAAGGAAATCATACAAGGGTATTTCATAGTTCACAGGGAAAACACAACACTTTCCTAACTGGCAATGAAGAACAAAAAAACAAGGCTTTAATTTATTTAAAATTAGACTTCAGGAACTGAAGATTTGCTACTGGCATAAAAATGTTCCAAATGTTGCAAGAACTGAAGAACATAAAAATGTAAACACCCATGCATTTTCCCAGCATGTGTCCTTCAATCTTGCAAAATATGCTTCAAAACAAAACTTCACTTAAGCTGAACCATCACACATCTGCATTTAACTTAAAAAGGAACAGAATGATGTCACAAAGAGGATGCATCTGGCCAAGCTACTTAGGCAATTAGCATTATTCTAAATTTAAAAAAAACCAGGATCCATACAAATATGCAGCAAAAGGTGAACAAAAATAAACATTTGTGAAAAGTCTAGCAAAAAAAGAATATGAGGGAAAGGTGACATTTCTTACACTAATTTATACCACTGAGAATATGTACAAACAGGTAAAGTTATCTAATCAATACATGGAACAGAGTAAAAAGTCCTGATTTGCTTTTCTCTAACAGAAAAGTATCTAATGTAATGGAGTAGCTGGAAAAAAACAAATAAGCTTAGGTTAACTCAGCAACTCATGTAAGAAAGAGTGCAGCCAAACTACAATTCCTACCTTTTTAAGCAAGGTCTAAATCCTCTTGGCAGTAAACCTGGAGGGTGAGGGGGTAAGGAAAAGGAAAAAAGACATGGCATGAACAAGCAGAACTAGCAGACAGAAAAACAAGAATTCATGGTATTGTCCAACAAGCACTCATCCTCCTCCCTTGGCAGAAAGACACTCCTTGCTCAGTTTGACTTCATGTGGACGGGGCACACACACTGGCTGGCTGGCAAGGTGGAAGAGCTCCCACGTTTTCCCTGTATCCTGAGCAGGAGCACTGTTCTTTTTATCCTTCTTCTACAGAGTCTTTTTTTTTCGTCAGAGTCAGATGTATTTATGTTATCTCAGACTTCCTCCAGATTCTGTCTTCACTCAGTTTAAAATTTTGAATGAAAGAAGGGAGAAAAATTAACAGTAAATTTTAGTTCAAGTCATTCACAATTTTTTTTTAATTAAAACATTGTGAAGCTATTTTATACCAGATTACTCGATATCTACAGTAGCTCCATATGCACGCATGAGATCTTCACAAGGAAGAAAAAAATAAAGATGGCTTCCTGGAGCTATTCTGGCATACTGACTGAAACAAGAAGTGACAACAAAATTAGATCTTAATGTATTCTTCTCATACACCCAAGCTGCACCTACACAACTCTACATTTTTTCCCTTGTTCCAGTCTGGTTTGGTCACCCCTCCTCAATCTCCTTGCACAGACTTCCACCCAGGTGGAAGAGAAGGCTCTTTTCAGATATTTACCAACAGCTGCCTCTGGTAAAGCCCTGGGACTTTCTCCCCGGCCTCACATAGAGCAGAAGAAAACTGCAGCCTTAATACACCCTGAGACCGAGTCTAAAGTATCCATATATACTTAAATACGTATATACATAAATATATATACACATATATGTGTGTCTATATAGATATAGATATATACACACACAGATACATATCACAGAATGACGGCATTGCTGGCGTTGGGAAGGGTCCTGCAGAGATCATCCAGCCCTGCCAAGGCAGGGCTACCTGGAGCAGGTTACAAAGGAAAGTGTCCACGGGGGTTTGGGACGTCTCCAGGGAGGGAGATGCCACAAGGTCCCTGGGCAGCTTGTTCCAGTGCTCTGCCACCCTCAATGTAAAGCTCTTCTTCCTCTTAAAGTGATGCTTCCTGCGCTTTAGTTTACGGCCACTGCTCCTCGTCCTGTCACTGGGCACCTGAAAAGCTTGGCACTCGCCTCTGGGATATTGATATGTATTAATGAGACCCCCTCTCAGTGTTCTGTTCTCTACACTACAGACCCAGCTCCAGCAGTCTGTCCCTGTACGCATAAATACGTAAACAACGCACGCATACATACATATATATAAATATATATAAATAAAAATAAATTAATTAATTAATAAATATATATATGTGTGTGTGTGTGTATATAAACACACATACAAGCACGGCCCACAGGCGAGGGGCAGCCGGGCCGCCGCCTGGACCACGCACACCCCGGGCTCGGCCCCTATCCCGCTGCGGGTACCCCAGCCCCGAGCTGTATCCCGGCCGCCGACCCCTCCGGAGATTCCCGCCAGGCCGTTCGTCTCCTCCTCCCGCCGTTAACGCAGAGCCCTGGGAAGGCCCCACAGGGGACGGGAGCATCGCGCGGGCAGGAGAAGAGGAGCTCGGCCAGACCGTCACAGCCAGGCAGGGCAGAGAAGGGACGGATGGGACGGGAAAGGCGGGAGCGGAGCGGAGCGGAGGAGAGGGGAGCGGAGGGGGCCGGGGCCCAGCCCGACCCCGACACTCACCCGCGCCTCACCCGGGCTCCGCCATCACGCCCCGCCCCGAGGCCTCGCGCGCGCAGCGGCGGCAGGACGGCGGCTGGCGGAGGCCAGAATAGGGCGGAGGGCGCAGCGCTGTCGCTTCGCCTCGGAGAGCGCGGTCTGGCGGAGCCGCGGAGGCTCCCCTTGGCTTTGACTGGAAAACAGCAATCTCTACAATACCCATCCAGCTAAAGTGCCTGCGGTACTGATGTACCTGAGCCAAATGGGTGATGAGCTACTCAATCCTCTTCTGACCACAACGCGCTTTCTTCATTATTGTTTTTCATCGCTAATTTCCTCAAACTACAACGCTAATAGCAACTTTACTGAATAATATAAACGATATTGGTCAAAATACTTAGTATCAGATGGCCGAAGTTTCTGGCACTGTTTTCCTCCAAACTTTTCTGACTGATATTTAGTAGAACACCGGTGTGGTTGTTGGATGGCTGAAGCTAAAGCTCTGAGCAGATTAAGCGTGCAGTGCCCTTGGTGATCAAAGTGTTGTAGAGAGTGAGCATATTATTATTGCTCTGGCTTTAATATGCACAGTTAACATAAAACTAATATTTAAATTTNTGGAATGTAAAAGTCACCATTTCCTGTAATTGCATTTCAAGCATTAGGTTTCTCTCTTTAGAAGGAGCCTTTGGAATCAGTTTAGTCTTTAAAAAAAACAGATTATAATCTCCCTAGAATTGGAGGGAAAGGGAGTGAAAACCCTGGGTGTATTCTATAATAGATCTGTTGGTCCACTCACAGATAAAATGTGGCAACTTCTAATTACGAATATCATCTCCCTGTCCTTTTTCTTACAAACTTGTGCTTATTTTATATAATGCTTATCTGACGGTGCTCACAGGAAAAAAAAATGTGGACAAAAGAACAGGAGAGATTTAAAGAAGAGAACTGGGACAGAAAGAAGCAGTTCTCTTAAATCAGTCTTTAAGAACAAATGATTCTGAGCAGGACAGAGCACTATTAATATCACCCTGGTCTCATGATAGAGTCATTGTTACAGTTGAAGATATATTTGCCTTCCTGTTTGGTCTTTGTTTAAGCACACAAGTACTTTACAGAGATGCTCTTAGTGTGATGTGTAATTTGTTACCTTTGTGGCATTTTTAGCCCAGGAGAGAATGGAGGAAAATATTTCAAAATGGGTGGCCACACTGATCTATTTCAGACCCCATCCTATGGAGTAAGAAGTCCTTACTAGGTCAGTAGTAATGGTCCCTGTATCCCCAGCCAGCATCTTAACTCCTGCCTGATAAGGTTAATGATTCTTTTCCTTTTTTTCTTTTCACTTTCCAATGTTCAAAATATTTATTTCACATGCAGTCCTTGAATTCATCCTCTCTGTTTTGGGAGCATTGCACACTGCACTTCATCACAGCTGTCCCCACAAGCCAAGTGTTTCTGCTCTGCTTAAACCCAACTGGGCACACACGGGTGCTGGTACAGCTGACAAAAAGAGCAAAGCACAGCCTACAAGACATAACCAAAAATCTCCAAATGGCCCACACTGACAAGCACTGCTCATTAAGGGAGGCAGTGATCTCCAAGAGCAGCTCCCAGGCAGGAATAAGCCATGAGTCCCATACCTAGTGACATAAATAGGCCACACTGATCAGTTCCAGCATGATCCGGCAGAGCCTTTACTTTGTCCCGCTGCCAAGAATTCAGAGTATCAAGCAGCCCTTGTGCCAGCACAGTTCTGTTGAATCCTAGGAAGTAGCCACAAATTAGAAGGCACTCTCCCAGTGCTTTGGAAGCTCACAAACCTAAATTGCTTTGTAGCACGTTCACAGTAACAAATGAAGCTGTGCACAGACAGAAGGTAGCACAGCAGGGAGAGGAGGGAGCAGATAACTCCCTACCACCTCCTGATCACTGGAAGAAGGTTTATCCATAACTACCTGCGGGAACTGCATTTCATGTGACAGTGGCTAGGAGTACAACTTCCAGTGCTGGCCTTCTCTGGGCTAGCAGCATACATACTCCAGTTCCTTGAGTGTCCAAAGAAGAGCTTTAGAGAACATCTTCTCCAAGACGCCTGTAGACCCTACTTCCTACTCTTCAGGGCTGGCAGACTCAAAGACACCAGCCTGGGGCTGGGTTACCAACTGAAGTCATAGGTTTTGCAGGAGTAGGTAGTTGAAAAAATACAAAAACTACTGGGAAAATAAAACCCCAATCTCAATTTCAGGTCCTGGTTAGTAGAAGATACATCCTTAGTGGGTTTAGAGCACCTCAGTGAACATCCTTAGGAAAGGAAAACAGCCAGGGAGGTGAGGGCTCAATTTTTATATGGCAACCTTATTCTCTGATAACTAACATCAGTTCTGGGTGGAAATGGCTGGGATGGCATTCAGAAAAAAAATGAGGAGTCCTGAAAGAGATACAAGAAATTAGATCTTTTTTTTCCTCTATTCTTGAAATTTAGGAGAATCTGGCTAGTCGTTTCTGAGCAACATTCAGCACCACTCAGAACTGGTAACAACCCATTTTTCCCTGTTATATATGATGTTTTCTTCCTGTCAGGTTTTAGAAAGAAACTCCCAGACTAAATAAAGGCCAAGCATTCTTCTCATCATTGCTTAGCTGTAGAGTAATATCCAGGCAGATCTTACTTCAGCAAGAAAAGCAGAATGGGGAGATGAATTCTACTTGTTTATGCTTTGGTTAATATCACTCCACAGACTTTGCTGTACAGGCTCATGGTTCACTTAGCGTTGAGAATTGCTGGCTGCAGAAACATTACAGCATTGTGCATGAGCTGTGTTTCACACAGGGGAAAAAAGAAGACATATACTAAGTTTGGTGCTTTTAAACATATACCAGTTTCATGCTACAGAAAGTACCTCACATATCTTTCATTCTTTCTACAACAAAATCTTCATGTCTGCATCAAGACCAAGGTGCAATTTATTCTTTCAGGTATAAGTCAAAAGGAATAGTGACTATTTCTTGTAATTTTTAAATAGGTGAGTTCTTACTGTAGGTTCAAGAGCATGAACATCCTTTTTTTTTTTTTTTTAAACTCCTTTCCTGTGTGTAAAGGAATAGTTGCCTATCATTCAGGCCATGTTGAAAGATTTTTCCAAAACCTTTTCCATCTGCTGGCAGCCAAAGAATGCAGCACATACAGGCCCCAATAAAACCTCCCTGGAACTAATGTTTGTACACTGAATAATGTTGACATACACCATGCCAGCCTGGAAGAGCAGGAATAAGTATTTTAATTGGATGATTTTTTTACCCTGCACCTCAGCACATCCCATGTTTGCAAAGCAGATACAGAAAGCAGAAGGAAGTAGAGGGGGAAATGACATGAAAGTTAGTAATGAGTAGCAGATTCTAGGGGCAAATAAAAAGTGCTTATGGCAACTGGAGAATAGAGAAACTGAGAACAGGCCAGGGAGGTACAGCAGATATTTATTGCAACCTTTGAAGGGAGATCAGAGAACACACCTGTCTAGCCCTCCTTTATTATTTATTCAGAATATAAAGAGCCTTTGTAATCTTCCTTTCACTACTGCTGTGTGCAGATGTTTGAATATGCACAAGTGCATAGAGAAAGTAATAGCCTTCTCCTAGCATGCAGGAAGTTGACAAGACACAAATTACTTGCTCAGAGGTACAACATTTAAGCAATCAACAATATTACTGTTATTTTATTATCCTGACTTTTTTTTTTTGCAGTTGATGGATGGCCACGTATCTAAAAAGGTGCAGCGCCAATACCAGAAAAGAAGTATAAGTTCTTAAATATAGGTCTGCTGCAAGGGACTGCTGGAAGTGACTCAAGAAAACACAACTTCTTTTCAAAGTTACTCTTAGGAAACTTCTGAAGAATTATTAGTAGGCTGGTTAAGTAGATCCTCAACAACTGCTTCCATGTGATTTAATCCTACAACAACACCATTTCTACGAAGTTTGTAAGAAGTCTATTCCTAATTCTTATGAGAGAAGAGAGAATAAATAAAAACAGAAGTGTATTATCCCAACCTCTGGATCACCTGCTGTATCTCTTAACACGTGTCTTTTATTCTTGTTTCACTCTGGCTTAAAAAACCCCACTGAACTTACTGTTGGCATAATGAAAAAATGGGATTGAAACTATCTGGTGTCAAATGAGTCTTTGCACTAATAACAAAACCAGTAACAGGTTTCAAGAAACAGTATGACAGGCACCAAGAGTAAGAAAAATTTAAATAGCTGTATACAAATCTAAAGTCTTCAAAAATTTTCATTTTTATTGATTCATTACCATACAAAATTTATTCAAATTACATCCATTTGAAGTGGTAAGATCACAGCTAGAGAACATGTCACTCTTTAATAAATCTATTTACAAAACTCACCATAAAAGCTTTTTTTGTTGTTTTTTCCTTTTTTTTTACAGTATTTTACAGAGGTTTGTTTTGTTTGTTTTTTTTTTAAACTAGCATACAATGCAAAGCTAAATTAGATTAGTATTTTGCCCACACACATTGGGACAAGTGTTTAATTTGTACAAAAAAAAAAGATGGTCTGTGTTAGTCTTCATTTTCTCTTCCCTCTCAAAAGTGCCCCTTTGTCTCACAAATCTTCATGCTCACACAACTTTTACTTTCCTCTTCCACAAGACGAAAACTTTAAATACTACAATTTTATTTACAGATCCACATCTAAAAAAACTCTTAAAAAATTACAAACCAGCTAGAAAATATTCTGGCAGTGTTTACAAATTAATTCTATTGTACAAAACTGCTAGATAACTAAAGTGTGAGTTGAGAACATATATCAAATTAAATACAACTGCTGAATGATCTATGCAAACATTTGTACATATAAACACACACTTAACACTGTTTAACAGTTCTTTATGTGTTGCCCTTTATACATTTGTTATATTCCAAAACCCACACAGTCATACAGTTTCCTTATTAGTACTGTGACTTCTTGCCTTTTCGTGTGTGAGCTTCCATAGCAGCAACTCAATGGTACCAGAAAACCTGCATACATAATATTCTACTACAGTACAAATAGTACTAATTTTCTGAGTATGTCAGATAAGCACAACAGTAATGCAAACAAAAAAGATTATATGGGCATCATCTAATCAACATTACATTAATTTAGCCCAGAACATGGCAAAATATTTCACACTCAAGAAAAAAATTATTTAAGACTTCTTAGAATTCCTCTGACGTTCAAAAAAATAAATATTGGTACTATACTATACTAGCAAAGATCTTCAAAAAATAAATGCAATTCAGTTGATGTGGTACTTACAGTTATGTACTTTGGAAAAAAATTAGTTCCATTTTGCTGGCGAAGAGAAATATAAAAAGCTGTAAGCAGAGGAAGCTAACCCACTGAGATAAATATGATATATTGAACAAACAAAGCTTGGCATAAGTGTTTTCCATAGAGGGAAAAACCCACAGTGCATCTCTAGTAGGCACTTAACATGAAGCCCCACTTAGTACCACAAAAATTCTTGTACCAGTTCTAATGCATACTGGGGGCAGTAAAATTGAACTGTGCATCTTCGTTCTAGTTTAAAAAAAAAAAACCAACAAAAACTACTTTCACACACACGCACGCACACACAAGCATTTTTAAAAATCTGCGATTACTATGAGAAGTGGCAGAAATTCATACTTTTCAATATCTGCAATATACACCTCATTTACAAATGAGACATATACACAGCTCAAAATGAGCATTATGACAGCAATTTAAACATTCCCACAAATAGCTGAAGAATCCCATTCCACTCTTTTGCATTACTTCATATTTACGTTCACTGCATGTACAATCCATGTTGTGACACTCAAAAGACATGCATTCTCTGCAGAAGGCACGACCTGAAATACTATTACAAAATTGTTATTTAGGACTAAACCAGTTCATGAAGCCCTTCTCCGTAAGCCCACTTGTCATGGTAAGCAGAGACTGGGGGAGTGTGAAGACAAAACATCTATGGTCACCTGCTTGCACCTGCTGACTCGCAAGGCACTGGAGCTCGGGGTCAAGGAGAAGGCTCTGCTGTAAAAGCCTTTTGTTGTTGCTCATAGGATTACAGGGAGTATTCAATTAAAATATCAGCACTTTTGAGGAGCCTAGTTTATTTAATAATGCTATTTTATGCTAAGTAGAGGACAACTCTGAATGACGGCAGGTTTTTTGATTCCATTAAAAACATAGTTTAGGAATGGACACCACTTAAGACAATCAGCTGTATATAAATTCATCCATCAGTGAAGGAAGTTTCTCTAAATCATAAGCATCAAAGAGGTCACTGATGCCTTCTTCATCCCCAAGGCTCAGCAAATAATCTTCCTGAAGCAGAGGAGGTAGCAAATTCACAAATGGTCCTTCAAAGTTTGAGGGAATTTGGTCCTCGGTCTGCTGTAGAAGGTTGGCTGGAGAAGCCAATGGAGAGATTGTTGTCATATTTACTGAGCAGTCACCTTGTCCTGAGTTAGCAGAAGCCACTTCTGTGACAGGAGGGAGAGAAAAAAACCAAAAAAGATGCCACATTTAATCTCATTATAAATATCAGACACACATCAAACAAAGTAACCACTGCACAAAGGGCCTTTCATAAAGCATAATTTCAACAATAAAAAATGGCCTCCATATAATTTCTAGCTTGTTTTTGATATGTTACAAAGGGCTTCTCAAAAATGATCATGTTGCTATCAACGCTTACTTTTCTATTAAAAGGTTATTTACAAGATTTAAACAACTGCAGGGGGAAACAAATCAAACATAGTGAGATGCCCACTTCTCAGTCAAGTTCATAGTCAAAACTGAGAATTTTCTAGGTACCAGATGTCATCAGTGAAACAATGTAGCTTCGCATGTACCCATACACAGAGATTTCTGCCTCTTGTGTTGAGATGGATCTTTACTGCTACTATCCTATTTGAAAAATTAAAAGGAATAATATTTTTTATTTCTTCCATATTACATTCAGTATGCAATTGGGAAACTTACTTTAAACAAATTATGCAAAGGAATACTTATTTCTGACTATATAAACAAAAAATACACAGTGAAAAATCAGTATCTTAGCTTTTCACTTCTTAGAAAAATAAAGCCAAAGATAAAGGACTGGAAATCCAAAGTTCAAAATGAAACCTTCAATGTGAGCTTGAAGAAAGACCATTAGTACCATAAAAAATAATTTTACCTTTGGAAATGGTTTTGGAAATATTTCCATTGTGGTCCTGACTATAGGTTTTCATTGGACTGAGGGCATCATTTTCCTCTGGGCACAGATAAACTTCAATAGGTCCTTGAGTACTAGATAAATGTATCAATGCACTCTGCTAACAAAACAAACATCAGAATGGCATTACACCAATGAACACAACAGAATGTTGATGATACTGTGTAAATTCTCACTATTTGAGTACAGTTTTACTCATCAAAAGATCCTGAAAAGAACACCAAGCCATTTTTTTTATCAAGATGTGGCTGATTTATCTTGCAGCCTAGAACATAAATTTTCCCACTGTAGTGCACAAATCTCAAAATCTCACTATTTTGCATGTCATATCATAAAGAGGAGGTATGAAGGATTAAATTCTGAACATTTTCTTGTAAGCACAATAGCCTGGGGCATTCTGATAGAATGGAACTGTGGGATGTAAGTCACAGGTTTTATTATTATTCATAACAATAATACTGGATGCATTTGTGTAAATGTTTCTGCTTTAAAAAGATGCCGAAACATCTTTCCCACTCTCCTAAAAGCCTTCAGCACTTACTCAAGTGAATTCAAATAGCTACATGTAAGTTTACCTATTCATCAGGCAACATTGCTAAATAACANNNAAACAAAAAAAAACCCACATGCCATTTTCTTCACCGAAACTACTTATGTAAGTCCTTCTGCCCCCTCAAGGCAGTGATTTTGATGGTGGTTCTGAATAGGAACTGCTAATTTGTTGCAAGAAGTTATATTTTTCATAACTGTCACACACTGCTGCAATAAACCAACATGACCCAGGCACAGAAAATCTGCAAAGCTGCTGTTGGCTTTATGATGGAAAATCATAAATTACCCTGGTTATAAATATACCTGCTGCTGCTGTACTGCATCAATAGTTTTCTAAAAAGCATAAATACAGGCATTAGGTACCTCTTAGCAGACTTGTTTAAAATACCTCCTTTTGTGCCCTTTGACAAAATGTTCCTCTTATTATTTGGGTTCTGACAGTTATGTAATATAATAGACAGCGTTTACAAATACAGAGAACAGCAACTGAACGGGAGTTTGCTAGGGCAGAGAAAACAGTTAAGAGTACTTTGGGCAATGCTACCAAGATAATTAGAAAAAAAAGATGGGAAGAGCAGGAGTAGAAGAAGGAAGGTACTATTGAGTGACTGAGGTATGCAAAAAAACCCACTGAAATTTAATTGCACGTGACAGAAAGAAATAGGACCTTACTGCCTGAAGCTGAAAATTAAATAAGGTGGCTATAGAGGATAAGGGAGATCTAAGCACTAATTTTAATGATTGTGTGCATCTCTCTCTGCCTGCCTGATTTTGCTGAACTAAAAATCAAAGCATAATGCCCAGGGGAAAGAAACAAGAAAGCAATCAACAATAACAGTATATACTTATGAATACTGATAAAAAAATACCCTTTTCTCATTGCAGCAAAATAATATATTCTTCCTGCCAAAACCTGCAACAAGGTTCAAAGGGGAAAGTAAGGACAAAGGCAAAGAAAAAAAGAAGGATGGAAACCATAATGGGTCTAAGCAAGTGAAGAATAATCTTAGGGAAAAAAAAGTGACAAGGAATCCAGAGGCTGTTGCTGACTACAGGGCAGCAGGTATGGCTGAGCTTACTGGCCCAGTGTAGAAATGAAAGATTAACACACAGGTATAAACAAAATATTAGCAGTGTTTGTGGGGTTAGCCCCATCTCTAGTTGCTCCTTGAGTGAAGAAATTAGGTAGATTTTTTGAATCTCTAAACCAGCAGTCCTTGTCTATTATTCCCATTTGCCCAACATACTTGGGTCTCTCTTCACAAGTGAGAATTAAAATAAGTGCCAATGAAGTAAAGACAATGATGAAAGAAGGAAGGGCAACAATGTGTTCTACGAGTAAAACACAAATTTCTACAGTAATTGTAATACTTCAGAATAGAAATAATAATACTTCATAAAAGAAACTCCTACATAAAAACATCTTTCAATAAATCAGGGTATCAGTTATAGGAGTCGTCAAGATGCTTAAGGCATTGAGTTATCCATTAACTTTTTAATTAAAATAAGAAAGCTGAATTTCTTGTGAAAGATGCTAAGTTGTCATAAACCAAGGAAATTTCAATTGTCAAGAAAGAGTTTTTCTTTACATAAAACACGGCAAAAGAAAATAGCTGTAAATAGTGTGGATTACTCTGAAGAAATCTGAAAGCGAGTGAAAAGGATCAAATAACGATTGTTCTATGTAAATTGATTTTTAAAGCTCCCCCTTCCTTTTCTACAGAAACATCCCTAAAATTTGTAAGAATATGGGACTGTGTACCTGGGCACATATCACAGAGGAGATGCTGCATCTGTAGAAAAATTGTATATAACCTGGCAGAAAATACCAGGCTCTCCTTACCTCCACTGGGTCAGGCACTTCAAGTCTTGTTTCTGGAGGAGCTTTCACAACTATAACAGTTTGGTCTTTAAGGCCACTAATTTTTCGAATATCTTGATACGTCACATAAGCTAATGTAATCACTGTTAAGGAAATTTCCATCCCAGGTTACAATACACTCAGACTATTAGAAAAGGCAGGAGTCTTTGAATTACTTTTCCATTTTCTCATGCAACATCGCTCTTAGCCCAAGGTTTTTTGTCCTCTGCACTGTGATTGCCACGAAGCCCTGTAACAGCTGGGGCCACTGCTCAGTGAACAAAAGGGATTCTCTGTGCTGAGTGCTTCTCTCCTCCTCTATAGGCAGGAAACTACATAAGCTAAGGTTCAACAACCTGAAATTACTCACAGACTCTATGAAGCAAACATTTTTATGCACTTGCTATCACAACACAGAAAGCTGAAAACCACTGAAGAAGTGTATAGGAATTTATAGATGCATGCTATAGAAGTGCCTACACAGTACCATTGAATCAGAAAATGGATTGGTCCGGAAAGCACCTTAAAAGATCATTTAGTTCCAATCCCTCTGACACAAGCATAGACACTTTTCATTAGACCAGGTTGCCCAGATCCCCATCCAACCTGCCTGGAGCAATTCCAGGGACGGGGCATCCACAGCTGCTCTGGGCAACCAGTTCCAGCGCCCCACCACCCTCACAGTAACCAATTTCTGTGTAATATTTCATCTAAACCCACCTTATTTCAGTTTAAAGACATTTCCCCTTGTTCTGTCACTACATGTCCTTATAAAATCTCCATCTCCAGCTCCCTCACAGGCCCCTTTTAGGTACTGGAAGGCGCTATAGGGTCTCCCTGGAATATTCTCCAGGCTGACAAAAATGCTAATTTCAGTTTAAATTTGAGGGGCTTTGCAAATATAAATATATTAATACATAGAACTTATATAAAATATATATAAATACATAAACATTTATGCAATATTTATAAATTTATATTATATAAAATTAATTTTAAAGCCTCTAAGCAGCTACTTTAAACCTCTAGAGTGCAGAATGTCAATTTTTGCATAACACAGAATAAAAATTAATATTTTGAATGAATATGAACATGAATATACCTGTTCAACAGGTATTTGTCAAAATGCCAGTGTTTTGGGGGGTTACTAAATGGTATAGCCTCACATACTGATCATCTAACTGAGGTGTCAAAGTGCTTTTGGCTGTGCTTTTGGCCATTGCAAAGTGCAATGGCCATGATCACATGCACAGTTCCAGCTCTTTAGTTTTGTCATCTGTGAGGTATCTGGCATAACTCTGTTTACGCCAGAGAAATAAAAAGCCTAACTTAGACTTTTTGGTGGTGTGAATATGTGCTGTTACTGAGCAGTACAGCAAGACAGACTGCCCAAGCTCCAATACACCTTGCATCTATCTTGGATCAAACAGGTCAAGAGGCAAAGTGACAGGTCATCATCTTTCACCCAAATGGCTTTTATCAAGGCTTTGACCACTCATTGAGTAAGGTTTGCAAAGGCAGAGTTCGTCCCCACAGGACTTAGTGCTACAAAAATGTAGAATTGTCACATTCAGTTTTGTCTTGCTTATGTCTCCTCACATATTATGCTCTCAGCTGAAGACAGTGCTGATCCTACTCCTCATGCCTTTTCGTGATCTTAGGTTACATCAAAACATCTATGAAATCCAGCCAAAAGACAACGTTCACACAGTTCAAGTACTTTTTACTGGTACTCCCATAATTATTTACTGTCCTTCATAACAGAGAATAAATCTGCTTTATCAAATGCTATTAAAACACATATACAGTAATAAGTTTTCACAACAGCATTCAATAAAATGCTTTCTTGTGTTGCTAATAGGTGGGAAACCTAAGGAAAATGACTACTGGTTAATTACAAAGGGCATTAACAGCCAAAAAGTAAGTCATATGATCCTTATGCAATTTTGTGTTGCTATTACATTAAATAATTCAGCCTAAGATATTTTGAGAGCTCATAAAAGTTTCATCTATATTTTACTATAGATTGTCTAACCTGAGGAATCTGAAACTCTGTTGCAAGTTTCAGACTAAACCAAATCCCAACTTTTATTTCCTCTCTGTGACTGTAATTTATATACATACCAGTTTAAGGTAAAATAAATTTTAAAAAAGTAATGACTAAACAAGTCTGTTACCTTATCAGACTTTCTCTTCATGTCTTTATAATTTCTGAACACATAAAACTGTGGTTTGCTCTAGGCTTGAAAAAAAGCACATGGCTGCTGGATATCATCACTCACTAATCACTAAAGGTCCTTGGTTCTATTCTATGTGAACACAAATCTTAACATGCATCACCTCATGTATCGCCTTTTCCATTTTTTCTTTTCACATTCCAGAAGCATTACAGGTTCAAGCTGCTAAAGTAGCTTTCATATCAAACTACATTAAAACCTTCTCAACTTCTTGAAGTTTCTGATGCTTTCTTTCTGTGACATCACAGAGAGGAAGTCTCCTAGCATTACAGGGCACAGCAAGGGGGCTGAGCACCTTTGAGATTTTGGGAAAAAGGATATCTCTGATTCTCTGAGTCCTCCGTTAGCAGCTTGAGGTCCAGGGTGCAGCTTTGGATTAGCTCATCCAGCTTCTTCTCTTCCTGAGTCAGTTCAGTCACCTCCTTGGTGAGGCCCTGGCGCTGCGCCAGCATCCCACCGTCCTCTGACAGGCTGCAGCCCCTGCAGACACAGAGAAGGAAGACACCCCGTCAGCTTCTGTAAAATGTGACCCCACACCATGCTAAAGGGGAGCCACAGGATTTTACACTGCAGGCCAAGTCCTCAGTCCTTTCTCCCTAAACCCACCCTTAGCAAGTCAACATAAACTACGCTCTCCAGAAAAAGCATCCTTTTACTGCAACGACACTTTTGGAAATGCTACCAAGATATAAGAGTTAAATATTTCTAACTACTTCCAAAATCTTGTTTCTAACCACAGCTTAAAAACAAAACAAAACAAGAAAGGCAGTAGGTAGAGACACATACCTAAAACTTACTCCACATGCAGAAGTAAATTAATTAAGCCTGTTTTGAAACAGAACGCTGGTACCTAATTTCCCTGACAAATGCTTTTTATAAACTTGTCTTAAAAGAAAAATAGGACTTTTTAGGATGATTGCTTGGAGCAAAGCATCAGAACAAAAGTTGGGAGAAGAAAATGACTGCTCCCCTGTGATAGTGGAATCAGCCAGTGGGGATGGAAAAGGATAATGAATACTTACATCCACTGAATGTTGTTTTTGGATTTTTTCTTAATGAGATGGATGCCTTCCAGTACATTTGTGATATCGTAAATCCTCCTTTTTTGCACCTTGAGGACTTCTGCTGCTCTGTTCAAATCTAGGACCCCATCAGGAGATTGGCTCAGCAACTGAATGAACTTCTTTGTAAGAAGGCCAAGGGATGTATCATACCGAGTCTTTTCTGAAGGAGATTTTGGAGCTTGGAAGGAAAAGGAAAAAAAAGTTAAATCAGTTCTTTCTCATTTTGGTTCCGAAAGCAGCAATCAGAAATGAAATTATATATATTACAGTTACTTCTTTCATTTTCACTAAAGAAATCTCTCATACCTCTGCATTAAGACACAACTTACCGCTACATATTTGTATTTCAAGATGTACTTTTCCAAAAGTCACAGGTACATGAGCAAATATATAAGTTTTTTTAAAATGCAAATATTTCCAGTAGTCTGACAGATACATAAAGGAATATTCTGCTTAGGCTTTTACTATGTGAATTCATAATAGTATTTTTAGTATCTATTTATCCTGGCAGCAAACCCAATAAATCCCCTGTGACTCTGCTTCATCAGACTGACAGCCAGATTTCATCAGGGTTTGATTTTCCCCTTATGTGAGATAAGTGTTTCATATGCAATTAAGCAGAACTTAGGGATACTTCAGTGGGTGAACACAATGACAGCTTCCACCAGTGTCAGACTCCACAGCTTGAGAAAACTCATGTGAATTAGAGGAGATTGATATAAAATACCATTTATAATCATCATTGCTCCATAAACAAGCAATGCTCAAACTGGGAGAGAGTATATCTCCTAAATTAGAAGTCAACAAATGGCCTGGACCAATTCATGGTTTCCGTGCACAAATGCAGCATCTATATACTTAACAGATGGGCTTTTAAGAGTTTAAATACTTGGATCAGAATTATTTCTAATCCTAAATGTTCAAGGCCTTTTTGTCAAGGGAAACGAGCCAGCCACTATAACAACTCTGCTGGGCTGGTACATCTAAAACCCTTCATTTGCTTTCAGTGTTATGCAGGATGGAACTTGGGCTGATTTGGTGGTCTTTTTCATGTTTTCAAAGGTCAGGTCACACATTAAACTGCCGAAGTCAGTCAAATTTGAAAATCCCACCTAAGAGTGAACCTTCAGATTACCCTGAAATATTTTGAAGAATACAATGGCTTTTCAATGAAAATCAAGATGTTGCATCTTTGCAAAGAGAACCAGCTAGCTATACTTCTTTGGGTAGATTCAGGGCTTGTCTGCTTGGAAAATGGAAGAATACTCATAGAAAGGCTTGGGTTGGAAGTGGAACTTAGAGATCATTTAGTTCCACCCTCCCTGCCATGGATAGGGACACCTCCCACTAGACCAGATTGCTCAGAGCTCCATCCAGCCTGGCCTTGAAACACTTTCAGGGATGAGGCATCCACAGCTTCTCTGGGCTACCTGTTCCAGTGCCTCACCACCCTGTGAAGAAAGAATTTTTTCCCAACATCTCATCTAAATCTCATCCACATCACTTACATGACCTTGTGGATTTAGAGCAAGGATGGTTGGTTTGTCTGGGTTTTATTTGCAGTTTAGAAAAGAGTAAGAGGATCAGAGTGATAACGGCACACCTAAAATGGCTTGTGCTTCTCATCACACACCAGATTCTTTGTACAGGCTTATCAATGCTGCAGCAGCATCTTATGCACCAAACAGTACTGAATTTTTACAAGAATCCACTTCAATTTAAAACAGGCTTCATATAGTTTAATGAAGTTTAGTTTAATTAAATTCAGTTTAATTAAATAAATTGTGGTTGTTTCACTCCTATGCTTTAAGTCTGTATCTTCAACCAGTTTCACTTTTCCTATCTGCCTCAATAGAAACCAGCAGTCTGGTGAGGAGGGACCCCTTGGCATCTCTTGCTCTGGGATCACCGCCACTGCTACCCCAGTCCTCTCCTTGCCCATCTGGCTCCCTCTGCCAGCCTAACTCTCCTGCTGAAACTCCCCAAACAAAACAGCAAGGCTATAGCCCCCAGCTTCTCTTGCAAGAAGCCCACTGCCCAAGGCAATACAGACATGCAAGAAATAATACTTAGAGCAACCAGGCCATGGCAGTATCCAGAGTCACACTGCAGGGACAGAAGGCAGCTCGGATGCCACCAAGAGCATTTGTCATGCAGCGCTGCTGAGCCCCAGCTAGCTCTCTTTGCAAATCCCTGCCCAGGGAAAGAAGCCCTGGCAGACAGCTGCTGTAACCCCAGCAATGAAGGAGGAGGCTGGCCTGCTGAGCCTTGCCTAATAATTGTGCATTTGATCCCATCATGTCACCTTCATTCCTCTCTAAGCATCCCAGCATCATGTCGTTGGCAAGAAGGGGAGGCCCTGGGCAGAGAGAATGCAGGCTGCCCAGCAGCCAGAGGGACACTTGGCAGCCAGGAGCCTCTGCAGCCTCTTACCAGCTCTGCAGCAACCCCTGCATGCTGCAAA
The DNA here is from genome assembly GCA_013400315.1 of Bombycilla garrulus. Lineage (NCBI taxonomy): Eukaryota > Metazoa > Chordata > Aves > Passeriformes > Bombycillidae > Bombycilla > Bombycilla garrulus. The sequence goes on along the minus strand of VXBU01016060.1, from coordinate 635,899 downwards.
CCTGCTGTCCATTGCCCGGCTGGGGGGGCTGAATTTGTTGCATACACATCTAGGTGAGGGCATCAATAAACACACTCTAAGCTAGGTAATGCAGACTGATGACAGCATGCTACAAGTTCCCTTACTTTTTGGACTATCTGGACTTCTTGTTGCAGCTCTTCCTTTCCCCTTTGGAGTCTTTAGTCCTTCCGCAAGATACTGGTGGCCACTTTCTCCTAACTCCAGCCTTCGTTTTGCCTGTTAGAAAAAAAAAATTGTTTTTAATTGATGGATTATTAAGTATATTTCCACAGTAGTGGGACTATAGGAAAGGCAGAGTGGTGAACTTTTCACAGCAAGGTATCAGTACAGGTTCATAGCCCATATGCATCACAATGGAATCCAAGTATTTACTGGAATCCTTAGGTGGACTTAAAAGTGTCACTCAAAGGCTAGGCTGATGAGATTTTTATTTAAAAATTCAGCAACTTTATTAGATTTGAAAAGTTGACAATTGCATGGTGTACTTCAGTCTAGTCTGGACATTCTTGAATAGGTATGAAAGATTTCAGCCCTTACTTGAGTTGAGAACATTTCATTTAAGAAAAACAAAGACAGCCTCTCAAGCACCCACATGTATGAACCCACAAAGCCACATTTCCTTTGAAAAACTCCTTATAACCATCTCAGTTTGTGCAAAACTAGTGCTAGTCCAAGTTACTTTTTTCCCTTCACTATCTGAGAGGATAGCTTTGAGGGGACCAATAACTTCCCATACCATGAACTTCCCATCAGTGAAAGACATGACAATACCAAGAGCAACACTGGACAAGTCTTCTCCTCTGCCTCTCAAAAACTTGTACTCATTGAAAGCACAACCACTACATTCATTTCACATTAACTAGCACAATGCGGTGCCTAAATAAAAGTAAGGTGGAGCAAAAGTAGAATTAGATGATGCCTGAAGATCAGCTAGATATTGCATTCATCTCAAAGGAAAGCTGTGTGCATCTTGAATAATGAAAAACAGCGAACAAAACTGTTACACTTTGCAACACATAGACAAACTGCAATGAAAACCACCACCAATATGAATTCTGTTCCTAGACAGAAACACAATATACTATCTTTGGAAACAATTCTATACCCTTCCCCGCCACTCAGATTACTGAAATTAAATCTGGGGATACTTGTAATCCTAACAATAGAAAGCATGTTACCTGGAAGACACAGGGGAAAAAAAAGAAAATAGTTTTATGTCTAATCAAGTTTAGACAAATAACTGTTTCTGAAGAATGTTGTTTATTCAGTTAGGCAGAGCAATTCAGAGTACATTATTTGCTTGTTTTTTAAGATTCACCCCACAGGGCTGCATAACGCCTTGCTCCTCAGCGAACCAAGACAAAACAATACATTCTGCTATGGAGTTGTAGACAGGAATTTCTGTATTATGAATTTGTCTTACGCACTTTACTTTGGGTCTGCGACCAACAGAAGGCTCTTAATAAATTAATTTATAAAAATTTATTTATGGATAGCTAACTAACATGTTTCTGTTGGTCTCTGCTCGCAAACCTCAGACTTATTAAAAGGCATGTTAAAACATATGAAACTCATACAAGCCCATGGTCTAACAGCACATGCAGAGCACTCAAGCCACTCTTCTCCACATTTTGTGTGAAGGGGCATAAAATTCACTGGCAACAGGGCAAAACTGAACTGCATCCTTTTAACCAACACAGGCATCACACTGTCAGCAGACCACCAGTGGCAGCTTCTAATAGCATGACACACCTCTGCTCTGTTCAGCTCTGTAACCGAAGGACACAGATTTCTAAAAGGTCAAGTGTTAACAAAAGCATCCAGCTAATATGTTTAGCCAATGTAATTGGATTAAATTAAGATTACAGCCATTCCACAGGGAGAAATACATTTCACACTTTTTTAAGTGTTTTTCCACCCTAAGAACTGTAAGACCAAAGGAAGGAGGGGTGAAAAGGGAACAATTCAGGGCGTGGGAAGACTAGGTCAAAGGGATTACAATTAAAGATAAAAGAGAATCTCAAGACCAGGTGTAAGAAGGAGGGGCAATGCTTAGGACATAAAATCCAGATATTTGCAGCTCTCTCCATCAGAAGAGAAACTTACATTTGGATTATACATCAAAACTTTTTGTCTCAACTTGTTTGCAAGACACAAACAACAGTATTTTGCCTCTGCTTTGTGGTTAAAGACTTATATATATGTTTTTCCCACGAGCTTCAAATAATCAGAGAGAGAACACAGACAGCATCCTTTGGCTGCACAGAGCAGCAAAAGCCTGCCTACATGCACTAGGGCTGGTACAAACAACATGCTCTTGTCAGGCTCACCAGCACAGTGCACGTACAGACAGTGTAGGAGGGCTAGTGAAAAAAATAGCTTATGACAGAGAGCTCTACAAGATAGCTTGTTTTCAGGCTCACCAGCATACAAGAAACTTGAGCGCTCTATAGAGCTAAATATTTTAGTGGAGTTTAAAAGATCCTGATTACTGACAGGCAATTTTAGGAAACCCTGAGGAATGTTTAATTTCAGATGTTACACATCACTCAGCAAGTGCTCGCTTCCCCTTCCTGTTTCACAAGCTTCATAACTGATAAGATGCAGGACTGAAGTGCTGTATTCTCTCAATTTCTTCTTTCATAAATTACAGACTAAAGATTTCCTAGTGCTGTTTTGTTTGCACTAGCGATCCTTGGTGACTCACAGATTCTCTCCCATCTCCAAAATTATTCATAATGCCTTCTGATATCTGGCTTCTCTTCAGAAATCTCAAGATCTATGATCAGCAGAATCAGTGAGACTTATAAAAAAAAATCTTGGTTTGTGTCACTTATTTTTGCTACAGCATTATATTCATTATTTGCACTATTTATACAAATTAGTATAATTTGTCCTTATTGCATTACATGATCAATCATAGCATGCACAACCATCTGACATGGTGTGAGGTACCAGCTCTTAACTACTTGTTAAGAAGTAACAAGCCAAAGGACACCAGCACAAAGCAGCCCAAGGGACTAAAAATTTCTCAGTGACATGAATCTGAGTGCAAGAAATGGGAAGTCAGATTCTTTAGGGAGATGGTAAAAGAAGCACAAAATGCATGGAACAATGAGACAGGTAAACCACAAACTGATACATTCCAGAAAGATACACAAAAGTAACAAGAAAGCATCCCATTAAGCTAAAACAGCTACCTTACCTAACCCTTTGGTCCAGATATACAAATTGTAGCATCAACTGTTTTAATTCTCTTCCAATTCTATGAGCAATCTCTGGTAGAGATACAACTATAGACCCATTGTTCAGTGCAGACAACTAAAAACTGGTGGCACCTTGAGTACTATGTAGGTTTTTCCCTTTCAGCTTCAATCCCTTTTTTAAAAGGAAAAAAAAAGAAACCCAGATAGCTACCACAATCAATATCAGAGGCAAACCCACAAGAGGAATGCTTTTCATAAGAACACTTGTGTCTAGAAGAAAATAGTTTAAAAACTCCTAGGATAAGCTAAGTATTTTCAAGTACACAGGACCTGATGCAATTCCCTTTAAAATACTCAGTCTCACAAATTAACTTTCAAGAAGAGATTGGTTATGCTTTTGAAGAGAAGAAAAGGAGCAAGTGTAGTATTAATTAACTGAAAAAAGGGGTAGAAAAAGTGCAAATGGGAAATTATAGCTCATTCCCTTTAATGGGCTGGTTTGACTTCCTGGCTGCCTGGGTCTATCAGGTTGCTGACACCACCTCTTCTGCATCCTCCCTCCATCCCTGCTCTCCTGGTGCAGGCAGCACCTGACTGATCTGTCCTGATCAGCCCCCACAGAAAGCTGGTTCAAGAGGTCCCTACCAGCAGAAACAATTCTACTCTAAAACAGGTATCATGGGCTATCCTTTGAGGGCGATGAGCCTGCACTGAGAGCTGAGGAGAAGCGGTGTGACACTCACCCATGCCCCTTGGGGCATCAGACTGACATTTGAGCAGCTTCATTGTCACGCCACACAGCAATCAACTTCAGTTATTGGGGAAAGAAACTGGCAGCAATTAGAAATAAAGAAAAAATTTCAGAGTGCTACCCTTGTAACAGACTAGTAAGTGCTAAGCATCAGGTAAGAGCCAGCACAGGATTTTGTCAAGATAGCAGAGCCCAGGTGGGGCAGACATCAGATTTTGAGGACTGCATCATATCCAACCAGAGCCTTAGCTTCTCTGAGAATTTTATATTTAAGTGTGAAGGAAGAAGCAGTAAAGCACTCTCAAATTCTTTCCAGTGATAAAATAATGGAGAATAACTTTGCCAAACTATGCACACTAAAATTTGTCCTGCTAGATGTGTCTGTCTCTCGGCTTTATTACTGTATGCAAGTTAGTTGAACTATTTACAAGAGACCGATCTAAGAAAAACTACATTACCTGTGCTACCTTCTGAAAACCTTTTGTCTGAAATATTGCTGCACTCATTAGGTTTCAGGAAGCTCATAAAACTTGCCAGAAGAATGATCTGAGTTGGACATATTCTACCACCTCAAAATTCTAAATTTAAAGTCATTTGGAAAAGTGTTGTCGGTACATTTTCATTACAAGTGCGAAGCGCCAAATTCCACTTCAAACTCCTGTCACAGCTCTTGGGCCTCCCAGGCTCTGCAAATCCCATCTCTCTCCTTGGAGGTCCTGAGACCTATCAACATCCCCTGCTCCCCTAGCAGGCATTCAAGGTGTATTTGAGGAGCAGCAGTCCGATTTAAATACAAAAGGACAAAAGTTGACCTCATAAGGAGAACAAAAGTAACCAGGGACAAAGCCTGCTGAGATGGGGACAGAAGATAAAAATTTACTCCAAAAACAATGGGATGAGGAGCTGAAAAGAAACTCCAGTTTATGGTCGACTGGGCTGGAAAAACAGGAAGATTGGGAACAACTAAGAACAGTAAGGAATAAATCGTTTGTATTAAGTGATAGCTGACAGTGAATTAAGAAGCAAGTCAGAGAAACGTGTCTTAGGGCTCAGCTGTGGGTGTCTCAGAGCTAGGATTAAGATGGGCAAGTTGAGTAAGGGATGATGACTAAGCCTGGCGTAGTCCCTAGAAGATATTACAATTGCTAGGGACAGATAAAATGGCAGCTTTTCTGTATGTCACCACAATGCTGATATTCCTGGGGAGGAGAGGCAAGCCTTTCCCACAAGCACAGATAAACTTTGACTGCAGCAAGGAAGCCACAGCACAGGTTCTTTACCAATCCCCATACACTTCACACAGGCTCTCTTCCACATTTTCTAAATTAAGTAGTCACTTAAAAATACAATTTAAAAACTGAAGTTTTGGAGGCATGAACTCCAGAATGCTGTTCCAGAGGTCAGGAGCTGCAGAGAAGGCGGCAAATCTATTATACAAAAGGATTAATTAAACTGGAGCTAGATGTGGAAGGAATACAAGAGAGGAAGCAAAGGAAAAAAGACACCTTGGGAAGAATGCAGGGAAATACTCATACATTAAGGAAATGTCTCCACTGAATGAAGGGATAGGGGCTGATCATTTAGAACACACTCAAATGAACAAACCTTGGTATGTGGAGAGCTGTGAGTGTCTGCCAGAGGGCTGCACCCAGCTGAGGGCACAGCAAACATTCAGGAAGACTGGAATATAGGGAGAGGCACAGAGAGGAAAGCAGAGGAGTAAGGAAGGGGCTCAGCTCGGCTGGTCAGCTCACAAAGAAACACCCACGGTCAGCAAAACGATGCAAGAGGAGTTTCAGATTTCCTACCTTCAAACTCCTACTGATAACTCATTTCATATCCACCACCTCATTTCTCAACAGAAATAAATTTGCAGATCAAACTCCTGGAAGGGAGAGGGATTCCCATCTTCCCATATTTACCTCAATGGTCTACACATAGATACCAGTAATTTTTACTATACTACCCTTGCTTTCAGTAAAGTCTGACAGTATAAAACATTTAAGAGAAGGCTTAAGAATAAAAAAAAAGAAATAGCTGAGAATTAAATTATTTGCACATTAAAGACAACAAAGCATGTCTTTAAACAGAAAATTCTATAAGTTTTCTCAAGTCTTCCCAAAATAATACTTCCCTATGACAAGCATAGTCCCATACAGAGGAAGAAGAGGAACAAGAATGTCACTTTTAATGAAAACATAACCTCAAAATTCAGTTTTACTCATAGCCATTCATAAGACTGAGGTAAAAGAACACAAAAAGATATATAAAAACAGTGCCTTGAAAATTGGATACGTGGTAAATTCAACACAAAGCAGAAAAGGAGTCTGAAATCATAGCTACTTTTCATCAGGATAATCAGTTGAGTGACAAGCAGCTTGTATTTAAATTAAAACTTACAGAATCTTTATAAAGCAAATGAAAATACAGTTTACAGAAATCCTGATGATTTTAATCCAACACAAAAGCCCCAAATTGTCATCTTATAAAATAGAAAGTGTATTTTAAAAAGGTCCAAAAAGTACTTTCTACTATAGCAATTCCTAAGTTATCATCTTATTTTTCAGCTTATTATAGTTTTCACTGAGGGAAATTCTTCTCTAGTTCTTATATTGAAATTATTAATTCAGCTACAGTCATATTGTTTGTTTTTAATGTAGATGAATATTACAAGAAAATGCCTTCTATATGTCTTAATTTGGTTTATAACTCAATAAGAGGCACATCACAATTACCAAATTAAATGGCATTCTGATCATATGCAGCTCCTCCCATTAGGTATTTGACACTGAGGGCTGAAGGCTGATATGTTATGCTGGTGAAGTTCAAGGCCTAATTAAACCATCCTATTTCTATCAATTTTCCATTTTCGTGATTCCCTCAGAAGTATCCAAGAGTCAATGAAGCCATGAACTGCAAGCACTTATAGATGAAACAACACAACTTTTATTTAGCTCCAGAAAGTTAAAATGCCAACTGGGTGGCCAACTTTCAGCAGCAAATTCTTGTTTGAAAGTGGGACCCAAGCTAGAGGAACCGAGCGGTGGCTTTCCCTTCTGAGGATGAATGTGCAGGAAGAAGCAATGCAAGTGCCATGAGTGGCTCCCAGTTGCTGCTGCAGAACATCCCACAAAGCCATTTCCAGCACCCACAGAGCAGAATACATCAGCTTTCAGGCACGCTGAGCAGTTTGAGCACAGGTAGCTCACTCCCATGTTAGCAGTGCTGCGCATCAATGGCACTCCAGTGAGGCAATTCACGCTCTCACCTCGAGCCTGGCTGAGCAGAACAACATTTTCAACCACTTTTAAATGAAACACGATGGCCTGAACCAAATCAAGAAAGTACTGAAACGTAGCAATCAAAAATGGTGGTTTCTCCCTACACCTGCACAGCAGGTCATTTTTACTGAAGCAAGATTATAATCTTAATGTACTAATTACCTTTGATTTTCATCCTGATATCTCATGTGACCTGGCCTGCCCTCTGGTCAGATTATCTCATAGTCACCAATGCTAGCATAATTCTGACACCAAGGTAAGTGGACAACCCTGTTTGACATCACTCCATTTTAGGCCCATAGGTCTACTGGAGTGCCAAGGGATCAGCCCCACACCCCACCAGACTTGCACTCAGTATAGTAGCCAGTAGCAAAACGTGCAGCTTATCTTGTTTTATCGTGCTGCAGGAATTCATATTTTCTTTGCACTAAAAGAGGAAGGACATTACAACGGTTGTGCAAGACATAAACCAAAGCATAAGCCACGTTTCTGGCCTCAAACCAAGAGAATTACACCTATGCTACATAGGAAATGAATCATCTGAGATCTTTCTAATTGCAATTTTTCCACCAAATACGAAACATTTACTTGTTACTGGAAGCAATGGCTTTGCGCTGTACTAAGGTTGAAAGCTCCAGTTACCACTTCATGTTGAAATGTGAAAAGTTGTTTTCAGGAAACTGCACCCAGTTTTCACCTCAACTGCTAAGCTGCCCAAGGTGATGAGTGTGCATGTCTCTGGGCAGTCCTGAAACCCCTCCATGCAACCCCTCATCCCAACAGCTGCCAGGGGCTGAGCTGCACCTGCTTGCTTAAGGTGGAAGCTGTGGAGATAAAATTTCCCGAAAATGTAATGACAAACAGGCAATGCCCACATGCAGAAGCGCAGACAAACAAACCAACATCGGGGGCATGGAATCCTGACCACAGATTTTTGGGAGGTGTGTCTGGATGCAGCAGAATCATTTCCCTCCCATTCCCTGGGAAGCATGGCCTGGGCCTTGGTACTAAGGCCAGACCTGTCACCAGCAAGCTCTAATACCAGCCTCATCCTACAAGCTGGTGTCAAATCTATCAGCCCATTTGCCTACCCCCATTCCCAAAGACACCCTCTCAGCAAGGCTGCTGCCTCCAGAGCAGAGCTTGGGGATTTTCAGTTGCAGTTCACATCAGTGATTTCTCACAGCGCACACTCTTTGAAGAAAACAAGATTGTCACAGAACAGGCCTGATGCTGAACTTGCAAACTCATCCTAAGCAGCTGGTGGGGGGAAAACACAATGGGACACAGAAAGGGGACAGGATGTGACAGCAGACCAGCAACGTAAGACTTCTTGGCGTCAAATTTCTTTGTATTGCATTTATATGTAACAGTTCCACCAACACAGGTCCACTTTTTATGTTACTCATTGAGATCAAAGTTAGCCAAATAAGGAAGTGATAATTCAATTCACATGGTGTATGATAGGGCACATCTCCATGTGGCTTCAGAGCTGCTTGCAGTGTTTCACCCTTCAGGAGACTTTCAGCCTCCTGACCAGCAAGGCTAAAGTTGATTGGACCAAGGAAAAGAAATCCTTCCTATCATTTTACAGTTGATCCCAAACAGAAACCACTGCAAAGCAAATCAGTCTGAAAACACATCCTAGTGATATTTTCATCTTTTGTATTTAAGGATGATTTTTTATTAAAAGTCATTAACTTCAAATTAAGATTGCAATTGGATTTGTTTTACTGAGTGGCTTCTACTCTATGTGTGGAAATTAGCACAGCTACTTAGAAAAGAAAAGCTTCCAAATATTGTCAGCTGTCCGCCAAATTGTCTATTAAACAAACAAACCCTGAGATAGGGGGAGGAAGGACACTGAGAGCTGGAGAATATAATAGGATGAACTTCCTTGTAGGAAATTCCAGTAAATGCCATGGAGCATTATATAGACAGGTTAAAAACTAGTAGCAGCATTCTGAGCATATATATTGACATAGGAATCCAGAATAGTGTTATTCCTCACTTACAAAACATACAGAATATAGTGACAAACCTCTCTAGGAAGATGTTGTTAATAAAACTAGATATGTACAAAATGAAAGTGAGGAGAAAGAGCACTTACAAAGCCACACCAGTGCTATCTCAGTGTAGGTGCTCTGTAATGGTGCAAGACTGCACTTGCTTTACAAAGCTTCCTCACTGAACTGCCTGCCTAAGCCACAGCATCTTGAGCTCTGTTTTCCTTGGATACAGGATACATACAAGAAAGGACAACATCTGTGGAATTTCACAAATGAAGTTTCTGGAGTGCAAGTTTTTGTGTCTACACATGTCGGCAGTTTGCAATGTCCCACCCTGGCACCCCAAAACTTCCTGTACTCCCTACAAAATACCCAGTTATACCAGAGCAGTGCCATGGGACTGCATCACTTGACTCACAGAGATGATTCACAGGGAACCAACAAACTTGTACATTCTTTCCAAAGTTTATGACACAAGGGATACACATGTAAACACTTCAGAAACTATAGAGAGCTACAAACTCAAAGGTAGGCAAGTTTTAAATACTCAGGTGCACATGAACATTAGTGCTGGGTATTCACATCCCCAAAGCAGGTGAATCCTTCCTTAAAAAAGGTCAACACCAATCTTGACTCCATATTTTTAATTCACTGCCTGAGGTATGATGGCTCTTACATCTATCTACTTTTTCAATTAATGTAATTAGTAAATACAAAGTCAGGTTTTACATAGGAAAACCTTTTATTTTGAAGTACTTTCTTAACCCAGTTCCACCCAAGTATAAAAGCATACAGCAGGATTCCTCAAAAGTAATAAATGGACTTTGAATCCATTTAGGGTGATAAAAAATATTACCTAGTTTCCAAAGGTCACTGTGAAAGCTGACAAACATTCAGAAGACCCAGGCAAGATGCAATGATTTGCATTTACAGAATCAGACAATGAGGAATAACGTGGGGTCCTAAGCATTCACTGAAACACAGGATAGGCCTGTACATTACGTAGATTGTGAGAGTATTAGTTCACTTTAAGGAAGTTTCAACATTGCTCAAACAGATTAACCCTGATAAGTTATTTGTGTACCGACAAGTAACTATAATGCCGACTTTTCACAAGAGATCAATTTATCATTCACAAGTTAATTAAGTACAGTTTTGAAAATTAAATTACTAGCATTGCATAAAAAAAATCCTTACATAACCTTGATGAAGTTAACACAATAACCTCTTCCACATACCAAACTTCAGAGTAACAAAAATAACTAAGTGCCCAAGAAACAGGAAAACACAGTTTACATATCCAAAAGCAGCTATTCCTAGAAGCAGTTGGAAAGGAGGCTCTAGATTAGCAGAAAGTAGCAGAAATAGATGAAAGATTACAAGAAGAGAGCAAGGGAGAGAATCACACATAGGAGGGACCTGAAGACCCAGCTATGGCTGACAGTCTCCTCCACCCTAGATGTGGAGCTGGTATCAGAAGGCTTCTCTTCATGCCACATTTCTTTGGCTACAAACTGAACTTGGTTTTCACCTAGCCTGGGTTGCTAAACTCTAGAAACTGATTACTTCCTCCCTCCCCACATCAAGGTAGGCAGCTGCTGCATTTACTTTTATTGCACAGGTCAGTTTGGCAACAGCTTATATGGCCGAAATGGCACAGAGTTAGCCAAGTTCCTGATGTTTTAAATGCTCTGTAGTGTCACAAAGAACAACTAATCCATTGAGTTTTCACTGTGATGCACATTCTACCTTGGCAGAATGTTATCAATCCATCAGCCACACCATGGAGCAGAACTACTTGAGAGTGCCGGCAAAATGACAACAAACTAATTTCAAATAGGAAGCTTTACTTATTCTCATTAACAGAGAGGGAATTTAAAAAAAGGACAAGATGACAGCAGGCCTTAAGCGAAGTGAACGAGTGTTGGTCAACTAAATCATTTTCTTTTTCATATTCAGGAAAATTCTGTCATGCACAGGACAACCTAAAACAACCGATGTGACAGCCTAATTTACAAGACAACAACCAAAACTGATGGTTTTCCAGGGAGTCACAGGTAATGAATTTCTAGGGAAAAAAAACATTAAAGTTGCTGTTCTCAGATTATATAGGACATTTTCAAAAAGCGATCCCTTTTGGCTTTGGTGAAGCAGAAAATCTTTGGTCATACAGACAAGCAAGGACTTGAACCTATGTGAAAACCAACCTCCACCAGACACAATATATCCCTTCTACTTTGTCTTATTTACAATGTATTTCCTAAACTAAACATTTTGAGATGACTTCTCCAGCAAAATTAGTGGCACCCTGAAGTCTCAAATTTTAAAATGAAGTTAATTTGCATTTTTCTCTCTAATCTACACTTTGATGAAAGAAAGGAATCTGACTTTCTAATATGACCTCCTACATATCACAGACCTTAGCTGCTGTGCTATTGTGGCCAAGGAAAGAATGCAATTTTAGAATCTTTGTTATGAAAATGAAATGAACAAGCACCTATCAGGAAGTACCATAAACACAGTTGCTCCTACCAAAAAGCAAGTAGAAGAATTTGCTAACCTCAAGGCTGTTCAAAGTTGAAATTACAGAGCAAAACTCTACAGAGAAATTACAGCAAAATACAGTCATTGTGTCAAAACCTGAAGGCATAAACTCATTATTTTCTCCTCACTAAAAAAAAAAATCTGATTTCCACTTCGAGTTTGCATTCTGTAAGCTTTCAATATTAAATTCTCCATGTGCTCAAGTTCAACAACTTAAGAAGTCCTTTAACACCGGAATCATCTCAGGGAGTGGCTGAGGTGGGAAAGCACCTCTGGAGATCATCTAGTCCACGTGCTGCTGCCCTAAGAGAAGGCAACTAGAACAGTGTGCTCAGGGCTGTATTCAGTCGGGTTTTTAATATGGCCAGTGAATGCAAATCCACAACCTAAGGAACCTGTTCCAGTATATCTCTGCTGTACAATCTTCTTTAAATGGACTTTCTTCATATCCATTATTGCCCATTGCCTTTTATCCTGTCACTGGCCACTACTGAGAATAGCCTGGCTCCATTTTCTTCACTCTCTTGCATCATGTGTTTAAACACCTTCAGGCTCAACAGTCCCAGCTCTGTCAGTCCCTTCTATGAGATGCTCTGAGGCTTTAACCACCTTCATAGCCCCTCACTGTACCTGCTCCAGTACATTCATGTCCTCTCATAATAGGGACCCAGAACTGGACCCAGCATGTCAGCTGAGTCTCAACAGGGCTGAGCAGAGGGAAAAGGATCATCTCACTCTACAGAGCTGCTTTACAGGCGCTTTGTCCTGTCCTGTTCTGGTACCTGGAACTACTCCTCTGCAGAGGAAGGACTTTGCATTTCCTTTTGCTGAACATCATAAGGTTCCTGTCAGCCCCTTCCTCAAGCCTATCAAAGTCCCTCTGGACAGCAGTGCAACCATCAGTTTTATCAACTACCACCTCCAATTCTCTATCTCCTATCAGTCAAATCACTCTTTAATATTAATTTCCTAAGCAAAATATTGCTTAAGTTGTACTGAAGGACACTTTCTTCAGACCTCAAATTATTCATGCTGCCCTTTTTAACAGCATCTTCTAAGTTCAAGATCTTTCCCTTAAAAACACTAGTACAGAATCACATGTTATTTTAGGTATCAGTCAAACCAAAACTGTTGACTGAGGCAAAAGTATCCCCACTCTTGTTCATTTTTTTGTATATGCCAAGATGCAAGCCTCAGTGCCATTTCCTCTCAGCGTTGTGCAGTTGCTTGTCCACCACAGACTTCCCAGAAGTGCTGCTTTCCAGGAGACAGGCCCCCTTTCATAAGGCATGGCTTGCACTCCCTGTGCTCTGGCATACAACTCTGCCTTCCGCTGTATTAAAGACACGGTGTGTCTGAATGTGCCTACAGAGCAAGTTATGAGAGCTCTACTACCATTTACTATGCTGCTGGCAATTACTATCAGTAACATTTGCTTCTATGACAATGACGAAAGCACTCCATAGTATTGGGATTAGTGCAAATACTCACTGGAATCAATCAGAAGGACTCTTTTCCTGACATTTAGTCAATTTTTATAAACCAATTTCATATTGACAGTTACTTTTGTTATTCAAAATGGTTTACAAAATTAAACATATTTTCTATCAGCCTCATTCACATGTCAGACCAGCTGTACCTTTGTTAACTTCTAAGCTTTCAGCAGAAGAAGGGTGAAGGTAGCAAGAGCTAGCTGTGGGATACTGCTGGTAAGCACTTCTGGAAATGCCACAGGCACTCTTCGCAGTGCTGTATACAGAACTCCTTCCTCATAATTGCACACCATTTAAACTCTACAGAAAGGTTTATTCCACTGTTGGCCATCCCAAGTATTGAAGATTTATGGGTGCTTGCACAAGGCTGGAAGAATAGAATGTTAGCAGAGGGGTAAAAGAGACAACACCTGGATTGAAAGCAGAAATTCATGCACCTATTCATGAGCTTAAATTTAAGTTCACTGCAGCCTAAAGTTCAGATTAAGTCCATTTAGCTTCATGTACCACAGCCTTCCTCCTCTTTCCATTCCTACTACCTGTCCTGCTGTATAAACATGCAGCTATTAGAACTATACCGTGGGCAATGGGCGGCTAAATGGGATTTTCCAGAAGCCTGGGGAAGTCTTCCAGTGGAATCTAGCACTAAAATATTACCTATTAAAGGCTGCACTAAAAATTCCTTTCTTTAAATAACTTCAAAGAGGAGAAATCTATCTACTCGATTCAGGCCCATGGATTCCTCCACAAACATACCTTAACCTGCTCAGAAGATAAATTACCATATGGTTTAATTGTGCCTTCTTCACAGAAGCCATAACTTTCTCTTATGATCTGTACACCTTGATCCTTTCCATTTCCAAATGCAGTCCCACTTGTGAGTCATCTTTCCCTCCTCTCACAGACACTTTTCCGTCTCTCCATCCTTTTCCTCTTGTTCTAGTAAAAGCAGTAGGTAGGGTGAACTAAAATAGCAAGTTTCACAACTGGACATAAGACATCCTTAAATTTAGATCAAATAAGCCCTTCAAAAGTGCATGAAAGCTTTCCATCCAGACAGATTTATAAAAGTTACATATAATTATGGAAAGGAATAGGAATAAAAATAGCTTGTGGACGATGCCCGCTCTCAACAATATATGAATGGGAAAAAGAACAGCCTTGTTTTCTTAAACAGAAGAAAAGGTAACTTGAGGCAGCTGTGGGAAGCCCCCACCAGCCCCTAGGCTTGCTAGATTGCTAAAAATCCTTAAGCACAACAGATTCCCATAGAAACCTTCATTTTCTACACTAATTGTTTTCCCAACCCTAATTCCAAACTATAATCAAACTGTAAAGCTAAGATTACCCCAGAAAACTTTACTACATCTCACTGTCTGAGACTGCAAGTTCTAAAACAAAGACAGTCTTGGACAAAACCCGCTTTGTCAGTTTTGTCATCTGTTTGTCTTGGAAGTCTAAAATTCAGGAAAACACAAAAACCTGTTGTCTTGCCTTGACATCCATAACTGCTACCCTTTCAACAGGCGCCTGCTGATGATAGCAGCAAGAGTTGTCTTACTCCTGACTTCCCTCCCACGCTTTGCACTGGCAAGGAGCCCTCATGCACTCTGTCCTGACTTGGAACAAGTTCTACAGCCTGGTCCTACACTTTCCACCGCAAACTGGAAATTTCGTGTCCACTTCAGGTAAATACATTTTACTGAATTAAATACAAGAAAGTAAATATGGCAGAGTTACAGTGTTCCTTGTGTAAAACACTCACTTCCAAGATAAACAGGACCGCTACACAGCTTTTGCATATTGTAAGTGTTTCAATGCACAATGGTGCTAAAGAAAGTATTGGGAGAAAGATGGAAATTTTGGCAGCTGCTGAAGAGAGAACTGAGGCTACTGGCAGTGGGCAGCATGTGTAAGAACTGTGAGATAAACACATCAGACCTTTTTCCACAAGTAATCAATAACAAAATAGTTATGTTTGAAATCAGACAACAGATTAAAGGGAAACTCTTATTTCACAGCCCTGTGAGTTACAGGCTGTCTCCAGAGTTAGCTCCGCACTAGTTGAGTTTATAGTGGAGGTTTACTTACAGTAACAATGATACATCTTCTTTTAAGCCAAAGCTGAAATTCAGCAGTATATTCTAGTCACAAAGGCAGAATTCTGCTGTAGCATGGAATAAGCAGGGCCCTGGGTGCTCTTGCTGACACGCAGGGTGGCTCCACCTCACCATTTGAGGGGCAGAAAGGAAACTTTGCTATGAGTGACCATCATGAAACTCAGCCTTCCTCAGCCAACTGGGCATGTGACTGGCATTACCACCCATCTGACCAGAAGCCCTATGAGCTTTCCCACCTCCATAAGCTAGACAACACAAGACCCTCAGCCACACCTGTTGATTGTAAAAGCCACCCGAGTTGCCACCTCCGTGGATTCTGTAATCTTTCATGCAAGACCACAACTCCTTTACTTTCACCTACTAGCAATCAGTCACATTAAAGCCCTGTTTATAGCTATACCTGTCAGACTGCACCTACTAGAGCAGCACAGCCAGTCTTTCCTCGGGAGGTACACCATGATAGCAGTGATTGCCGAGAAGCTCACTACATACATAACTTCTAGGCACAAATTACATTTATATCTTCACCTACTTCGGTCCCAGCCATCAGACTGTAATTACATTACGCATAGCCTGGGAGCCTCTGACAGGGGCTGGAAGACAAGAGTACGAGGCATGGTGCAAACAGCACTGAGCAGATTCCTAGTTTAAGCAAATATGGCTTTCCTCCATGAACTGAGGATGTTTCCAGCCATACCTACTCCTCTATGCACTTACAAACCTGCTGTACTGCCTCCAAGCCCTCCAAACCTGGAGAAGGGGAGAGTGTGTGAATTCCCTCCCGCCCTTGGGCACTGCTGGCCAGGCTGTTGCAGCTGCATGCCCTCAGTAACCCAAGCAGTCAGTAGTGGCACAAAAGCTGCCTATTCCTTTGCAGAGCCATCTGTTAGGGTTTCGTTCTGCACAACTCCACTGGCTTCTAGGAGATGCTGAGGTCACACACACAGCAAGGCTCTTGGTCTGCTGCCACTCCAAGCAAGCATCCCCTGTGTGGGGAGAGGGCACAGCTGGGGGGCAGCCGCTGCTGGCCACCTCCACCCAATACGTGGCCAGCTCAGCCAGGGAGCTCCCTGTGCTGAAAACTAATCATTCAGCCAGTGATAGCTTTCAGCTGGGGCAGTCCCTGGTCTGACAAGCACAGAGAGATACAAGAGCAGGCACCAAAGCAGGGAGGGAGGAAGGGCAGTGTGACCCTATATGTGGTGGCACCAACTCAGATTGCTGCAAGTTGACTGTGAGACCACATCCCCAAAGGGTATCGCAGCACAGTTCCAGGAAATCCCCTCTGTTACGGGAAGCACTTCTAGTAGTACAAACCTGGCTCCCGAATCATTCTTTCCTTCCTATCCCATGAAGCAACTAAGGTTATTCTGCCTATGACAGGATTACATTTCATTTCCAAGAACGTACAGATAGGAAACAGGATATTTTAGTGTCCAAGACAGCCATTCTTGTGCTGCTGAACTGAATGAATACAACATATTGGTCTAGGGCATGATGGTGAGGACCAATGGGAAGACCTCTATCCCTCAATAACCTCCTGCAGAAACCCATCATGACTGAATCACTTCGCATTTCAATCCCTGCATGAAGCTAGTGAACACCTGAAGGGTCCTGACATGGTATTTAATCTTCTACTCCATGTTACTGTCTTCAGAAATACCCAACAGTTTACCATGTGACAGCATGTGACTATGTGACTATTGAATTCAAAATACTGAAAGCAAGTCTTATCATGCCTTCCCTAAAAGAGTATCTTCAAAGTGTAACAATGAAGAAACTGGAACCATCAGTTAGCAATATTATCACTCCTTCCTCACAGCAGAAAACAAGGAGAAAAAAACTAATCAAACACTACCACCTTTCTTCCCCTCTGCTATTGCTTCTCCTAACATTGACCACATTTGTGGTTAAATGCAGGGAGTCAAACTTCCTATAAGCAGTGTTGTTACAGTTCCAGATTTCCACTGTGGTTCAGCTGTATCACAGCTCTGGAAAGGCACACTGGCATGTGCTCAAACCGCCACCTTCCCTTGTTGGGGGAAAGAATGCCATATTGTGACTCTAAAAGGTTCCTTACCTGAATCACCTCGCTGGCCTGTCTTCTAAGGTTGAAAATCTTAATAGCAAACTTAAAAAACAATTTTGTTGAAACTGATATTCTGGATAAAAACACTTAGTGAAAATACTGATGCAATTTCATCATGCTAGAGAAGATGCATATAGCCAGTTAAAGTGTACCTTTCCCTTAAGACAATACTTTTAATGCAAGGCTTTGTCCTCAATGATCACTGCACCTGCTCCATGCTGGGGCTCATGCCCATACAGTCATGGAGGGGAACTCAGACACAAGGCAGAGCAACAATGAGGACAAAATGCATGATCTATCAGGGAGAGGTGAAATACTTGTAGAAGGTGTTCAGTACTGCTTTGCAGCAGAAGGAACAATACATTTTCATATGATTTGATCAACACTAACCAAAGAGACTGGGCTGAATTTGGACAAAGAATCCGACATCAGCTTTTCAGGAGGAAAGTAAACCTTCCAGGACCATTACAGGCAGGCAGGCTATTCCTAATCTTCTAAGCAGGCCACACTTGCAGTGGGAAAGCCAGGGTAGCTCTGGTGGGCAACTACATTTGCTGGGATTTTATGCCACCTCTCCTAGGCCATTGCACTATTACACAAAGTTCTGAATATACTGGCTTTTTCCATTTCAACGAGGTATTGCCATTCAACAAGGCAACCTCAAGCATCTGGTATTTTTAGCTAGATATACTACAGCACCTCACAGATGCCTTAAGTTTTCTCCCTGCAAGGTATGAAGGCAATTCCCTCCTTCTCTGGCTGAAGAGAGTTTGGGACCTGCTCTTCACAGGCTGAGGCAACTGAGCTTCTTAAACAGCTGGGAAAGCCACAATTCTCCGTTTGAAATGAAGTATTTAGAACAGATATAATCCCTGTCCAGTACAACTGGTGCTGCTTCCCCATCTTGGGGGAAGTAGGGAAGTGCTTTGAAAGGCACTGAGGCCATCAAAAGAGTGAAAGGGCAGTCAAAACACCCCAAAACTGCACAAATCTTAAGGAGAAAGAAAGACAATTTCTGATCCCTTCTTACTGAAAACAATGATAACTCTTGATTCACTTACAAACAGAAAGACGTGATTTTGAAGGCCTTCAAGAAAGGAGTCCATCTTAGTCTCTGAATTGCAGATGAGAACTTGCTTGCTCTGACTTATTGCTAAATTGTTTGTTCTCCAGGACTAGGAAAGAGGAAGAAAGGAGGGAGATTGTAATCACCCTTATAAAATTCTTTTAGGTGAAAGAAGGGAATGCATCTTACTTTTCCCAGCAACCTCCTTTCCTAATTCTGAAGCAAATAAATCACACTAAGGATAGTATCTTGAACATATGGCTCTGAATAAGGAGGATTTGCTTCCTATCCTCTTCTCTCTTTTTCTTCTCCTCTAAATTAAATATGTCAGTCTCTGGAATTCCCTACTCATTCCCTTTCACAGCAAAAGGGATTTCTGTACCTCTAAAATACAAATACCACCAAAAAAATTCCTTTGTAACTACTAACTTGATTCTGCCCACAGAAGGCTGTACCCAAGTTTAATACGTAGCCAACTGCACACAACCTGTTCACTACTGTTGCGTTCACTTCCCACATATTCGGCAAACACGATGCTACCAAGATGAGAACAGGAAAGGACTTCAGTGCACCAAGACCAGCAGCAACACAAAGAGCATCTTTACAGATGAAGAGGTCAAAACAACGCTGGAGGCTGCCAAATGGTCTTGCATCTTTCTTTGCCATCTCTCTTGTAAACAAAGCACATGGCTCCAAGAACAAACTCATGGAATGTGTTTTTGTTTTGCCCTTTGCTTTTCCATGCACAAGACACCCCACATTGGATGGTGTGGGCTTTGAAAGCTCCCCTGTCTTTCTGCAGAGCAGCTGGGAAGGATGCTGCTAATCCCTAGATCTGGAAGAGGCTTTCCACAGGCACCCTGCAGGAAGG
This sequence comes from Bombycilla garrulus, assembly GCA_013400315.1. Taxonomy (NCBI): domain Eukaryota; kingdom Metazoa; phylum Chordata; class Aves; order Passeriformes; family Bombycillidae; genus Bombycilla; species Bombycilla garrulus. The sequence continues at coordinate 616,448 of VXBU01016060.1, read as the reverse complement.
GGGAAACACCCCCAGAAGTTCCTCATTCCCCTGCCTGCAATCCAAGAAGGCAGCTGGTGACACTGCGTGGAAGACGATCAGAGAGAAGTTTGCCAGCAGGAACGAAAGGGTAACGAGGATGCCAAAAGCCAATGGTCTGCATTTTCCTTTATTTTTTGGTAAGCAAAAATAAAACCAAGCAATATGAATGGGACTAGCAATAGAAATCAGGAAGGAAATGTAAATGATTTTATAGAAAGCATGAATCAAAGTCATAACAAAAGCCACCTGAATGTTTCTCTATCATAGGCAATTTCTCATATTCTTTTATGTCATCTTTGCAGTGTCAGTTTCTGAAAGAACAATTCTCAGCTCAGCACGACAGAACAGTAATACCAACAGGCATGTAGAACATTAGCATGTTATAAATAAACTGCTAATTTGAGGTGGGAAAATCATCTCTTATGATTAAGAACCAGAGAAAGAAAATGAGCAACTTGCTGATGCTTTCAGGACACTATTTTACAAAAAAAAAAACTAACTAAAACAAACAGTTTTTTCTAACCCCTAATTCCTAAGGGAAAGAAAGAATAAACCCAGTGAAATACACACTGTTGAGACAAAGAAGCCAGTGAAAAGGCTATATTAATTTTTAAAGCCTTCTCTGCACCCACCTCAAGTACTAAGTTGTCTTTTTTACTGGCTCAAAGAATTTTGTGCTTAAGGGTACTACAGCCAGGTTGTGAAGTTTCAACTTCCTCTCATCCAACTTGAAGTTTTACATAACTCCCCAGAGACACTTTCTGGTCACAGATACCGTGCAGCTGAAAGCAAAAAAAAAAAAATCCCACCCAAAAAAGAATGAAGTGCAGAAGCATTATACAGCAATTCAGATCTGGGTTACTTAGAGCCACTCAATAAAAACTCTTACTATGAGAAGTGAAACTTTATTCTGCTGAGCTGATGGCCAGGATTATTCGCGCCTGCGATAGCCCTGATCACCACCGTCCGTCTGCCCTGCGCGGGGTTCCCTTCCCACCCTGTCCCCAAGTCTGCAAAGAAAGATAACTCCCCACCACGGCATGGCTGCCACCTCGGGTATTATTTCTGTGCCACTCCAGCACTGCCGCTCTGTCCCAGTGTGACACTTACCAAGCGTTGCTATAAAAATTTCTGCAAATATCTATGTTCTCCACGAGCGGAGATAATGGCCTCATTGCAATAGCCTTGATAAAAGCTCCAACAAGACAGCTTTCAGATACCACTACACAAAAGCCTTCTGTGAGAGCTGTAACCAACATCAATTCCCGCTATGCGAAGACATTAGACAAAGTGTGAACTAGCTTACTGTATAGGGACAAAAAACTGACTGTCAATGTGTGGGACCAACGCTGTCTAAAAACACAACGCTGGCAAGGCAAAATAGCACCAGCATATATACATGGTAATTGCCATTTAATTCCAGAATTAGCAGCACAAGAAAACAAGTACTGAAGGCACTATTAGGTTACTAGCATCGCTCAAGACATTGTAATTCCATATAATTCCATTTCTAGTGTCCCTGATAGGAAAATTACTTTAAAAATAGCAGATGTTAAAAAAACCCAAGCAGAAGATGAAGGAAAGCCCAATTTCCATTACAGAAGCACTCAGAGAGCACAGAAAACCTTTCAGATCTGCTCCTTAGAGCATGCATTTTCCTACAGAATCATGGAATAGCTTGGGTTGAAAGAGACTTCTAAAGATCATCTCATTCAATCCCCCTGCAAAGAGCACTGACATCCAACTAGATCAGGTTGCTCAGAGCCCCATCAAACCCAGCCTTGAATGTTTCCATGAATGAGTGCCTGAGCAACCTATTCCAGTGTTTCATTAGCCCTATTGCAAAAACCATCTTATATCCAGCCTAAATCCACATTCTTTTAATTCAAAACCATTACCCATTAACAATCATAGAATAACCCAAGTTGGAACAGACCCATAGGATCACTGAGTCCAACTCCTGGCCCTGCACAAGACAGCCCTGATAACCACACCCTGTGCTTGACAGCATTGTCCAAAAGCTCCTTGAACTCTGCCAGGCTAAGTGCTGAGACCATTCCCCTGGAAAGGCTGTTCCAATGCCCAAACACCCTCTGGGTGAAGACCATTTCCCTAATACCCAGCCTATGCCATGGTAGACAACCTGGGACACGCAAACCATCATTCTATCTATGGTACAAGATGAAACCTTCTCTGTACATCATTTTGTACTTTTTACATACTTATCTCCTTACACTCGAGTAGCATCCAAAAAGTCAGAAGCCTATTGTCAACCTCAATGGACTGCACCAATATAATTGCTAGACCAAGAGATAAAGTTTTTACTTCCAGACCTGAAGTTTGCCAGATGACACCTCTTAAATTGGAGGTTCTAGGAAAGAGGGATGCAAACAAGCCTACATGTCAGTTTGTTTCTGAAAAAACATTTGAAAGGCAAATTTGAAAGCTAAGTTTTTAGACAGCATAGTACAGTCACCCCATGGAGAAATATTTCACTCTAAAATTACATCTGTACTTTAAAATGTGTAAAAAATATAAAATCCTACAGTGCATATTCAGTGGCTTGCAAAAAAAAGTATCTGTTACTGCACTCTAATTTTAGTATGATTTTAGAACTAACGGGTAGAACCAAAATTAAGACAAAGTTATATTCAGAGAGAACAAGTAGAGTGGACCAAGAAGCCTGACATGACATATAAGAATTATCTTTTGCAGTGCATGGTATGCAACAATTGAGTCCTAAACCAGAGACTTTTAATGTCACCTTAATTAACAAGGAAGGAAGTTTGCCAAAGAGTTCCTTCCCCTGCCCCCCTTTTCTAGCACTAAGTTATGCAATATGCAACAACCTTTGAACCAACAGCTGTACCAAAAGCAAAAAACCCCAAACCAGAGTAGCATGGTTAAGACGAGAATGTCTTTCAAGAAGTTCATTAATGAAAATTACTTTTAGAATCTATGCATACATAACCAACAGACATACCACAACTCGGGGCAGGAATGCTGGAACTGAAGCAGCCAATGCTAAGCAAACATCTCTCGTTGTCCATGCTCCCAGTACAACTTATTTTTACCAAAAATAAATGTTTTCTAAAAGCTTTCATAGATTTTTGCAAAACAAGGTCTATATGACAGGATTGTAAAATTTCATTATAAAAATAAAGAAATGAAATCCAAAATAATAGCAACCTCTGCTTTTAACAGTGATTTGCCATATAAAGCTCCAAGGACAAGTCAACATCTACAATACTGCACAAGTGCACATCACAGGAAACACCCCCTATCTTCTGAAAAAACAGGTTCTAGACCCTTGAAGTGAGGCATCTGAATGTGCCACCAGCCTTAGGGTAGTGGACATTTCTGGGCCTAAATGCAGCCACACACAAGTTGGAAGAATCTTGAAAGTAGCTGGAGGTGATCAAATTAGGTCGCCTACTGAAAGAAAGCAATGAAACGGGATACTGGTTTTATTTTAAGAGTCAGGAATAAAGAAAAGCCATATTTGCCCACATAACTTAGCACACTCACAGAAGAGATGCCAGCTGATTCTGAGAAGGTGATCTTTAATGCTCCACTTTGCCTTCCTAGCTTAGTCCTAGGCCAAAGAGCTTGGGCACAGGAACACCCAAGAGCTGCAGGGCATGCATGCGCAGCAGTGACAGAGTTAGCACATTAGTTTTCACACTGTCACAGGTCAACAACTGTCCACATTCATAAGTGGGACAGGAGACTCATGACATACCACTAACCTTAGGCAAGTTCAGTTTGCAAACAGCTACCAGCACATTTGCTATGCATTCATGTATGTAAAAAAGGGATGCTAAAACACATGAAGTGGTACTCTTACCACACAGAGGCCATTTTCATTAAGCTCTGGCTTAATCAACACCCAGTCAAGCGCCTGCCTCCCTTTACAGGGCTTGCAGGTGCAAATATTTACCACAAGGCATTAAGAACTCCATGAATGCCACTAGATCCAGCAAATAGGAGCAGCATCCAAGCAGACAGCATGTACTTCAGGAGACATCCATGCCAGGCATAGCACTTCCAAGTGTGGTTTTGGACCAACTTACTTGAGGAAAATAGAAGTTAAATAGTTCCTTTTTAAAGATGTGATAAATTGGGCAATTTTGCCAAGCCTGTCTTCAAACAGAACTGAAATTGAAACAGAATCCAAATACCTCACCAGCAGCGCCTCCAGCACTGCAGCAGCCCCATCCTGGAGGCAAAGGCAGCCTCACTCCTACAGCACACCACTGCCTCCAGGGAACATGATGGGGGCTTCTTCTCCCCAGATCTATGAACACAATCCTGGTCTTGAAAAATAATGCAGGAAGTGATTAACTCTGTCAGCCAAAACAAGCTTGAAGTCCAACTTAGTCATTTGTAAGGATGAGAGTTACCTCCATATATACAAACTCAGAGCTACCAGCCGTAAATGAGATTATTTGCAGAGACTATAAAACCTGGAGATTTAGCTACTCTAAGAGCTTTCCATCTGCTGAAGCCCTGCACTGGGCTGGGCTGGATCTTCATTATCACTGGTGCAAGGAACATACTGGAACTGAAGTCAGCATATCCAACTCATCCCTAGCAGGCAGCTCCCCCACAAACCAGGGCTAAAGCCTGAGCCACCTCCTCACCCCTGCACACCAGGACCAGCTCTGCCACCAGAGCCATCAGCCAAGCAGACACATGAAGCCTGAAAGATACCATACTTGAAGCACCCAAGAAAAGCTCCTGTCTTCATTTCACATGCACCAATCTCATTCTTGGTGCTCTCAACAGGAGGGATGGGCCGAATCTCCCCCCGACAACCACACCAGGCCTACTGGCCTGCACAGGACTGGGCTCCAAAGAGGAACGGTGCTACTTCACTTTCCTTTTTGCAACCTGCATCTCATAACGAGCTATTCCCACAGCAGCCATGCCCACTCATCCCCTGTCTCACACCTCCCATTCCCATGTTAAGGCCTCATGAAACAAGCTGGGTCTGAAAGGGTCTCTGCAAATGAGTCTACCATGGGCTCCAAACATCTTTCAAAGCTGCCTGACCACAGAAGTTCCACAAGTAAAAACTCACAATTACAGACACACTTGTTTTCACACCCATGTGGCTGGTTCCTTTATGAAAGGACACCTTTATCTTTACATTAATGGCTTTCATTTCAGGAGAAATTAATTGTCTGGCACTCTTCAGCTTGGAGAAGACATCTGAGAACAGAAGATAATTTATCATAAACTGCGCAGAGAAACATATATCAGAAAATCATTTTTCCCTACCACGATATCTAGGATCACCTAAGAACACTATAGACAGCAAATTCAAACTGGAAAAGAAAAAAAAAGTAAGGCAAGAAACAAAGAAAATAGTTTCATCCTCTCATACATAATAGCTAAATCATGGCTAGAACTTGTTGCTACCTAAGGTCAGAACTACAGCTAGAGTCAAAGAGGGATCACAAAAATCACTTGCCACTGGTAGCTATAAAACCCATTGTAACCCCTGACCAAGAAAGTGCTCTATTAAAGCATGAAGGCCCTTCCTCTGCAAGCCTCCTTCCCCATGTTCTTTCCTGAGAAATAGTGGGGGAACCCTCCACCTTGCAAAATACACAGCTGTTCCTAAATTCAAAGATTATTCTCCTTGGAAATGCTTGCACATACTCACAGATGAGCACACCGTAAAAATTAACAGAACAGCACCAATACACCTGGCAGAAAATGAGGGGAAACAAAATGCCTGTATTTGCTCAACCAGATGAAGCATCCTCTGTAGAAAAATAAACAGGCCATAAGGTGACCCCTACTCAGCTTCTGGTGGTGCAAGGAAAATACATTCACAGAAGGAACAAGTAAGACCAGCATCATAAAATGGAGGCTTGTTGGGACAATTTAACACCTCCACACCACTGTGTGGGCAAGTTCCTGTCATCTTTCTTCTTCTCACTCACCCCATCCTGAAGGCCCAAGATGCCTGCCAGACCTAGTGCTCAGACCCAGCTCTTCTACCTTGTTAAAGCAGCAAAAAACCAACCCATCAGCACAGCCAGATGCTCTCCAGGCACAGCAGTAGGGGAAGAACCCTGTCTAGTCATAGGCAGAGCAAAGGAGGTAATACAGAGGAGAGAGTGAGACAAGAAAGCCTACTACTTCCAGCAACAGTAAAGCCTTTGAGCAGTTCAGCTGGTCATGGAACCCTGCCAAAAGCCCTTATCATCCTGGGGCTACCATACTCAGGAGTTCTGGTGCAGATGGAGCCACACCAGCACAGCTGGACTCTGCATGAGGATAGCAAAGCCATCAGCAAACTACAGCCTGCTCCTGCTGTAGGGTTTTATTAGGATGCCCACTTCTCACAAGACATTTGTCAGCATGGTTAGGGCAATCAGGATTTATACTTTGAACTCTTATCAGATGGCTGCACCCTAGGGACTATGTGGTACCTCCTCAGGCTCAGGAACAGTGCATTGCTGGAGAAGAGGGATTTGAACCAAAGAAAATCCCTTAAATGCTATTCAAAAAGTAAAGGTCCCAGACTCACATTCATTTTTACTAACATAAACTATCAGGCAAAGAAAACAGGTCTGAATATGAAAACACCTGTGTCTTCACATACAAACCTTTTCATTGCTGCAAAATAAAGAAAAGCTACTTAGCCTGCTTCCTTTATTCGACTTACAAGTTCTTCTTCCATACCTTAAATCCTTGTTCATTATTTATGTCCTATTTGCCTTGCTCCTTTACATGACACCTAGGAGAAAGACTGTGTGTTAGCCCATTTTTCTCCCTTTCCAGCTGTGTCTTGCTGAGAAGACGGGAGGAAGGAAGAGGTACTTTCTAAACCACCAGAAAAATGAGAGAGGTACTAAGTATTCAGTTTGGAAATGTAAATCCTCCTGCCCCCTTCTGAAGTATGCCGAACTAGCCTCTCCACAGCTCATGTCATCTAAAGGCCACAGGAGTTCTCTAAAGATATTGTTGTTAAGAGGATTTAGCCCCTTTTAAAAAGGACTTAACATGTGGGTGGTGTCTCCATTTAAGCATTTTCTCATGGCTAAGAAAATGGCCCTGTTCTTAAAGGCTTATCTTTACAACCCAAAGACAGTAAGAAATTCTCTACTATTTGAATTAGAAATTTTGAGCAGCTTGCTTTTATAGCAGCGCCATTTCTGAGTATAGGGTAGTGCAAACGGTAGTGACTTTCTCACACCAAGTGAGAGGGCAACACCAGCAAGAAGGCTTTTGGGGTACCTCATCAAACACTAATTTCTCCTGCATTCTCATGAGGATCCAATTCAATTCACAAACTCACTGACACTAAAACAGTGTGGTGTCACAACTCCTGTGCCATACCCCTGGCCACCACTTTCCCTTGATGGTCCCTGGCACTTCCCAGACCTGCCATTAGCTGGTTCAACCTGCTTGCCCAGCAGAAAACCTTTATTTATTTAGGTCAGGGTTAATTTTCCATCCTGTGAAGCCTGAGATTCCAGAAGGGAAAAGGCACCAGCCCCCAGCAGGGTGCAGGAGAGCACGGGAGGATGCAGGACCACTGGCCACTTGCCACAGCACTGACCCGGTCTCCAGAGTCTCAGGCTCTCCCAAGGGGTGCAAGCTGATGGTTGTTTTGCAAGGGTTAATTCTCCATTACTGCTGGTGTTTAAGCCATAGCAGGGCTTCAGATACACCTGGTAACACTTTCTATTAACTCCCCAGGAATCCTGCAAAAGCCCCTCAAGGTGAAAGGGCAGGCAGGCTGGGTCACAGCCTCCCAGAGCCAGGGCTTTCCCGGGTACAAGGTTAGCAACCCTCAGCCACAGTAGCTGCCACGACAGGCAGCAACAGAGCAAGGAACTGGCTTTGGACAGCATGGAGATGCCTGCTTGGGATATGGAAGAGTGTGCAAAGTCTCCTCAGTGTGGGGCTGGAGATGCCTGTTGTTATGGACTAGGCCACTTTTCAAGGTTTTTCCAGCAATGTTATATGTACACAACCACAGATAAAATAACTAACAAGTTCCCAAGGGGAAGCAGCTTACTTGGGCCAAAGAACCTTCTTCATTTGCTCATATAGTTGAACACCCCCCTGCACAGCCAAAACTATATTGCTGTACTGACTCTTTCCAAGTCATACCATGGTTTATATTTGGAAGTGATGGGTGGGTTGCCAGTGTAGTTACATCTGCAAGGCAAGAGTATTTTCATAATCCTAACCAAGTGCAGGTGTGCTGGCCAAATTTTAGACTTATCTCTGCAGTCTTTTGCATAGCAAGGCCTTGTTTCCAGCTGTGGGGCCTCAGACTCCATCCACTACTTGCAACTCAATAATCAAGAGGTAAATTTATATTGGTGCTACTTGCCTGAGCTCACTGCCTCAGCTACCCAGCATTTTCTCACTCCTTTCACCAGTCCCTAATATTAGTTTGTCAAAAATGCTCTGCTAGGAACCAAGGGCAGAACATCCTCACCTCCTAGTCCCAGAAAATCCTCCATGACTTTTGAGGAAAACTACCTGGAACCAGAAAGGGCTGGATAGTGTCCCTGCCAAGCAGTTTGTGGTGCAGAAAGACGAGGCAGAGCACTAAGGCACTTCAGCCTGACCTCCCAAAAGATGGCTCTGTGGCAAACCAGCATCGCTCCAAGAATGGCACTTACATGAGCACAGCTGTCAGGGCAGGGCAGGATGCACAGCCCCTTTCCTGGTGTGTGCTATGGATGGCTTATCACCCTGAGAGGGTGCCAGCCACAGGCTGTAGATACTGCCGGCCTGACCACTCTCTTCCTTCCCCACCCCACATCTCTCCCCATGCTGAGGGCATACAACAAACTCAACTTTTTTGCAGGCAGAGGCCAAAAATCACTTTCCCCACTTCCAAACCCCTAAGGTGGAAATAAGCCTTTCTGGGTTTTTAAGGCCAGAAGATCCTCCCATTAAAGAGGTGAGCAGTACATCAAAGAAAAAAAAAATCATACATGAAGGTCTTACAGGATGCATTAATGAGAAATTTTAGGAGTTCCTATGACATCAACAGCTTTCCCACAAAGCCAAAAAAGCCTGTATAATTTTTCTCCCAGAATCATCATGTAACATATGCTCCTCTTTGAATTCACTTACCACCACCTTCTAGGAATCAACCTCCACATAGGACAGCCAAATATTTACAAAGTGGACTGAAGTAGCCTGCTTGACACTGAGTGCCATTAGGATAGGCTGAAGACCAAGAAAAAAAATCAATTCTCTTTTACAGCAAAGATGCTTATTTCAAAAGTATAAGAAATAATAATAATTATAATTTTTTTAGAAAGGTTTGTATGGGATTTGATGAGCCTTGAAACTTTGACCACTAGCTCAGCAACCAACACCTGCAAAAACCCACACAAGAGGCAGCTCACGCCATCCTCACCGGCCTCCCAGCTGCTCCCAAAGCTCTTCCAGAAGTATTTCAGAATTACAGCACCATGCCATACCTGGNAAACCCCCTTTTGCCCTGGCAGGGGCGCACCGGGGCGAGAGGGGGAGCGGAGAGAAGGAGTTTAGCAATACCACGCCGCCGGGCGGGGGTGGCGGAGCCTGGGGGGGCAGGTGAGCCCCTCCCGACGCCCACGACCCCCGCGCGACGGGGATGCCCCGCGCCCTCCCCCGCTCTCCAACTCGGCGGAGCCCACGAGGGCCAAGCGCGCACCCGAAATCGGCGAGGACAAAGAAAACCCCAAGAGCGGGGGAGGCGG
>VXBU01016060.1:575956-605481 GCA_013400315.1 Bombycilla garrulus | reverse complement strand
CCGCCTCACCGCCTCATTGGCCCCCGCCGCCCTCCGCGCCGTCCAACGGGGGGGGCCGCCTCCCCGCCCCTCCGCCTTCCCATTGGCCCGGGTGCGGCCGTGATTTGCATGCGGCGCGGCGATTGGCTGCGGGGGCGAGGCTGGGGGATTCCCCCTGCGCGCGGCCGGGATCCCGGTTTGCCGGCTCGCCGACAGTGACAGCTGCTCCCCCACGGAGCGCCCGGCCCTCCCCGGGCACCGCCCCGGNGGCCGCCCCGTCTCCACCGACACCGCACCACCGACACCGCATGGTTGCCCTGGGCTGCCCTCGGCGTGCGGCGAGCCCCGCTCCGCAGCCCGTGGAAGGCTGTGGCCGCCCGCCCGCGTGGCGGGCGCGATCCCCGCCGCTGCCCCGCTCCGGAGCTGCCGGGAGGTGCCGGTTCTTGCGCGGCAGCTCTGCGGCTCGGAAAGGGTCACCTGAGTTCTCGCCCCCGTTTGCTCGGAGAGGCACCGGCCTGCTCCAGTGGGGAAGTTCTCAGGGAGCCTTTTAAGGGCGTCCCGGCGCGGGATGTCACCTCCGGCAGCTGGGAAACGGCTTTTCCGCTTTCTACACGCGCCTGCATCCACAGATTTTCAAATCGGCTCAGCCGAGGCACTTAACTTAGTTTTTTCCGCAAAAAGTGAGCGTTTCGCAATAGTCTCCCTTACATTCTGGTCTGTATTACCTCCAAGAGGTGAAACAGTGGAAGTATGCCCACTACCTCTTCCCAATAGCCTGTAGTGTCTTCACCTACTAAATGCCCCCTTAGAATTATAGAATCGTTAAGGTGGGAAAAGACCTCCAAGATAATTCGATCTAGTATTCGGCCGAACACCACCCTGCCTCCTGAATTTAGACTGCGTTGCCAACATGCTCCCTTAATTTATTAAATGCTCCACCCTGCCCAGCACCCACCAGCCGTGCCCCATTTTCCCACGTTGCATTTCCAGACGCACCTTCCCCTCCGCCAGTGCTCCTAGCAGACAGCGTGTCCAGGCTGACCGTACTGAGTCAGGCAGATAAGGATCCTTTTCCTTGGGAGCCTTGCATGTTTCCATCTCTAGCAGGTACATGAACAAGTTGCTCTATCAAATCCTCAGCCCTGCCTAAAGGTGCCCCTGGTCTGACCCCCGGTCAATCAGAGTAGATTGCTAAGGTGCAATACTGTTTCATATTAAATAAGGGCATCTTCCATTCTGGGCATGTTTTCCATCAAAGGAATACATGCTGCTCTGTTTGGCACTGAAAAAGCCTTGATTAACCTACTGGATGCAATTTTGGGCACTGCACTTTAGGAAAGATACCACATGGAGAGAATCCGTAGAAAAATGGGCAACAAAACCTTATCAGAAAAATGTGTCCTTCTTTGTAGAAGAAGAAACCTTTGTAGGTTGGCTTTTGTTTTGTCACAGGGAAAAGTAGGGGAAGAGGACATGGTAGTGGTGACCTGATACACAAAGGTCACAGAAGATTGCTCTTCCTCTATAGAGAGGGTAATGAACATTTTAGGAAATACTAAATTTAATCTAGGCATTTGAGGATCAATTAATTTCATGGCAAGGAAATCCTACAGTAGCTTACTCAGGGGTACTGGAGTCTTTTTTAATAGACTTCTTTCAGCAAGTCTTTCAGTCTTGCATTTGTGCTCAGCATCCAAGACCTAAAAGCCTTTCAAACTCTTCCTTATGGTCCTTCCAGCCCAGGCGAGAGCAGGGGTGACCTGGAAAATTTAATGTTCTTCTGCAGAACTTAATCACTCTTTAAAACTTCACCCAAATGAGCAGTTCTGCTACTGTGGACTGCTCTTAAGGAGTCAGCCAGCAGTGTCCAACTCTGTGCCCATGCACAGGGTGAAGCAGGTGAAAGCTGTGCTCAGCATGCCCTGGCCAGGGCACATGTGGCAGCACCTTGCTGGCTGGGTGAGGCGTATCCTCAAGGAGAAGCAAGGAGAAACACAAACCTCTCCCTACTGCAGAGTTCATCTCCAGTCTTCTTCTGGACTGTCTTTTATGGTTTCCCTCTGCCATGGTCCCTGCCATCTTCAGCTAACTACCCATCCTGCAAGAGTGTCCTACACCAGGAGTCACTGCCTCGCACAGAACTGAGGCACATCCAAGGGCCAAAGCAGGGAAGAGGCTGAGCAACAAGAACACCAGGTGAAGGGCGAAGGAAAAGTCCAGATAGAAAGAAAAGTGCAGGCAGGCAGTCAATGTGCTTACAGTTCAAAGTAAAGATTTTATTTTTATGTATACAGAAATGGTAGCACTACATTTGCAAGATGGAGAGAAGAAACATGGGCCATCATGTTACAGCAGGAGGAAAAAAACCCAATAAATAAAAAAACACAGCAGAATGAGAAATCAAAAAATAGAGAGTCCTTAGAGCAGAGAAAAAGCAGCAAAAACAAGAGTATAAAAAGAGCCATGTAGATGTAGTAACTAGCCAGCATCCCATGAGCAGAAATAAAACACTGTTAAACTGAGGGAGTAAAACAGACAGTGCATAGGCTAATGGATGGTACACTTCAGAATCCACTTTCTTGTATTGATTCTTTCACCATCTAAGTTTCTAGCAGCTCATTACTTTGTCAAATGCGTGAGTCAAGTAGTTGAAATAAAGTAAAGCTAAACGATTAAGAGTTAAATCCTGTCTTGCTTCTTTGTGTGTTGTTTTACTTTTTGAAGGAAAGAGTCTGGCTTAATGCATAAGAAAGGTTAGGAGTTTTCAAGAGGCAAGGAAAACACTGTTATTCTCAGAAGGACACTTTTAACTGAACCGCAATAAACCCAGAAAAACAACATCTATTTTTACATAAGAATAGGAAATAAATCCTTACTGCAGATTCATGTCTGTAACCAGATGTTAAAAGCTAGTCCCAAAATTGCACAACAGCCAAATGGGATGCCCAAGAGACAGGGCCCATATCATCTGAATGGGAGTGTCATATGTTCTTGTCTTCTAGAAGTGGAGTTGTGCTGTGACTGTGAGGTGGCTGGTGGAAAATCTTCAAATAAAAAGCATGGGGTTCAACTGAACAGCAACTTTGTTGTCCATAAACTGAATTCTGCAGGAAATGCTGTGGGAGAAGAGATGTGTGGTTCTTTTCTTAAAATACAATTCTGTGGCAGATATTTCAGTTTGCAGTGGGACCTGTTAAATGTGCGATTCACTTGCTGGAGGTAGTGCAAGGAACATAAAGAAAGTAGAAATTAAAACATATGTAAGAAGTGTACAGGGAGCTACATAAAGGAAGCTAATTGCAGGCCCAAGGACTTCTGTTCATCTATAAAAAAATGAATTACTGCCTGAAGGGATATCATCATCCAGGTATCTGTTGCAGAGAAAACACCCTGCAGAACTCAAAGGCTTAGGAGATACTATAATTAAGGCTGGTGTGCAGCTGTGTTTTATCTTTCCTTGTGAATATGGTTCTCTGGTTCTATCCTGCTATCCTTGTGAATATGGTCCTTATCTGTGTGATGAAAAGCAATTTTACCCACACAGTGTCATTTAGGGAAAAGGCTACATTTGTCCTGAAAATAGTGTATAATGGAATTGCTTTCTTTGGGATTCTGACTTGTTGCAGGTAGTGGAAGCAATAACAAAAATCTTTGCCTAGATGTTAAAATGGTTAAATCTGACTTGAAGACCTGGACTCCAATATGACTTCTCCTATGAAGAAGATTCTGGACAATGTTACAATGGAGACTGTAAAACATTTTTAATTGAAAAGTCTCTCTAAGCAAGTTTGTAATAGTAATAGATAGTAAATCAATGTGTAGCTCTGTATATGGAATAATTATGAGAGCAGTAAATACTCAACAGCTTCTTACTCCATGAGACTTGCCCATCCTTCATACTGAATGAACAACTGTGCAGGAAAAATGTCCACATAATAGAAGACCACCTCATTATGCATATATGTGAGGGGTAGAACTGGCATTGTACAAACCCCCCCAGTTTGCTAATTATTAACCTTTTAAGTAATTAATGTCCTACATTTCGGAACTTAATTTCACAAGCATGCAAGGAAGAGTTGAGAAGGGAAGGATGAGATTGTGCTCAATACCACACATCTGGAATACAACCTGCATGACAGCAAAGGGACATCTGGAGGGAATACTGAAACTGATGGGATGTGTGTTTCCTGCTGTCACTGAAAGTGTGACATCCCATAACCCAGGTCATCAAAGAAGATGTTAAATACTGTGGGGCCCTAGCATTTCCTGTACCAGACACCACTAATGACTGGCCTCCAGCTGGACATTGTGCTCTGGATGAGAACCCTCTGGGCCTCACAATTCAGTCAGTTTTCATTCCACTTCTCTGCCCACTTAACATAACCAACGCTTCATCCATTTTTTCATGGGAGTGTTTCTGGGGACACTGTCAAAAGCCTTAAAGAGGCCAAGATAAATATCATCAAATGCCTCATCCTCATCCACAGAACTAATCTTACAGCAGAAGGCTATCATGCTGATCAAGCCTGTCCTTGTCTTCATAAATCCAAACTGACTATTCCAAATCATCTTTCTGTATTCGGAAATGGTTTCTGAGATAATTTGTTACATTGCCTCCTTTTAGGGACTGAGATGAGGCTGACAGACCTGTAGTTCCCCAATCCTTCTTGCCCTTCTGAAAAACAGAATTGATAATTACCTTTTTCTCATTGTCAGGAACCTCTCCCAGGCTCCATGACCTTTCACAGAATATCAGCAGTGGCCTCACAGTGACATTGGCCAGCTCCCTCTGCACTTGTTGGTACATGTCATATCCCATGAACCTGTATTTATTTGGTTTGTTTGGATGTTTCCCAACTTGGTCCTCCTCTAACTAGGGTAAATCCTCTTTTCTCTAGACCTTCCCACTGGTGTCTCAGAAAGCTGAGATTCTTGAAGGCAAATCTTGCCACTAAAGACTGAGGCAAGGAAGGCATTCTGTACCTCAGCTTGTTTCATGTACTTTGTAACCAAGCCCCTTTCTCCTTTGAGCAGCGGGCCCATATTTTCACTCATCTTCCCTTTGCTCTTGATGTACTTAGAAAATCTCTTTTTCTTGCCTTCCACATTCCTCTCCAGATGCAACTTCACGAGGGCTTTCACTTTCCTAAGCCTCTCCATTAATGCTTGGACAGCATCTCCATATTTTGTTGCCATCCTAGGATGACATCTGAATCTCTGTGAAATTTGTGAGCAGTTTAGTATGTTTTACTTTCATTAAAAAAAAATCCAGAAAAATTGTATTAGTTCTATTCTTGACCAGATTTCAAGGCTTTGCTTCAAAGAAAAACCTGCCAGATTTTTTAAAGACAGCTCATTTTTCCTTTGCCTTGATTCTCAAGTGGTTTCTGTGTGAAATTTCAGACCAAATTATGTAGCTTTTAGAAGATGACAGAAGGTTGAAGACCTGTGTCCCAGAATAAAAAATGCTGGATAACCTTAAGTATAAGCACGTCTACCATCCCAGAGAGTAATATACAGGCATCCCCTCTAGGGAGCCTTTTGAGAATAAACATAAATAAAAATCTGAGCAATTTCATGAATCACATCTACTCTTCTAAAATTTCAGGGATTATTATTATATTTTCTATGATATAGACCAATTTTTTTAAAAAAAACAAAGAAATTAAACTAAAACTAATTGACTTCCTTAGTCTGTAATTCTTCCAAAAATGTGATCTGAGAATTTAGAAGTGAAATGACTGTTATGAGCAGTATGTGATCTAGTTACTGAATGTATTCACCTAACAGTTTCTGGAAAAATGTAAAGGATTATTATCCCTTAATTTTTAAAAGGCATCAACCTTGAAATGTCACTTTTCCATAAAATTATTTATGCATGAACACAACTTTTTTGTTAATGAGACATCTCTCCAATTCCAGTGGTTTCAAAGAAAGCAGGTGACCACCTAACTAGAGCAAGGACATACAGTTACGGAGCATCATTTGGTAGCACCTCCTCATTATTCCTATGTAACCTAAATAAATCCATTAAACCTAAATATCAAAAGAACTGTATGGTGAGAAATCATTGCCTGGTTCAGATGAGTTTACTTTTCAGGGTTAATGATTTATTTTTTTTTTAACTCTAGGCAAGGTTATCACAATCTGTTGATATTCCAAAAGATTTTTAATTCTTTCCGTGTAGCCATGTATTTATGTTTGAAAAAAAATCCTGTATACTTCTATAAACTTATCAATGTCTTCCTTTTCTATACTTCATTACCTACATACATTGGTAAACATATAGTTTTGATTTGCAGCAAATGCTGCTTATGA
Organism: Bombycilla garrulus; assembly: GCA_013400315.1. NCBI lineage: Eukaryota > Metazoa > Chordata > Aves > Passeriformes > Bombycillidae > Bombycilla > Bombycilla garrulus. The sequence continues at coordinate 599,184 of VXBU01016060.1, read as the reverse complement.
AAATAAAACAAAAATCATGCATGCATTATAAATTCTGTATGTCAGCATAGTTCTGCTTTGGGGAGGGTTTTAGTGAGGAATGTCAAGCCTGACCATCTGCTTGATGATTGGGAAGGGCACTATGCCCCTATCATAGAAAGACAGAACATACACTTGACCTTATGCAGGCTAGTTATCACAAGGTGTCTTTGAGTGTCTGTGTGCTGCAGGATTAGAGGATTGGCTACTTGCTAGACTGCTGGTCCTTCTGTTGCAGCTTTCTGCCTTTCCCTTTGTGAGATTACTGCACACCTCACAGTTCTTGCCCTCTGTGATCATGGCCCAGCACAGGGGGTTTCACTGGGAGTGACAAGAGACATCAGGTTTGCTCCTCTCTGTGCAATTCCAATCTCTTTGTCAATTCAGTCCAACTCTGCATAAAGAGTTAATGCCCACAGTAGCCTCCTGCACCATGTCCTGACACAGGACACTGAAACCTTGTTCCTCTGGATCAAGTGCTATTTAAAACACAAAGCAATTTAATGTAAAGCTGCTCTCAAGCCATCTAACCTCTTAAGTCTACTCCTCAGACCTTCGATCTTTTAGTTGTTACAGCCTTTGTCTAACTGAACCATTTGCCGCCCAAACAATCTCCTTGCAACAATCAAGCCTAAGCGACTGTTTGTAAAGAGACTCTGCACCCAGAGGGGATTGTTTCACCTCAGCTCCTTGGCCTCTAGAGTATGTTATGTCTGTGGGACAGCTACTCATGCACTGAACCTCTCATGCTCTGAACTTCATGAGAACAACTGGTTTCCAAACGTTTTTGAGATCAGGTATATGATATTGACAATATATAATTTGTTAATTCTTGTGTATTTTTATATTAAATATTTTTATTTTAAATAACCAGTTGTTTAGTGACTTTTTGGGTGGCTTACAGTTTCAGGGCATTCTGATTAGGCATCTGTTTCAAACTTCTGAAGTTTTCTTCAGTTTTCCACACTAGACCAAGGGGTCCAATCCAGGTTTTTTGTTGAAATTACTTGAAATAATTTGTTGAGGATTTGCTCTGACAGTGGTCTGGCTGGCAGTGGAACAACTCCTTTGGAGGGTGCCCACAGCCCATGTGCTTTCCTAGGGCAGAGACACATGTTCAAATGCATGTTCCAAAGTAAGCAGAACACAAATTTGAACCCAGGCCTCTGATAGTCTTTGCTGTGGGCAAACAATCAGATAAAACTACAATTTCTGCTCAATAACTTGCTGTGAAGAACTGGAGTAAGTGCCTCTCTGAAGCTTCCTGCTCATTTTGTTGGGTGGTTTGTTTTTTGTTTTTTTTTTTTAAGCGTCTAAGGCCAGTTCTTGAGTGCCTGTTTCTCTCCACTCAGTGGATAGGAAGAGCTTGAGCATTTGGTTCAGACCTGCAGGTTTCACTAGGAGGCCAGGAATGTTGGCTGAGCACACAGCTGCATGGTCGGAGCCTGGGCTGGGGGTGAGCTTAGGCTGCAGGCAGAGGATGAGGCACAGCGCCAATGGCCAACTGGCTGGGAGCTGTTTCCTTCCCAGGGTCAGGGCCTACAAGACAGGCGCCACAATACTCAATTTATATCCCCTCCACCAATCCAGCTCAAAATTACCTCCAATTAGAGGACACACAAGCCGAACTACTTCACTAGGGCGCTGTCTCTTCTGTAACTGGAAGACTTTCATCTCTGTGTACACAAGGTCTCCTTTATCCTTCTTTAACTTATAAGTGGGCTTATTGTAGGAAAGTTATACTAGTGGAATGCCTTAATTCAATCCAGGTTTGTTAAGTCTCTTTTCCACATCCATCCAGATCAGATAAATCGCATGCTGTATTTACTTTTTCGAGTAGTTGCATAAAATGTCCAGGCGCTGAGGCTGTTTCTCATAATGTGCTGACTTTTGGAATGAACTCTTTATTTACAGGCTTTGGCAAAATGGTTAGATTTATTATTTATTAACCAGAAAGCCAACAACCATTTCTCTTAGAAAGGTGAGGAGTTGCATGATGCATACCTTGCTATCAAAACTACAAGTTTTGTTCTGGATTTTCTCTTATAATTCTTATTATCTATGATAATAGATAGATGCAGAAATTACATTTTTGGAGAAGGAAATTCTGTCCTTCCCTCTCTTTTGCTTTCAAACCTCTCTAACACTTCAGGAACTCTTTTTGCATCAAGAATATTTGTGGTTTGCTTTTTCTGTGCCTTGTGAAAAGGTATTTCTTTACTGTGTTATTAATCTTCTTTCTGAAATAAATTCACTTTTCACCTCACAGTGGGTTTCTGTAAGTAAAGTTATGAACATCATCTTCCCCTTTCATACGCCTGTACATGATATCAGTTACTATTTTTCTTTGGTTCAAATTGATTTGCCAATATGGCTTTTGCAGGAATATGGCCTTACTTCTCCAATGCCTGGCAGCTTGTCCAAAATCTCAGACTTCATCATCACAGAAGTGCAGCTGCAAGAAATGCACTTTGGAGGTATCAGAAGTATTTACAACAAATAGTAATACTTTCAAATAATGTTTCAATATTATTTCAGCACACTAGGGCTTCAGAAAGTCATTCTATTTAGCCTACAGTGGAAACCAAGTTAGCAAGACCCCAAGATTTCCACATGTGGTCAGAACTACTCCTGTGGGACTCTCTTCTGTCTTCCCTGCTGTTAATGTGCCACGATACTCATGAAGACATTTGAGAATTCCTGTTTTCTCTCTTCTGGCCTCTTGCTTTGTCTAGAGCTGTTCAAATTAGGTACCTCTCCTCTTGGAGACACATGAACATGGGGTACAGGCAGAGCAATCCACCATTTCTCCAGCCCTTCAGGCTTGAGCACTGCAGCCTCTGCTCTGGGGCTGCAGTTACATGCACAACTTGAGCAGGCAGAAGCTGTCACTGCCAACAGCAGAAGCAGTCCTGCGTTTCACTTATCAGTTGTTCCTGTTCCTGTGCAACCCCTCCCTCTGCTTGTGGCTGGGGAACTGATCTGAGTTACAGCCAACTTTTACTTGGGCCGAGTTAGTCTTCACTTGTACTCGTTCCTGATCTGTTTCACTGTAGTGCTGAATAGAATTTTTCTCGTGGAAACAACGTGGAGACAGGGTTGATCAGGTGTCTGGTAAAAAGGGAGCTGAGATGACAGCAGCTAAGAGAATTAATGAAACTCCAGATTTTTTTCTCAACTGTACTTAGCAGGAGTTCAGCTAATGAGAACAGTGGGATGAATTTTTGCTGTCTTGCAACGTTCCTCATCCGTTTCTGTACAACAGGTGATTCACACAACTTGTCATTCCTCTGGGTTTAGCTTGCCTACCACTCCTGCTTTCCAAGGTGGGACGCTGGGAGCACCGGGTTCAGTGGAGCCGTACGTGTCCCAGCTGCCTGCATCCCAGGCAGGAGAGTGGAGTCTGGTGGCCAAAGAGAAAACTGCAGCCAAGGAGACCTCACCTGCCACCGCAGGGTTCAGCAAACAGCTTCTGCTCCGCCTGCACAACAGCCCCACACAGGTTGGCCTCTTGACTGAGCCACACTCAACGCTGCACTAACAGCAGTCTCAATACTCTGTAGAAGCGATCTTAACAGAGCTGATACATTCCTTTTTTGCTGTGGCCCTCGGCTGTGTTTGGTTTGCTTGAGTGCAGCTGCAAAATCAGGTTTCCTCAGACCTGGCAGTAAAAGCTGATATAGTAGAGACCAGCTTGCATTGTCCCACTCTCCAGACTCTTCTGCATAAAATGCACATAGTGGTGATACCATCTGCCCTCAAACTCGAGGGAAGAACCAGCTCCAGGAGCAGCTGTTGATCGGTCTCTTACTCTCAGCTTTAATACACACCTATCCCTGGCAAGGCCCTGTCTGTCTACTTTTCTTATTATTTACTTAGGTTGGCTTTTCTCAGAACCTCCTCCAAACCATACCATTTCCTGCCACCAATTCATTACACTTGACTTTGCTTTGATCTCACCAGTCTTTGGCTTTTTAAAATAAAAATAATCTTTTTATAACCAACTATCATTGCACTCCATGGTTATCATTGCAAGAACAAGGATCATAAATATTAGAATAGTTGGCTGTTGACGTTGTGATTGATAATGGTGAGTTGGGAGAGACTCTGAGTAATATCACGGAGGTAGGCAGATCTTACTCCCTTTATTTGGATAACTCCATGTGCATAAGTGGAGGTGCTGTGGTGTAGCTGTCAAAATCTTATAAAAAGATGAAGCTCGTAGAATGGACAGTTGTGAGATAAGACACTAATGTGAATTGTTCTTTACTTCTACGAGGAAACAGTGTCTCTTGGAATGCACTACTTCCCCACAAGTAAAACCTCTTGTCAGGTTTTTTGATCCCTTTGTGTCCCCATGTTTCAACACAATCTGGTCATGCATAAAGATTTTAGGATTCAATTCTCAAAATGATCAATCTTGCTATGCATCTTTAAATCACCCAAAGAGATTCAAGTCCATGAGAATCTCATTAGCCAGACATCAATATTCTGAGACTAAAGACAGTAGCTGTTGGAAGAAGCATATAGTTGCAAAGCATATTTATAAACGTTTACAAATGGAAAATGCTTCTCTGATTCTAGCTCTTTTATTCTTTAAGTTTTTTTAAAGTATCTTTTTCTTTTTAAATGAGAACACAGATAATTTGTCTCAGATTTAAATTCTAAATTTATCTCTGTTTTTCATAAACAATTTATCATTTCAATTTCAGAAAATTTTATGATGCAGGTTAAGTTAGCTGTGCTGGGGTATAAATGCATTCTTGTTTTGGTCCTTAATTCACTTTTATATCTGACTCATCTGGGAAGATCTTGTCTTTCTGGGAAAGAGATGGCAGCAAATCAGTTGGGGAATAAACAGATTTCTTCAGATCTCACATTCTTCTGATTTTTCAGAATGCCATTTCTAAGCTTGTGAGACAGATGGGAAACCTTAGGAGTCTGGAAACTTTGGAGACTGTTCCACTGAGATTAGTGAGGTCTTCATGAACTAGTCAACCACTTCATCAATGTTGTATCAAATGTTATGTCTCTTTGCATTCCAGGAGTCACCATGGGTAAATATGCAATCTCTCAGAGATACAAGAAATCTCATTTTTGAGGTAAAGGGCAGCAAAGAATAATAGAATAATTGCATACTCCTGATTTACCCAATGGGGCAGCACTATTGAAACACACAAAAAGCCTCAAAACTTTATAAAATGTGCTGTGTTAATATTGCTTCCTTGATCTAAGGGCTGCCAGAAGCCTCTGAAAGGGCGCCATGCTGCTGCATAATGGGCCAAACATTGTGCACAGTGCTTTACAACTCCAGATGCTGATGATAGAAGATGCTGGTGTTAATTTAGCAGAGAGTTATAGAAGCAGAGAAGGCTTCCAGGACATATGGTGGTTGTGCAGGTTAGTCTTCTCCCTGGAGCTGAACTATTGCCTGACTAGATTAAGTCAGATGTGACCTTGAAATGGAAGTGTCATGAGAGACTGAAAGAACAATTCCCTGATTATTAACTTCCCAATAACAAATTGTAGATTTTGTTTTCCTTGCACTGGTCAGAACTTTACCCACACATACTGCCTCAGTTCACTTAACAGCTGTCTATTCCCTTCCGATTTATAAAGCTCTACTCACTGACCAGAACACCTCCATACAAAATAACAACAAACAAACAAAAAAATATATATCCGAGTTTTCTCAGCTGTTTCTTAGAATCCCTTTCCACCCACTGCCAGTTGAATACAATTTAAATTTTTGTGTACTTAATGAAGCAAAATTGCTATTGAGAAAGTAGTTAGAAACTAAATAACTAAGTGTTAACTAAGCTTTTTTAGGTTTCCTTGGTGGTGCCTATTTAGGCTGACTGTGACTTAAACAAAATCGGCTGTACTAGAACAAGTCTGAGGTCAGTGAATAACTCTGTGAATACTGATTTCACAGGAATGACAGCAGAGTATGCTAATAATGTGAATGCTGAGCAATACAGCCTGCTTCTGCCTGCTGTTGAGGCTCTTTGTCTAAACCATGGCTGTCTGTTTCAAGTGCATCTTCTTGTGCTCATTGAAATTATAACAAGTTAAAACTGTTACTGCACCTGCTCACTCCTAGGCGTCTGAAGACAATGTTAAAATGAAGTGACCCTTCATACAGAGTTAACTGGTCACATCAAACTGACATGCAAGCATCAGTGGTTTCAATTGGGATGTAAATGAGAGGAATAGCAGAAGTAACCCTGCTGTTAAGAGATACGGAATGGGGTGCAGGCACAGGAACAAAAATCATGCTGTTTCTGAATGTTGATATTTCCTCATCTTTTGTTTCAACGGGACCCATTTATGTTCAGATGATGCATATCTTGACATCTTTTGGCACCAAGTGTGCAATGTTAACTGTCTGGGCAGGGTACATTTAGAAAACAAGGATTGGAGGGTGTTGGGAAAGGAAGTGTTTTATCTTCTTCCCCTTCCCCAGCTGTCTGGAGATGGGTCCAAAGAAGGTAGAATGAGAAGAGTGGGTGTGTCAATTCAATGTTCTGTACTCATAAACTGTTCTGTTGTGTAATTTTTTTCCTGGATTTTGTCTAACTTACAGTTTTGCTGAGGAAGAGCTTAATTTTTGTGTGCTACTCAATCATGTGGAGTTGCATCTTAGGCCTGAATTAATAAAATAGTCTAATTTGTGCCTTCTTCTGTAAGAAAGAGAGAAATAAATTAAGAAACCTAGATGCAAAAATCTCAAGTGAGGATATCTGTCCAGAGACGTATGTGTTACAAAGAAATTAAAAAGCATGAGGAAACTCTTCTGGTTCTTTTTTTTTTTTTTTTTTTTACTTTTACATTTTTAGAATACTTACTGGTATAGTTATGGTCCTGACTAATCATTATCCCAAACCAGTTCTGGACATAGTTCAGGAATTGTTGTAGGCCTGGGACCATTCTTAGTGAAGTTGTGGGCATTCTTTTTTGGAGGATATTATGGATTCTTAATTTTGACTGATAGTCAACTACTAGTTCTTTGAATGAGTCATTCTATTAGAATACTACACTTCAGTTCCTGGAAAGAAATTTAAATTATATTTTCATATCAAAAGAGATGGAACATTCCCCACTTTTTGGGCAATGTATTCCTCTAAATCATTTGGGCTTACAGTCTGTTTCAAAGTATATGGCTCCAATTTCCAGTCACTGATTGTCATTTTAATTTTCTTTTCAGTACTTCTTTCTTCAGAATATACTTATACTGTGTAATCAAACATGATTTTTATAACAGATTGTGGTTTTCAGGTCTTTTTCCATAAGGCATTTTCTGTAGCTCTGTAATAAATACTGCTGTTCTCTTTCATATCAACATCCTTTTAAATAATGATGGCTAATAAGGTTTTTATAGAATCATAGAATGGCTTGGGTTGGAAGAGATTTTAAAGATTATCTCATTCTAACCCCTCTGCCACGTACAGGGGCACCTTCCATTAGAGCAGGTTGCTCAGAGCCCCATCCAGCCTGGTCTTGAACACTTCCAGGGATGGGGCACCCACAGCTTCTCTGGGAAACCTGTGCCAGTGCCTCAGCATGCTCACAGTAAAGAATTTCTGTCTAATATCTGCTCTAACCCTTGTAAAAAGTCTCTCCCCTCTTGTAGGCCCCTTCACAGTACTGGAAGGCTGCCATAAGGTCTGCAGTGGTGCAGATTTCTGGTGCTCTTCATTCTCAACTCTGTCTCCTTCCTACCATTTCTCTCTGCGTTATTTTCCAAGCCATGCTGAACCTCCATATTGCGCTCATTGAAGGTTTTGTTCAGCTGCAGTTTCGTGCAGTTCCGCCTAGAGTCACCTCTGTCCAGTCTACAGCCTCCCATGCTGCAGGCAGAGCCTCTGTTCCTTGTGGAACTGTACATGTAGCTGCAAGTTGTTTGAGAAGGTCCAGGTTATCCAGGAATGACTCAGACCACTCTGTATGAATGCCTGTCCCTTCAGCTGTAACCAGGCAAAACTTTGTTGTCCAGCAGATCTTATGGGAAGTGGGACTACAGCCTTGAAACCATTTTGCTTTCTTCATTTAATCATACCCACAAATACAATAAAAATGTAAGACTAACAAGGACCTGAAAAAAATATCTTTCTGCCACAGCAATTCATTGACCTTTATTTCTATTTTTAAAAATTTATTGCATTTTTGTTCTTTGTTGGGTTGCTATATATTCATCCCTTTTCCTTTTATTATTACTTATTTGAATACTGTAAGTTTTTTTGTTAATATGGGTTTTTCTTTTATTAATAAAATCATAGAATCATTAATTTGTAAAAGACCTCCAAGATCATCAAATCCAACCTTCATTCAGCATATATTTTAAGAGTTACTACAAATCAGATGCTTAGTGATGGCATTCAAGCTTCAGCATCATATTTTTTGGGGCAGATTTCTGTGGGTATGGATGGTTCCTTAAGATTAAAAAAGCCTTAAGAAGGGAAAGTCCTGAGCCAGTTTCACTGTGAACTGTAAGGGGGAAATGTGAAAATGGAACTATCTGACTGACAGTGTTGTGGAGAAATTTTTGCCTTTTATACAGTATTCATCTAATTCTACAAAGCAATGTATTAGACAGCAAAACCCCCATGATTTAATCTACAAAACAGTTGATGATTGTGACTGGTTGTAAATCTAGAGTAAAGTAGAGGTTACAATTTTTTTTCCTCATTTGTTCTGATACACCAAACACAGAGCAGAGCCCTCCACGAAGTTCAAGGTTCTCAAGTTTCCCTAGGCCAAAGATATATACATAGTTTATAGAGTAAAAATAAACAATTAGCTCAAATTTTAAAAAACGGCTAATGTGTTTCAATGTGTTATTAGCCGTGCTGGTCAATAATTTGCTGAGAAGCCTGCTAACCATCCAGAAGCTCCTTCTGTTGTGCTCCTGACTATGGATAATATACAACATTCAGCTTGAACAATTTACAAGAGACTTTGCACTTTAGCTGTTAAATATGCCCTTGAAATATTTGCTTGGAGTAATAAGTACTTTCCAGACTACAGTTTCTAGCTTTTCCTGTTCACAGTCTTGAATTCCAACATGAACTTCAAGTGCTAGAAGGCATTCAGTTTTACTTCTCAGCCCTAAGTAACTGGGGCTGTCTCCTAAGTTACAGAAATTTGCACTGGATAAGCTGCAAGAAAAACAATCTTCAAGTATAGTTACATACTTAGGGAATAATTCCTGGTCTTTCCTTATAGCTGTGAGGTAGTAGCTGGGTTTTTCTTGTGCTCAAACTTCTCAGCTTGAGGAACCCCGAAGGTGATGCTGGAAACTAGGAAGTTCTTTCAGTGATGCATGGGACAGCCTCAGACGTGTGGTAGAGGTACAGGAGGGTTTGTTACAGGAGTATCCCTGTAGATAAGTAAGCCTACTGCTATTTGCAAGTGTTATACAACAGAGAGTTAGCGCCTACACTGAAAGGACCACACTTTTCAGAACAGTGTCGTATTTGGATCCATAGCTTGTATCAGAATTCTTAGCGAGCCATAATATCTTGACATCACAAAAATATTTTAATAACTTAGTGGTTTTAATTTAGTTTTCTTTCTGTTATGTCCCTTGGGAATATTAGAATTACCTGTGTGTTTTGCACTCTTTGCCACATCCAAAAGTGAAGATGGATGCTACATCTGCAGGGATCTTGAAACAACAAAATTTGGACTTTGTAATTTTTTTTTCTATTTCATGGTATCATCATATGTGAGAAACCAAAGAAACAGTTTAAACAAGCAGTCAGCACTTAATTATCTGCACACCCAACCTGAGCTGAATTAGGGAGAGGCAAACTAGAATGGGAGTTGCAACATTAGGTCATAATTTACCATACTGTAAATTGCACAGGCCAGTTTTAACCTTCCAGAAGTCTAATGTAAAACTCTGGGATGCTTTTACCAACCTGCCCTGCCACTCCTGTGACCAGAAAAATCTTGCAGGAGGAAGATTTGCAAAGCGGTCAAACAATTTTTCTTGTTCTTACTTCCCCTAGAGTCAAAACAACAGTGTAGGGACACGTGGAAAAGTTGGCAAAACCAGGGGAAAGAGAAATTCAGGGACTACTCAGAGTTAATATACCTTCAGCAGTGTTAATTCTCCGTTACACTGTATTGTTTTCTTCTGGACATCTCAGGAGTCAGAGTGCCTTGTGGGGAGAGTCAGGCCACAGCAGCACAGTCACTGAGGAAGCTGCTCCCACGTGGCTGAGGAGAGGGCTCTGCCTGCAGACATGGGAGTTCAGGATGGAAGTCCTGTGTATTGCTGTGTCTCAGATGCTGTCCCACTGCCCCTTCCTTTTCCTGGTCCCACAGCATGGGTGTGGAGAAGATGCTTCCCACTGGTAGGCACAGTGGAACAGCAGAGCTGAAACCATTCTTTGTCCTCTTCAAGACAAATGGCTGCATCCCTCTGTTTACAAGACAGATATAAACTGCAATCCTTTATGGTTTGAATTTAAACCAAAATTATTACATTGCTTGGTTTCAGGAGGTCAGGAAACTCTCTAAAAATTCAAGCCCAGGCCCCTAAAATCAGTAGTAGTGCTTGAAAAATCCACATAGCTGGAATATGTTTGCCATAGTGGCACTGAGCAGCAATCTATGAGACATTATCTGCAGTCCAGCTGGAGGAGACAAATTCAGGTTAGATCAGAAGCCTAAAAACTTCCTTATAGGGATAACTCAGGCAAGCTGCAGACATCAATGGAAACTACAGGAGTACAACAACTATGTAATGGTGATCCCCCTCATTGTCAGCCTTGCCCATGCATGGGCTGGGGAAGGAGACCTTTCATTAACTGTATAGGAGGCTGGCACTACAGCAGATCCATATCACACTGTGTCAAATAGGATGCAATTTGTCAGTTCCTGTGCAGCAAATCACGATGATATCTGTTTAAGAACATGCTTGCAAGCAGTCAGCTGGCAAGTGCATTGTACACTGGCCCATCTGTTACCACAGTAATTGGGTCATCCACTTCAGAAGAAGCTGTTTTGCCTGTGCAGTGACAGAAATAATGACCTTATATAAAGAAAGCCTGCACTGGACCAAGGATTCTAACAATGGTATAGAGCAAAGAAAGTTTCCTATGGAACCAGCTGGAAACAGCAGAGCCCCATTAGGCACATGTTCAACTGAGGCTCTGGAGCAGGTCTAATTGTACCTCAGAAGTAATGATGAAGGAAAGCACAGAAAAAGGTTGTGAGTTATCATTACCAAGGAGACTGCACCCTGCCAAAGAGAAGGTTGCCAGGACTAGCTGTCTTCTTGTCCAACACCACTGATCATCCACTTCAGCAACCTTTCTGTTAACACCTGATGCTGTCCATGTGAAAAAATGATACTGGGAAGGTACTGGAAGGTATTTTTAATTTGTAGGTTGGCTTTCTTGTTTTGGAGTTTCCTATTTAATAAGAGTTAATAACAGAGTTGGTTTCTGATTTAAGGATAATCAGGATTGTGGTTACAAATATTACAAAGTTATAACTTCTATTTTACCCATTCATGACAGGAGAATCAGTCTTTCCTCTACATTAAGTATTCATTTTTCACCTCTCTGTCTGTCTCTTGGGGCAATTATCCATTAAAACAACTTCAATAGGACTGTAACTCTTTTCTATCCTTAGCAATTTTAAAAACTAGAGAACATGCCTGTCTTAAAGTTAGACTCTGGTCTGAATAAGAAATACTTGTTACAAAAAGCTGATTTTATCACATTGTATGGGTTCCCCCCCCCATCTTTAACCCCTAAACATTTTAATTTTCTGAGACAAGCTCCATTACCATGTGTGCAGAATGAGTTTCTGAGAGTTCAGGTGTCCATGACACCTTGGCCACTTCCACCGTACAAAAAGTCGTGTAAAAGCTTTTTGTAGTGAAACTCAACATTTTCTCACTAATGCAGACAGAGGGAAAACACGCAAAGAAAACTGATAAATTAACCAAAACTTCTTTTCAAATGTAAGGGAAGCAACTTATGGCTATAATTTTTGGTGCTTAATATCTACATATAGTACATATTTTCCAAATGAAGTCCAAAGCTGATTTAGTGTAAAGAAAGCTACAGAAGGAAGACAAAAGGAAAAACAAATCATTCTAAAATTAAGCTTGTTAAGACTTCATGACCAGCAGGGTTGCTTCTGGCCTTATAGCCAGTAAATGTCTACCAGCAATATGTGAGGAGTAAAGCTTTCAGCTACATTAGCCATTTCCATTAATTATTTCACACATTTTAAATCTCCCAAAGTATTTAAGACAGTCATCACTTGAACAAGACAGCATTTACTGAAAATCAGTAATGTTTGACTTAACCTAGATGAGTGCACCACTGCTGATCAACCCATTTCTTAGATGAACTGTAAAATATGCAGTGAAAAACATTCAGCAAAGACAAGCTCAACACATTTCTGCCAGCTTAGGTAAAAGGCTTCTTGCTAGTGGTAAGGGAGTGACTTTGAAAGAGGAGCTAAATAGTAGGACTTAGGCAGGGAGGGAAATACTCAAACATCTTTCCAAGAGATGCAGTCTGGTTATACATATAACATCAAGCCCCCCATTTGTAGGATCTTTGTGTACTCTTCTGTTGCACCATTCTGATGGCACTTGGACGCCCAGTTTTCTGTGCATCATCTTAGCCTTGTGGGAAGTGCATGCTGTGCTATGAGATTGGTCTAGCTGGACCACTAATAAAGCTAAACTGTTATTTGGGTACCCAGCAGAGATGATTACTTTTTACTTTATTGCACTGCTAAGAAACTTGGAATTTGTTCACTTAATACTGTAGGCATGGTGCTGTCTCTGAGCAAATGCTAAAGCAGACAGTGGCAAACTTGATCTAAATTGTTTCCTTAACTACTACTCCTTTGTTAAATAGAAGTAGCCTCACACTTATGAGACAGCCAGAAGGTGTGCCAACATCCATGGTAACTTTTTAAGATATCTTCTGACTGATGTGATTGACACGAGATTTTGAATGTGAACATCCCAGTTTCTCTTTCTTAAAAGCATCTACAATTTTTCTTTGATTGTCCTGGCTTGAGGCAGCGACAAGGGCTGATCCATCCAGGAGGGTCTAGTAAGTGGCTGCCTTTGATTGATCAGCTGGAGTCCTGCCTTTGCCAGTGATGAAAATACACCTAAAGATCTCATTATTAATTGGGTCATGTTCTTTCTGGTAGGAGTTTACTGGGTGCTGAATCCAGACCTTTTCCCCACACATATAAATATTGCATGCATAATGATAATCCCAGCGGTAATATGTTTATTGTGTTATTACCACTGTGCCAAGCAGCTGCATTCATGGAGGAAGACCCTGTTTTGCTGGGTGTTACACAAGCTCAGAATAAAGCAGGCAGCTCTGGCTGAAGGGGCTAACGATCTAAGTAGGAGGCAGGACTCAAAGCTGGATATAGACCAGCTGGCATAGAAGGCCAAGGAAACAATAAGACAGCACTAATCAGTGAATATGCTGTGATCTCAGCATAACAAGTCTCTGTTGACAAGCTTTCAGTAGAAAAGCATTCCCCTCTCCCCCTTGAAACAATAAGAAAAAGAAAAGTTTTAAGAAGTAATTAAAAAGAGGGAAGTATTTTAATCTTGCATGGTTATTGAGGTCAACTCCTAATTGTAAAATGGCAAGTTTAGAAGAAAACCTGAGAGTGCTCATTTGAAAATCTAACATAAGGGCTAATGCTTGTCTTAGAGTGGATGAATAGACAATGGGAACCTAGAAAAGGAAGAATGGCTTGAGAAGGGGTGAAGCAGAATATGCAAAAATAAGAGTGACATGTTCTAAGAATTTAATTTGGAAAATACAGTTTGCAATAGCTTTCTGGTAGGACAAGATCTGATTTGTCAATGCTGAAGGAAAAAGGTTTCAGTAATCACAGCAAGAGACAGTGAGAAGGTGAATAAGATTTTAGCTGAGCAAGTGTTCACCAGATCTCTACAGGTATTCATTCAAGCAAGGTAATGAAGTACCAATTTAAAGAAGAAAAAAGGCAAAAAAAAAAAAAAGGTAGAAAATCTTTGCAACCCAGAATTTCTTTTAATTACATAATTAATATATTGATAATTTTAAATAATATTAATCAGCTTCAAACCATGCTTATCCCTAATTTCTTTTATTTCCTTCAGACATTATTTGGAAAAGTAGTGACTTTTCACAACTAGAACAATAATGCACACAATTAAACCTCTTTAACCATGTACTGAGGGACAAAGTGTTCAGTTAGCACAACTGGATATCTTATTTAGGCTGTACGTGTTGCTGAGCACTGTTATCTGATAGCATTAGTGGACAAAAAACTCTGTAGATCTTGGCTCTCTTAATCTATGCATCAGTACTGAATGATTCCTGCAATGTAATTTAATCTTTTCCATGAGACTTCCAACTACAGTTGAGAGGGCTTGTCTGATTATACCAGTTTCTTTTCTCCTTCCATAAAACTGTGGTATTACACCTACAGCTTTAAAAACTATGAAATATCTTTCTGCTAACTCTAAGTCTTGACTGGTTTCAACACCTTTTTTTACCCATGTATTATAATTACTGCAAAAAGGTTTTCTGGAAAAAATCAAAACAACAACGACACAAAAGGAATTTAAACTATTTATCTAACTTTCTGGAAAAGTTAAATTTATTTTTCTCTGTGCTGTACAGTTTCTCCTCTAGATGGTAGCAGAGAACAAAATCTAGGGGACCTGCACTGTGAATAATAGGATAATATAAAACAAAAACCTGCTGCCGCTGAATTATGATTTAAAGAAGCTGAAAAGTCACTCTATAGTAAATTATCTTCATATTCAGTTTTCATTAGGTAAGAAGAGTTATATTGGATACACCGATGATTCCTAGTAGACTGGAGTTTTGAAGGAATTTTATTATCAAAAACCGTAATGCACTATGATTTGCCTTTACACAACTCTTATGCAAACCCTTCCATAAAAATACAAACATTATTATTTTAATAGTCCTAGACATCTTCTATTTTCTTTATAAAACCCTCTCTTGATTTCCTTAAATGTAGTTGAACGGAAATCTCCTGTCCAATAGTTACAAAGGTTCATGCAAACGTTTTTTTTCATATTAGCTATGAGTAATTCATATTAAACTTCAGTATTTACAGTTTTCCATTTTGTACTTCAAAAAATACCTTTCCAGGTTTTTAGTTTCAAGCTATATTACACAGGCTTCTATATGTCAAAATGTTTCATAACGAAAAGTAGTAGAGTTCACAAAAAGATCCCATGTAAACCACTTTTCAATTCACTAGTAAATGAAAAAAGAGAATTCTTCTATAGGTACATGTGCCTGCCTTATGACCACTGGTTTTATTAAACTTGAGACATTCCTCTGAGCAGCAAGAAAAGAAACTAGGCTGCAGAATCATCTCAAGCCTGGACACGGAAGGCCTCATGTTGGTAGAATAAATCACAAACTAAAAAGTGTGTGTAAGCCTCTATTCATTGTCTTCTGCTGTCTTTAGTTTTGCATCAACAGATTCAGAT
The DNA here is from genome assembly GCA_013400315.1 of Bombycilla garrulus. Taxonomy (NCBI): domain Eukaryota; kingdom Metazoa; phylum Chordata; class Aves; order Passeriformes; family Bombycillidae; genus Bombycilla; species Bombycilla garrulus. The sequence goes on along the minus strand of VXBU01016060.1, from coordinate 583,637 downwards.
TCCAATTCACTATTATTTGCAAATATTAAAAATCATTATCCCATGATCTCTGAAGACTCCTTCAGCAGGTAACATTCTTTTTTGACCAGGTGAGTGCTCCTTCGCAGTGGGAGGGATCAGCAGCAGCAGAGGAAGGGGCTGTGCTGGCCCTTTGCTCTGTGGTGGAGCCCACACCCAGGGCCCAGGGCAGGGCCCTGGCTGCAGCAGGGTTCTCTTCAGGCAGCCCCTGGCATCCCTCTGTGTGAAGGATGGCATGCTGCCCTGGCCCATCCAGCTCCTGGGCATCCTGTGAGCAAGAGGGACCTGTGACAGAGAGGATCTTCCACAGAGCTGCCAGCACAAGAGCCCTTCATGAGCTGATGGAGATCCTAGATTCTGGTGAAGACAAGCTGTGCTGCTGCTGGCTGACCTCAAGGTGAGCCCTTCTGACCTGATGCTGGAAGAGCTCCTTTCTGGCCTGGAGTCTCCAAAGGCTCACTGGGAGCCCTTGAAGGACTTCCTGCAGAGCATTCCTGGCAGAGCTTCTGATGACAGAGCTCTACAAGGAGTGCATGGCAGCCATGGAGAGGAGCAGCATGCAGGCACAGCTGGAGGAACTGAAAGCACAAGCATGGATTGCAGCCTGCTGGATGAGCAGGCACCGGGAGGGGACTGGCACCTGCCTGCCAAGAGACTGCCTCCTTCAAAAGCTGGTGTTTCTGGTAGCTCACCTTTGCTGGGGTGGATTTGTGTGCTGGGAGAAAATGTGTGGACAGCAAGGCCTTCCGTGGTGTGGGCTTGGCTGGAATCAAGTGCTGTGAAGCAATGCTGGGTTTCCCTCCTTCCTCAAGCAGGGGAGGCCTGGTGACTGGCTGAGAGCACCTGCACAGCTGTGCAGCACAGCTGCTGGCTGCCTCCTGCCCCAGGCCAGCTCTGGGATCGACTTGGTGAACCTTGTGTTGCTGTTCCCTCGGCATGCCTGAGAAGCCACTGGCAGCCAACCTCTTCCTGAGGCAGCTGCTGGCCTCCTTTCAGCACGTTGGCCATAATACCTGCAAAATCCCTCAAGAAAGACAGCTTTCCAAAGCAGAGTCTTCCCCCACAGAGGGTGGTGTGGCACCAAAGGGCTCTCTGCAGAGCTCTGTCTCATGAGAGCAGAGGAAATCCCAGCAGAATAAAGCAGGCAAATCTTTTCTTGGCTGGAGAGCGAATGCAGGCTCCCTAACGCATGGGGCTCCACCATGAACCAAGGGTCACACTCCCAGTGGGTGAACACTGTGTTCCCAGGGGAAGATCTTGAAGAGAGGTCTGATGCAAACCAGCCGAAAGGATCTCTGCAGAGCAGAGAGAAGAGTGGAACAGAGTTTCTTCCTGCTCCAGGCTGTCCCCTGTCAACTGCAAACTCCAACACTTCTGCTTTAGGCACCTGTTACTTTGTCTGGCCATGGTTAGGCTGTGTGGGATGTGCAGGAGAACTAGGGAGCTCGCCAGAAGAAAGAAGGTAAAGGGAGGCAGCTTTGGTTAAATCAAGACCTGACTGCAGCTGATCCTGCCTTTCCCTATCTCATCCCACTGTGGGGTAGAAAGTTTTGTAGGGTTCTCACAAGAAAACAAAAAGCCAAGAAAAAGGAAGAGAAGTGAGTCCTGGGCAGAGGAGAGGGAATGGCATCCACCAAGGAAAAAGAGAACGAGCAGACTGAAACTAAGCACAAAGGTCCAGAAGAGGAAGGGGCCCAGTTGAGTACCAGGCTCTGCTGCCCATTTTTCCCAGCTCTCAACCCTGCTCTAAGTCAGTTCAGCTTTCTATGGCACTGGGGCACTGTGCATCTCTGCACATGCATGGATTCCTAAGGACATTATTTCCCACAGGGATGAGGGGCTAGAGGCAGTCTGTCACAGCTCTAGGCTCTCTCTTCTGGGTTGTAAAAGATTCCTTGTCAACCATGTTTCCTGGGGGAAAGAAAACCAAGGTATGCCTGTTCCTGCCTCTGGAGGTTTATTAGAGCCTTCTGGCTCTGTTGTTGCAGGTACTGATTTACTGTCCCTGGCTGAACCTCTGTGACCCCTGGGCTCCTGCACCTGATGTCCACCAAAATAAAAGGGGCTTTTCTCTCTCTCTGTTTTACTTTTTCCCTGTCTTATAATTTGTTCCTGTTGCCTCTGGTGCTCTCAGTGGCCACTCTGGAGAAGAGCCTGGCTCCTCCATCTTCATTTCCTCCCTGCACATTTAGAAAGAAACAGATATTTTAGTTTTTAGTTTGTGTTTCTAGAGATACATACATTTAACATATACACCCTGTCCCACAGTGACAGAGGAAAGGCTTTCCCTGGGGAAGAGCTGGCAGTGGATGCTGAGAGGGAGGAAATCCTCACCATCATTTTGGTGGCAGGTGGAAAGTTCTGAATCAGAAAGGAATTCTCCAGAGCATAGCTCAGGTGCCTGTACTACAAGCGCTTTAAAGACCTGGCTGGTGCTTTCTTACACACCTGGAAACCTGGAACATAGCAGCACCACTTTCCTGGAAACCACCAGTGTTGAGGCTGTAACTTGGGAGTTCTGGAGAGGAATTTAGCCTCAGGCAAAATTCTCACAACTTATTTTGGAGTATGGAGAAAGTAAATAGCTTGAAAAATTCTTCTATGGAGGGAACTTGGATTAGGAACGTTTCTTCACCTGCTGCACATCAGTGCTGGTGCAAAAGGTGGGGTCCAGTTTGTAAAAGTGAATGTCCAGTAAAACTACTCTTAAAGACTTTTGTAAGGCAGTGGTTTATACACTGAAATTCATTGACATTAATCAGAGAGTTCGCAGTATAAGTAGTATGCATTGAATTGTGCCTTTGAAAATCTGTTAACCATAATTGTGCAATGACATATTCTTGATATACAGAACTGTGAAATGTTTTACAGGGAAATAATTTCCTTCTAGCTTATTCCAAAGAAGAGATTTTTGAAACCCTTTTAGAATTAAAGAGTAGAAGCTCTCAACTAATAAAACATTAATATTTAATTAAATTTTATTCCCACTGAGGACAAGGGAAAAGCAGGGATTCATTTATAAAATCGCAAATATTAGTGCTAAGTATCATCACAGGTGTAGGTGACAACAAGAACAATATGAACATTTAAAGGCAATTCCTAGTAACCACAGAGGTTGTTGGAAGTCTGCCTACTGCTTCAAAAAACCTCTTTGTTTAAGTCAGATGTTCCCTGCACTGTAGTTAATACTAAAGACCTATCAATGTTTTATATCACATGTGGTAGCAAAGATTGTACTTTCTTTCTTGAATTTTCCAAATTCTGTCCACTTCCTTATGACTTGCATAGCTCCCAGGTGGTTTTAAGCCACTATTTCCATTTTACTTCAAGGCTTCAAGAATTTTGAGCTTGGTTCAGCTAAGCATGAAAGTGTTCATATAGCATGAGAAGTCAGAGCACCCTTTTCATGAGGTTATTACTAGATTCATGTATAATACCTTTTGTAATTATAGCAAATTTCAGCTGCAACCAATAATATTTCCCCCTCACTAACATTATAAGGAGATTAAACTATTAATATGCACATGGTTTATGCATGCAGTGTGTGTGAGTCCACAGCAAATGCTTTCAGTTTCAGCACTCACACATATCTATAAGTTGATGGATACAAATCTGCACACGCACAATGATCCACAGCGAGCAGATGGCTCCACTGTCTATTGCCATGTCCACAGCACTTCCTTTGATTAAAACTTAGATTGAAGGCTGTCAGCCACACAGAACAAAACATCCTCCAGTGCATCCTGTTCAACCATTCTGATTGCAACTACTTAATAAACACACCCTTCCTGGAGATACTTCATTTGGTATTTACAGTTATTGTCTAATGGCTGTTTTAATGTACATTTGAGGCAATCAATCAAAATACCCAAGTAACAATCCTCTCCCTATATTTTCAAATAATCAGAATACTCATACTGTTCTATTCTGCACAGAGGTTTATTTCACTGTACTTTAGATTAAACTGAATGGGGATTATATTTTCCTTATTTTCACCCATTTTTTACCACAAACTAACTTTATTTTGGCTCTGACATGTCAAAGCACCAAAACATTAGTTAAAATTCAATAAAAACTGCAGTCCTATGGGATTTAAGCCTGTGCTTTAATGCTTTGCTGAAATTAGGAATCTCTGCAGGGAGACATGTAGAAGTTTGGTAACTTTCCCAGGAATTGCCAGTGAACAGATAAAACATCATTTGCTGAGTATTGCGTGAACAGCACACACATACCAATAACCCAGGCCTAACCTGAATCATGACGTTAAAAAACTCCCTGAGCAAGTCTAACTGTGCCATTAGTCTTACATTTATAACTATGTATTGGCTAAATTGTCAACATATTTTCTTTCACAGCTGCAATACAAAAACTATCAAATCTCTTTGGGATTTTTCCAAGTTTTAGTTATGGGAGAATCCTATCAGCTGCAAAATTGCCAGGTTTGTAAAGTTAGTCACCCAAAAATAGATTTACTACCAAACAGGCCTTGATTTGAAAGAGAACACAGGAATATCTGTATGCTAGTTCTCTTTAATAGCAAATTACTTAAAAAGTAAAACCAAAGCAAGAAAATAAGTCTTAAAAAGCTCACAGCTGCATATAAATTTAATAACATTAGATAAGCTTAACAAAATAATGCATTTATCAAGTAAAACTGAGTTAAGCCATCAAAGACAGCAAATTCAGACAGAAGAACTATTAGCAAGACCACCTGTATATTTCTTGCCTAATTTCTAATTTTAATACAGAATTATTTGTTACTCATTAACAGTTGGTTTCCCTTAAAAAAGGAGCCTGATCCAAAATTCATGTTGTCAGTGTTACAAGGTGAATGATAAAATGTTTATATCTCTATTTCCCAACAGTCTGACTTGCTTTTCTGAATAAATATATCATTTCTTACAAGGAAACAGAGAGGGAAACATTTTCAAAGTTAAGTAACACTCTCAGGGATTTCATATTCCCATGAAAGGAAATTATAATATTGGACTGTACTAGAATTTAGTGTAAGCTTTCAAATTACTCTTATCGATGTCTGTGAGTCTTATAAGCACAGAAGACTCACAGAAAACTATGATATAATAGGGAAACTAAAGTCATTGTACAACAGTTATACATTACACATCTATTAGTGTTTTCTAAACACTAAGAGTGACCCTGTCGAGAAAGTATATTTGTATTTCCAGATACAAGAAGAGGTAAGGTTTCACACCCAAAGATATGAAGTAATCACAGAATCACAAGAAATACTTCCCCCTGGTTTACTAGCTGCTTAAAAGAAAATAAATAAAAGATGAGAGTAAATGTTGAATTGGAAGTTAATACAAAGAAATCTGTCCTGTTGAACACCTTAAGTTTTTGGAAAGGGAGATAAGAAGACCGAGTTAGAAAGGATATGAAGTAATTCAGCATATTCAGAGCTTTGTTGTTGAGCTGCAATGGATTTAATAATGTTGTATGAGGTGCAATTTAAGGAGTGTTAACATTTAATACTGGTAAATGTTAGCAGGAAAAAGCAAATCTTGATTATACACACACAGTAGTCTGTAAATTGCCTACTACCTCTGAGAAAATAGACATTGAAGTCACTGGCAATGGTACTACAGATTCTTGGTAAAGAAATGAAGAACAACATATTTCATTGCCACAAAACTTCAGTCTCTTCCTTTCAAAGAAAACAGAAAAGGGTGAAAAGGAAGGACAAAGATACCATGTAATGAGAGATTAACTAGAGTCCTCAGTGTGGACAAGAGACAACTCGGGATATATGAAGTTATGAAAAGCATGGAGGAGGTGATTAGGCAATGATTACTTGTTTATTTCTCAGAGCACAAGAACAAGGCAGCCCTCAATGAAATTACAAGGCAGCTGCTTTAAAACAAACCAAGGGAAGTACTTTTTCATGCAGCACATAATTAAACAGCAGAACCCATGGGATGCTGTGGAGGTCAAAAAGATAAGTTAATTCAAAATATATTAGAAATACATTTTCTTAGATAGGCCTATGAGTGGCTATTAAACATGATATTCCAGATGAAATTTCCATCTTGGAAGTCCTGACGGCTACAGTACAAGGTAAAAGGATTGCTCTGCTCCTTTGTATCTGTAGCCAGCTTTGCTCTAGTTCCCTTCACTGGGCTTCTTGTGCTAACCCACTTCAGAGCTGCCATTCCTTCCTTCTTGTGCTCTGGTGCCTGACTTTCTCCATCTGTCTTTCCCTCCTTCCAGCTGTTTTCCGGATCAGCTGTTTTCACCACTGCATAAAGCCCAGATGGCTGAGCACTGAATACAGGGAGACACACACAGTTCCTGTGCTTGAAACTGAGTGATATCCCATCCTGCTCCTGCAGTGGCAGAAATAGGTGGAGTCCAGTCACACAGTGGAAATATGAAGGGGAGAACAATGCTTATGGTCTTCAGAAATATTATGTGCTGACCCCCTGAGTATCCACATGAATTATGTGTGGCTTTTCCCCCAGAATTCTGGCAGAACTCTTGGGCAGTTTCACAAACACAGCGAAAGGCATTTCCTTGATTCAAAAAAACGACCATGTCTAAACTTGAAGTCACCCTCCCAGAGGTACTAGATTTCCACAGGGAAAAAAGCTTTGATATTATCTGTATTATGTGTGTCATAAATCACTTTTATTCTGTTCCTAAAAGCAGATCAATGTTTTTAGCCAAAGCTCAACAAGCAGCCTGCTTGTGGCAGGCACAGCCCATGGAAAGTTCCATCCGGATAGTTTCAGGCTGGCAAATTTTAAAATGGAAAGAGCAACTTATAATGGAAAACGTTAAGAACTCTCATGCGTGGCTATCCAGTTCTTCCAAACTGCTTACTTTCTCTACTTAAAGTACATGCATGCATGTATGTATGTGTATATTTTCACATGCATTCAAACTGGCACCACTAAAATGATACCAAGAGAATGTTGTTTCTGCAAATTTCCTTCCCCACTGAACAGCTTTTGCCTGGGTTTTCCAGCTTGCTCAGCATAAGCAGGGCATTTTGAACATGGCACAATACCATTTTAAGCCACTATTACAGTTTCAGCTACCACAGTTGGCAATTACTTGAAGAAAAGACCGGCCTGTTGAAGAGTGTATAACCGAGCCCGCGAGGACCCTTTGGGATATTCCAGGTTCCGAGCAAGCCAGCAGCTGTGAGCTGAACAGAAAGCTCGCAGTGCTGACCGAGCTCTCCTTGCAACACAATACCACATTGTCCGGGACAAGCGTAAGAACACTCCTTCTGCAGATAAGATGAGCTTGGCAGAGGTGCCTTTTTGATAGCCATATTTCACTTGCAAGATAAACACATCAAAAAAGCTTAAAGCTTATTTTTTTTCTTTTTTTTTTTTCCCTGTGAAGAGTCTCTGTATAAATAAGTAAGTAAGTAAATACTTTTGGCTGTGACACCACAGCTCTCCCACGCTTGGGGCAGCTGCGGGCGGGTGGACAAGCGTAGGGTGCCGGACAAGCGTGTGCTTTTGGCAGGGGCCTGGGGCCGGGAGGCTCCGCCGCGGCTGNCGGCGGGAGGTGCGAGCAGGTGGCGGCGGGGATGCGGCATGGCCGAGGCACCCGAAGCCCCGCACCGCACCACCGGCTCCACGCTGCTGCACCCGCTGAGCGCGCTGCTGGGCATCCCGCTGGACCAGGTGAG
>VXBU01016060.1:494226-575922 GCA_013400315.1 Bombycilla garrulus | reverse complement strand
TGTCACGCCGCGTGTGCCCGAGGGCCTCGGGAGCAGCGCGGAGAGCCCGCGGTAGGAGCCGGTTTGGGCGGGGGTCGGGCTGCTGTCACCGGGAAAGCCTTTCGTTTTTCCCGGCAGTGCCTGGCGCTTTTCCTGCTCTCTCAAGAAGTCGCTGCTGGATGCTGCTGGATGCTGTCAGTCGCCGTGTTGGGCTGACTGCGGTAGTTTGGAATGCTTCAGGAGCTCGGGTGCTGGTCCACCTCTAGCAAACGCGTGGGGAGGAGTCCTTACAGCCCTGTAGGGAATCGTTATGCTCAGGCACTGCTTTCACTGCTACAGGACTGTAGAAGGGACGCTCAGAAGTCACTTCCAGCCTAGTCCAAATGCCTGATGGAATTGCGAAGTGCATATATGGAGATAGGCAGAACACACAGACACACACACACACACACAAGTGATCTTCTGGGACGGCAAGTTTGCATTCAATCCTTAACAACATCATAGATTTTTGGCTGTGGCGGTGTTTTCGAATTGTTTATAGTCTAGTTAACTTTATCCCTAACAGGCAGAAAAACGCTGCTTTCCCCTACCGCTGCTTTTTATTGTCTTTCAAGCCTGCATGCACCTGCTGCCTTCCTGCATTCTTTCAGCAACAAGGAAGTTAAGTATGGAAGTTTTTGCTGACCAGAAAAAGACTCCACCAAGCTACTAGGAAGTTGAGCTGTGCTCTAAGAAACCAGGGCAGGAGAGGTGTGCTTGGTAAAAAATCAACAGAAGATTGAGATTTATTTGCTTTCTTCTGTTTGCAGAGTGAGTGGTGCTATGTGTCATTTTTTACTACTGTTTGTTTTCAAAGCTGAATAAGGAATATGTCATTTTGTAGATTAAACTCCTTCATCTAACCATGCCAGTTTTCCCTTTTACTGACAGAAAACAGGTTTTGATTCAAGAAGAGAGATATGTTGCTCAACACTAAAACAGTGAAACAATAAAGGCCTATAATTATCTGTGAGCTATTAGTTTAGGAGAGGACACATGAATAGTGATAGGTTCTTTTTTGAGGTATTCCATGCCATAATTGACGAATACAGGAACACGAAAGAAACCAGGAATAGCAAACATTTACTGTTCCAGCTTGCTTGTGGTGCCACAGTGTACGTACAGTGTTAGGCTGACTCAGTTCCCAAACAATGAAGTCTTGACAGACTGCAGTTTTTCTTTCTAAGCTTTCAAAATCTTGCCCTTCCATTCAGCTGAGCTGATACAAAGATGGTGTTGTCAGTGGAGAAGCTTCTTCTCGTGCTCTTCTGGGCCTGAGGACACTTCATTACATCTGGTTACGTGCTGTGTTTGTTTCTGGGCTCTGGTCTTATGGGTGCTGGTGGTGGACACCTCTGTGTTTGGTGTTTTGTGTCTCGAGCCCACAGCAGTAAGCAGGGCCCACGTGCTCTGGGGTCAGAAGTGTGTGTGCAGGCTGTCCCTGTCCATGACCCTGCTGGCTCCAGTGGCACAGGGCAGTGATGGGCCAGGAGGAACCCCCCCTTGCTGGGGTTTGTCACAGAACTGCAGCACAGCTGCAATAAAATAGAGCTTTCCTCACCTGAAAATCCCTGTCTGTAATTGTCCCTGTGAGATTATGCCATTAATACTTTTTAAAAATTTCCCCCACGTCTGTTGCCCCACTGCAGTGTGCTGCTCCATGCCAAGCATCAGGGATTTCTGCTGTCCTGGAATAGGATGTACTCAGATTGTGGGTATGTTTGGAAGCACTATGCCACCACTGTTCCCTCAAATCACATGAGTCAACTCTGATCTGCAGTGCTAAGGCACTCAGAAGCAAAATAAAAACTTTTTCACATGACTCTTCTGCCTGGTGGATTGCTTACCTTCCTCATAAGAATGATAGAGTGTTTTGTTGAGTTGGGGAGAAGTTCAATCACCTGCTCCCCTACACAGAATGGAGCTCTGTATATGAAAGACAGCTTTGCCAGGTCTGAATCCCATGTGGAGCAGGGACTGATTTTACATGAGCCCCTCACTGCAGTGCTGACAGGCTCTCTGTTCCTTCTGCTCAGTGACCAGGTTGCAGCAGGGGACGTATCTTTGGTTTGCCACTCTGTGTCCACATCATTGTGCTCAGCCTTTTGGATGGTGGCAGCCCCAGACCCCCTCTGGTCCATGCAGCTGGCAGCTCCCTATGGCTGGCCCTGAACCTTCAAAAATGTCAGAAAGTGCCTAGAGAGCGAGAGGCAAAGGTGGAGTTTAGACCCTCCAGGTCACTGTGGTGTGTGAAAGCCATATGTGTCTATGTTAAATGAACAGAGGACTTGTCCCTTCTTTTATAGAGATGGTTTTCCATGAGAACTGTGCTGTGAGAGAGATTTCACTCTGTGTTAAAGGCCAGAAAAAAAGTTGAGATGAAGGTCTGTGAAATGAAGGTTGTAATCATTACCCTTTCATTGCTGGGGCAGAAAAGCTGTGGTAATGGTACTTGGAAAATATTTTGTCATCTCAGAAGCAGCTGTTGTATCACTCACTATGGGAAGCATGGATGACCATGAAAATGTCGTTTTTCACATTGGTGATTTTCTTTAGTACAGAATTGCAGCTTGGGTTTAAAAGCAGCACAGAATTACAGAGGATGGAGTTCCTATCTGCACTGTGTACTTGGGGGACCACTCACCTTTTCCTTAGGAGACAGTGCACTGCATGAGGACATAGCGGTGTTTTCTACCTTAGATGCTAAAACAATCCTGATGTGTCAGCATGTATTTGCATGTCTCTTCAATGGATGATTGATCTTTGAATTTAGCATTGAAATACTATTTTCTAAGAAGTGCTGTATGTGGTAACAAGATTAATGATCTTGAAAGAGGATGAAAAGACTCTCTGTTCAATTAATTCTCATATCTCAGGAAAGCAGACTTTGAAGTTTAGCTGACTTTTGTTCTAAAAATATCTGTCTAGGTCAATGATATACCTTCAGCAGCACTTGCAAAAGAATTTTGGGGTGTGTTTTATTTCCATGTCATGTATTCCCCAAATCATTGATGCTGGAATGTCATCCCTCCAGTATGCTTACATAGTGACTTTTGGCAAAGTATACACTTTTTTTGTTATATATGCCCAAAATCACCAATTTTGGGATATAGTCCTCTACCATAGATCAGTGAGATATGGGAAGTTAAACATTAAGCTTTTTATAATGTAATTTATCTAAACAAGGCACGTTTGTGTAAAAATACTGCGAAAAAATAAATACACGATTTCAAGCTATATTAAAAGTAGATTTAATGGCATTGTTTATTTATATGTAGTTTTACCATGCCTTCCTAAGCTCTAGGTGTCTCTAGGAGTAATTCAGGCTCAGAGAGTTAAGACACATGATTAAAAAGTTTCACTTCTCAAGGTTATTTTGTAGTACTCTTGATATGCCAGGTTACCTATTGCTTTAGAAGTAGCAACCCTAGTGCAAATGGTCAAATGCTGTATAACAAACTTTACATTTTAACAGGCCTTGTTACTCTGACCTGTGATCAGACAGTACCAAGGCTGTTAACTTTGCGGTAAGTAAGTTCAGAGGAAATTCCCTCAAAAAACTGTATGAGCATCTTAAGAGGGCTATTATTTATAATAATATACCATTAATTTTGGTATTTCATTGATGAGGCCAGCCATGTTTCCCGAAAGAGAGAAAAAAAAAGTTCACTTGAACTTAATTTTGACTTTGTCTGTTGGTAGGAATGAAAAATTTTTCATTTTAATTCTTTCATTTTAAGTCATCTGCATATTCATATTTTGGCAGCAGTTTAAATAAAAGACTAACTGTGGAGGGATTCCAAGATTCACTTGGGATAGTTGGAGTATTAAAGATGTCTTTCCACCAGTCCTTAAGTCTGAATAACTCTCTGCACAAAGCATGCTGGTTTAAAAAAGGAGAAAGAGGAAAAAAGTATATGTATCTTTTTAACTTTTACAAAAATCAACGTGTATTCTGATCTGAAAATCAGGGATGCTTTTGTTAACTTTTTTTCCTTTTGCTGTCTGACTTAAGTTTTACTTCTCTGCCTTCTGATTTAACTAGTCAGAAGATGTGTTAGTCCCAAGCCTCTTTGCCTGACTTTTCTTACCCACTTTTTGGGCAGTGTAAAGTTAAATTAAAAACTAGCTTTCTAGGAATTTAACAGACTTTAATCTGTGAACTTTGAGAATCCTTTAATGGTTGTCAATAGAGACATTAGAAAATGTAATGCTGAGGAAAGAAAGGTAATTTGTTACAGTCCAAAGTGAGATAACTGAAGATGGAAGTTCATTAAAGATTTAAGTGGGGTTAGTATCAGGTTTCTAATTGAAAAAAAGCTGCTCTGAAGCACTGGCAACAACTGTCATGGCTGCTGTGAACTATGCTATATTTCAATTTCCTAATGTCATCATTTTACAATTGAAAATTCTATATTTCCATTTTGAATTGCAGCAGTATTTGTTACATTAAATTCCTTCCTGCCTAACAAACTCTATGCAAAAAAAACAAAGCCATGTAAATTTTAGTTATTTGAGAAGCAGTAAGAAAAAATGAAAATGGAATCCAACATGTTTATAGAGAAATATTACTTACATTGCCAAAACCAGCTTTCATTTTGATATTTTCTGACTTTTGGTACCTAGATTTTTAAAACTGTTTTCCTTAAAAGAAACCATTAGCTTTTTACTATAATGCCATGAAGGACAAGGCATGATGTAAAGAACAGAGCAAGAATCTTGGTGATCCTCATCTGAGTCCCCAGTTAAACAGGTGCTTGTGAACAGGGCAGTTCATAGTGCATTTACAGTAAATCCTGTCTCTAACTTGTTTCAGTCACTTGTGCAAGGTCCAGGATTCTGCATCCTCCTGGACAGTCCTGGGACAGAGGTATGGTACTTTCTTCCAGAAATACAGGCCATCTCCAAAGATTTTTTTCTGCTTAGGCCAGCTATCACTAACAATTGCAATAAATACATGTTCTCCTCTGCTTTGGAAACATGTGCTGCCTTTTCCAACATGTTCTCACTGTATTTGGCACTGCAGTCTTGAACCTTATGGCTGATGTCTTGATGCTATGAGTGTAAATATTTCCACATCCCTCATGCCTTGAAAACAAAGCCTGTCCTATTAAGTTTTTTTAATTTGGCAAGGGACAAAAGTGCAACTGGAATCAGCTGCTTACAATTTTCCCCCTTTTAAAAACTTTCCTTCTCATCTGTGTTAAATGAGATCTGGAAAAATAAACGTTGAAGGGAGCATAAAGTTCCCTGAAACCTTTTCTGCACATTAATCATGCCAGCACTGATTTAGTGGTGCTCTGCAACTATTTTGAGAAAAATCTAAAGCAGTGATGAAGACTTTTGGGCTCTAGCCTAGGGGTCTAGGCACTGAGCACAGAGCTGGCTCTGTGTTTTCGGGGGAGCCCCTGATGCTTAGCGGTTTGCTGTGCATTTGCCAGCCTGGCACGGTATTTAATACTGTGGCTGCTCCTTGGCACCTGTTACAGCTCACAAGGATGGGCAGCACTGGAGGCAGGCTTGCCAAACTGCAAAGTGGTGCTGCTAGTGCCTGGGGAGGGGAGGCTGGGCTTGGCATTACTGCAGGAATCCAACCTTTTGGACTTGGCCAAAATCAAGTAATGAGTAACATAATTTTTATAATGTGTCAATAGACCACATTTTACTTTGGAGTGAAAAAAATCCATCTCTATGTGGCTTAGTAGTTACAGATAACCTTGAGGGTACCAAACCTCATCTCCTGGGTGCTTGGATAGTCTGGTGAGGGTCATCAAGGAGATCTTCCAGAAACTCAGGCCAGCTCTTTAAAGTACAACCTGATGCAAAAATTTCTACGGTTAGTTTACTAATAGTGGTGAGGTGTTTATATTTATGTGTAGTTTGGACCAGGAGGAGTGTGCTTCGGGAAGGAATCCCTTGCCTGTCCCCATTTGGCACACTTTGGACACAAAGTGGCCCTGGAGCATCTACACAGGGCTCCTTTCTGAGAATGTGAAGCCTAAGGTTGCTCCCCAGGGACCTGCAGTGCTGCAGCTGTTGAGGGGCACACAGCACTTGAGTGCAGCTCCTTGGAACTGACACCCTCCAGACAATGAGTCACAGGAATGATGCACCTCACCCTCAGCTGCTTTGCTCTTCAGACCCGTTTTTGCTCCACCTCAGCACTTGCTCAGATGGACATAGAGGAATTCTCTGACCTTCATCTGGTGGTTTCTTCAGAGCACAGCACTGGTCAGGCTTGTTTGGTCACTTCTGAATGGGTGGAATCCAGCCCATTCTGCACAGGGCTCAGCCAGGGCAGCCAGGCCTGCCTCTGCCAACAGAGAGAACAGCCCACGGAGAAAAACAGCGAAGGGAAACCCTTTGGGTGGTCCTTTCCCAGAGCAAAATTGCATCAGTCTCCCTTCCTATGACCTTAATTGGAAATACTTATTTTCACCAGTCCTTTTTTTCCCTGGCTTAGAGCATTTTAAACAGCTTTTTTTTCAAAATCACAGGTGAACACAGACACAAAACCAAAAGCACACATTCAGACATATATGGTTTTTTAGAAATTTTTTGGATGGGGACTACTTACAGTATGTTGCATCCTTAATGGAGTTGAGTGGAAATATTTTTTCTCTTGTGTTTTGGGCTTCCCTCATGATATGAAAATTCCAGGCTTAAAAAAAACAAAAATCTTAATAATGTGAGACAAAAAAGCCTTGTAAACATATTTTTGAATAAAATATATTGAAACACAAATTTCCAAAGAATTTATTATCAATCATTCCTCTAAGTGTTAGTAAAATACCCAAATAGAAGGCAATTTTTAAAAACAAAATCCAAAGTATTAACTAGACAGCTTTTGCAGCCAGGAATTCTTTTTATTTTTTTCTTCAAAAGGAAATGTTACTCATTGTTCTGAATATTTTGAAGAAAGTGAATAAATTAGTCTGTAGCATGAAGGTTACGATGCTATCTGGACTGAGGCAAAACAAATACTAAATATCAGAGCAATTCTGCATTTCCCTCTTTCTGGTTGCTTTGTCCTTGTGAGATTTGAGCACTCTCAACATTTACCTGGTGTTTTATCTGGTGACAGACTGTCTGGATCATGGGACTTTTGCCTGTGCCCTTGTGTCACACCCTGCAGTGTAGTGGGTGGGAAGCTGTCTCAAAGCATGTGAGTTGCCTCCCTAGATGACTTAAGCAAAAATCAAATAGACCTGAGTGTGTGTATCTGGCTGCTAAATCCCAGACAAAAATGTGACAACGCTATAGAGTAGCAAGTTTAAAATTTTTGATCAGTGAGAGATTATATTCTGTGTTCTTCACGTTCAGTGAGGGTGTCAAGCTGGGGATATCTGGGATTAAAAAGGGAGGCAAGAAAATACTCGTTTAAATACTTTCTTTGAATTATGTGCAGAATACTAGAAAAACTAAATAACAATTTCAGGCCAAGAAACAGACTTCAAATGCTGACTGTCATGAACAGTGTGAGTGTTTGCTGCTTCCATAGGCCCTGGTCTTGTGACAAAGCTCTAATTGGACTTGAGCAATTTCTTCATTTGTGGTTTCTTGTTCAAGTGCAATTTGGCCCTGGTATGCAGATAGGGCAGGAATGGGGAAGGCAAAATGACAAGACAAAAGCTAAAACAGTTGAGGACCCCCTGCTTTCAACATTTCTTGAATAATTCCTGTTCTTGTTTTCATGCTCATGTATTGGTTTTAAGTAAAACTTTTCCTTTTTAAAGGACTACTGAGTAGAAAAGTTTTAATTTCTAACTCTTACATCGGGCTTAAATGACATTATAAACTGGTGAAAGTAGGTTTTTCTCTGTTACCAGTGTGAGGTAGTGTTAAAGAGAGTAAGGTATTGAATGTTACTCTCATGTGCACACACATGGAAGGCACATTCAAATCTACAGTTTGCATTAAGTATTTATACCAGCAAATTCCACCTGATATATCAATAATTTATCTGTTTAAGAGAGAGTTTTATAATTACTCTGTTCATTCGCAAGTGGAGTTTGTGTAGTCTGACATTTACACTTCTTATGTGTCAGGGTTTCTCAGGATATTTTGCCAACTATGCTGTATTGAAGGTGAAAACAAAGTGTAGACAAATGGAGGCAGTGACCGAGAAATTAAAGTTGATTTTTTTTTTTAATTAAATTCAGTTTCTGATGGCAGCATTGGGCATCCACAGTGAGTTGTAGGTACTGTCCCACAGCTGTCTATGCCTCAGTGTGTATGTTTGTGTTCATGCTAATTCTCTAGAGGCAAAAAAAATTGTGGGGTGTAGTTGCCACAGCAACAATAACACCACGCTCAGGGTATGGGTGAGTTTTCCCTACTATGTTCAAGTATGTTGAAAGTGTAGGAATATTGCTGTGAGACACTGTGAAATACAATAGACTCTTGAGATAGGAAACACTTATTTGTTTTTTGTTCAGAGAATATAATTTTAATTTTGTGTTACCTTTATTGCCACTTCTCTGATAGGGTGTCATTTCTTGATTTGCAAACCTAACAGCGCAGAGAGGAAAATGGGCTCAGCAGTTTGGAAGAAGAAAGTTTCAGAGGTGTTCTGCTGATTCTAATCAGTAAATAAAATGAGAATTGGAACAAAGAACGGCCAGGGCAGAGTGACACAACTATATTTCTGTTCCATTGTGTTGGTTTTGTCAATGAAAAGATGACTATAGCTGTTCTTTGCCATGAATGAAAATTTGAACTAGAGAAAAGAGAAAAAAATACAGGGTAAGTTCATTTTCTTAAACCTGCTAAAACAATGTGAAGGAACTGAGAGGTTTGGTTTAGAAATGTGACTTCTAAGGGAGATCATGGTGAAAGTGTATGTGAGCAGGATGAAAGAAATCCATCTAGGCCTTAGAGTAATAGAATGTGTTGAAAGATCATTTAGCTTCAACCCTTATGCCAGGGAACCTTCCACTAGGCCACGTTACTCAAAGCCCCAGGTGGCCTTGAACACCTCCAGGGATGGGCACTTCACAGCCCTTCTGGTCAAGTGAAGAAGGGAGTTATTCCCTTCTGTCTCCCAGTGTTTCTTCACGTTCAGAGGAACATGTGATAGGCTGCAGGTTCAACAGTGATTAAAATTAAGGTGTTTTCCATATAGTCCAGACTTGGCTGTGAAACCCTTTCAGCAGGAGGCTGCTAAAGCCAAGAACTTGGCCAGAGCCAGATAGGACTTGGATGCTTGTATGAAAGACATGAGTTTCTAGGGTAAGCATAGTTAAAAGAAAAAGCTTTTGGAAGTACCTGTTCTTCTTCTGTCTCCTTTCAGGGCTTGTTCCCACTGATTTCTGTCAGCCCCGCCTCTGGTGTTGCTGCTGCCTTTAGGATCTCAAATCGCTGCTAACAGTCCAAAGCATGGCTATCTCCATTATGGGTGAGTGGCTCTGCGAGAGTCATCATCCCCTCCCAGACCTTAACTCCATGCTGGATTTATTACTTGAATTTCTTCACGTGGTGATAATATAGCAGGAATCACCAGATCTCTGCAGGGAAGATCAGCCAATGCCAGGAGAGGTCACTTCTCCGACATCCCGCTTTCAGGCAGACCCAGCTGCAGCTGTTCTTCTGTTTATTAGTTTATATAAAAAGTAACTGGCTCCTTATATGATTTGCAATGTATTCCCCTGTTGGGTTATCCTTTTACTTTTCTGTTCTGGTTTTTAACTGCTGGGGGATTTTTGTCCATATGCTGAGCACTTTCCCTCTGTTCAGGTCATGATGCATATCTTTTGTGTTGTATTTGATAGTTTTGTGATCTGCATATATTCTTTGAATAGATTATGCCAGCAGGTGTCTGGTGAAGTCTGCCTTCATCCTTTGATAGGGTTCTGACATCCTGATTTGTAGTCTGTTACCTATCTGCTTATCAGTCATACATTTTTATGTGCACCATTATCTCAGTTGCCTAGGTGTCTCAGTTAGACTTCCTGGTTTCTGTTTGTTTTGTTTTTTGTGGTTTTTTTTTTTTTTTTTTTTTGCCTAGATAGAGTTGAGTTGGGGTTTAACTGATTACCATGAGAAAATAGATACCATATCTGCCTTCTCTCTTTCCTTTTCCTGTGGCACTTCAGTTTTTGAGCATAGTCACCAGGGAGGATGATTGATGTACCTGTCCAGTTTTAGAAGACCCAAAATGGCAAGTGTGCCTGTTTGCTGTGTCTAGGATCACAGTCTTTTGCAAATGCTTGGAGAATTTCTGTCTACAAGACAGTGGCCTCATTTATTTGCTGACAGGTGGGACTAGTGGCTTGTGCCCTGGGAAAGCTTCCAGTGGTCTCTGGGGACTCAGGTCACCGGTCACCTCCAACTCCCGAGTCTCCTCTCCCTTGTCCCATATAAACTCCATGCCACACACTGCACCAGAGAAACTGAAACACACCCCAAATCCGAATCTGCACCTTAGTGCTGCAGTAACAGTGGGAAAAACACCGTGTGTGTTTTGAGATAGTGGCGTTTACTAAAATCAAACCTGAAATGCTTTCTCAAAGTGCCTCTGAGATACCCAGATGTTAGTGGTATAAAAACTTGCCACAGAGAGATGGAAATACATTTTGTAAGCCAGCTGGGCAGATCGTGCAGTGTCCTAGTTCTTTCAAGGCATGTTTTTTTTTTTAGTCTTTATGTGTAAAGCGCTTGCTTGAAAGGGAAATTATGATTGTTTATGCAACTTAAAGGATTATTGAATTCCTTTTCCCTGGTTATGTTCAGATTCTTAGGGTATTTTGAGAAGAGTTCACTTGGAGTTTTTGAAATTTTGTTGTTGTACTTTGTTTCTTGGATAATAAGATGCCTGTCACTGCACAGTAAGAGGATCACTGTAATAATTTTAAAATGTAAGAACATTCTTCTCCTTTTTTTCCTAACTGTTGAAGAGGGAAAAGTGAGACTTATTCCTATTGCCTAAGAAAAGCAAGTTAAATTTCTGCTAGTGCTGACTCATAAGCATGGAAAGAATACAGAAAAAACATGATTAATCAAATGTGAGTGAGTTTTTTCCTCCTCATATCACAATTATCTTTGGAAAATATCAGTGTTATAAACCAATGTTGTGCTGTACTGCAAATAGGACGATAGAGCTACAGCAGGGGGATACGTAAAGAAGGCTTTAATGAGGCAAGGAAATTAAATCTTTTTCCTCAAATATAGTGCAAATAAAATTAATTTCTAGCAAAAGCCAAACACCTCAAACACCACTTTTTTTCTTTCTCTTTTTTTTTTGCTTGCATTTCTTTATTCACCAACTGACGCTTATTCATGCTGTGTGTTTTCCTGTTAGTTTTTGTTTTGATTTGGTTGCTAAGTTTGAAAACTAGGAAATGTGGGCTTTTTTGGTTTTTGTTATTTGTTTGTTTAATTTGAGGGGGCAACCCCTCAAATTCCTTGAGAGCATGACTTTTTTGAAAGGTACTGATGATTTCCAAATATGTTAGTTTGGTGGTGGTTGAGATGTTTGACTTGTGCCAAGTACTGAGCACTTATCATCTCCAAGTTACTTGTTTTCAATAGTGTCTGAAGCTGAGTGCCTAAAATTAGACATGCTCCAAAGTTCAGCTTTCAGAGATATTTACTATAGATGTAAGGTGCTTGTAACAGGCATAACTAAACAGCTGGGGTTATGTTCTTGTCTTTTTGCATGGTTCACAAACCAAAATAAATGGTCATGCTGCAAAATCTGAGCAGAAATAAGGAAACAGAAAAAAAGCCACAAAAGGATATTGTCACTGTACATGTTTTATTGGTGTCTTCTCTTCCTGCCACAGTTCTGAAGGGATTAAAAATAAGTCTGCAGCCCACATAAATGAAGGTTAGATAAAAAGCACATAGCAATAATTTCACTTTTAAACTGTAGAACAATAGGATCAGTATTTGGTAGTTATGAAAGTGAGTATCTGGAGCTAGCAGCTAACAGAGATTTGCTGGTTCTGCATGGTCACTGTAATAGCAAAGGAATTAAATTAAGATAATTGTGCTTGAATTGAAAAAAAAAGGCAGCACATACAGAGCTCTTTGGAAATAGGCTAAAATGAAGAAATAGCTAGCTAAGAAATCTGTTGGCCAGCAGAATCAAGTGCCTTGGGGGAAATGTGTGACTCAGCAAGCTGCTGGAAAATATAAAGTTTTCATTCTTTTTGGATGCAAAAAGAGTGAGTTTTACTATCTCCTATATTTGAAAATATAATTGTCTAAATATAAGCCAATTTTCCCAATTAAATGGTTCTGACTAAGGTTTACTGCCAAAAAATGCGGTTGTGCATATATTTCCTGCCCTTGTGCCACGCTTCTTTGTTTTATTTCCATGTGAAAAACCTCTCTATTGTGCATCTGCTTGAGCTGACTGAAAATTAATTCTAAAGAAAAAAGTCTGCACTGTACATTTCTGCGTCTAAACTTACTTGTCTAGAGTACTTTTATACTAGTTTATACTTGTTTTAGAGCTATGCTTCAGGATTTGATGAATTGCTTGACTTTCTTGCCCATTGAAAGGAAAAGAAATTTAGATGGACTAGCTCTGGTATCAAGATGAGTGTTAGGACAGATAAAACCTATCCTTTTCTCTAGTGAAGTCCGTGCATAAACTTTTTAAGGATGTCCTAATATGCTAATTTTTACAGTGCCCATATTTTAAGTTACTATGAATATGACTGAGCATTTAAATACAGGATGTTCCAGATTTTCTGTGTTTAAGGGCCTAATAAAGTGTTACATAATACCATTGCAATGTCTGAAAAGTTTAGTCTTTGATCAAGCCACTAATTCCAAGGATAATGTGCTTAAATTTAGCACAGTGCTGACAGTTTCTGCAGTGGGAAAAAAAAACCCCAACTTTCTTTTGGCTTAGAATAACCTGTCAAGTTGGCACTTTCTTCCCTTTACTGATATTTGTTTCTTTCTGTTGTGTGCACTTACTGGGATATCACTGGGATAATGAGAATAAAACTGTTCTGTTTGTACTGGTTTGTATTTTTAAAGACCACTGACATTTTTCTATAGAAAAGGAACCGAAAATAGAATTGCACAGACATTGCAGCAGCAAGAATGGGGCAAGTTATTTTAGATATGCCAGTTCCCATTCTAGTGATGGATTGCACTTTAGGCCTACTGTTTTATATTTAAATTGATGAATATGCGCAGGCTCAAGGCTTTCATCTGGCCTGAAAGTTAAGCGTTTTTCTGAATTGGGACTTTACCAACACTGCTATAAGGATCCTGCCATTCCTGCGTTCAGGCAACTGCCATTGGTATTTGGGGAAGATAATTTACATTGAAGTCAGAGAAAGACCTGCCAGCAGAGTGGTTGGGTAGACAAACATTGGTCTGTATTCCTTTTTTGTGTTTTGAATATATCAACTGTGTACTTATCAGTTACACAGACAAAGTGAAAAGGTGCTTGGACAGTCCTGCTTCCTTTTTGATGCTGTGGTGTCCATCCATTTTCTGTGGTGAATGAAGGGACACAGAATTGTGGAGTGGGAGCTCAGTAGTGCTCTTGAGAGGTGGTGTGGAAATAACTCTTTGGGACTGGGGTGACTCATCACACCTGAAAAGACTAGCTGGGGTCAGTATCTGTTATCCAAGAATTCCCTGGTGAGAAAAAGGTGGGGAAGTGGTGTCTATAATGATTATGGAAACCAAAGATCCAAGCTCCAGGTAGGTGCCTGAGCCCTGCAGGTGGCTTAGAAAGAGACGGGGGGAAGCAGTGCTGTGGTGTTCCCACCCTGAGAGCTTCCTAGATTTCTAGGGACTTTCAGAGAAGGCTTTGCAGGGACTCAAGTGTCTGCTTTGTTGTATTTGACTCTCCTGGAGTTGGGGCTTTCTGGGCATTGCTGACAGAAGAGCTGGAGTGATGGAGCAATGTGGTGATAAGGCCGGTCTGTTCCCTCTATATCAGTATGAATCTATGCATAACCAAGGAGGGTAGATGGTACAAGATGTCATCTTTCCTACCAGAAGTACCTGATCCAAGTGACTCTTCTCTGAGGAAGCAAAGCTGGTCATTCTGGTATTGGGTTTTTTTGCTTGTTAATTTTGTTGTGATTTTTTTGGGGGTGTGTCAAACTTCTTGTTTGGATAACAACACTTCACTTCTCTTTTCCTTTTCTTATTAAAATACACTTTATACTCTGACCTGCTGGCTGTAGTTCTGCTTTTAGACATGTCTGACACGTAATACTGTGCAATACTCCACCTGCACAGAGGTATGTCAAATTATTCTTTTAAAGTATTTTTTGGAGTTAAAGGTGCTGTAATTAGTGTGCTGCCTCACTGCTGAGAAATGAAGAAATGAGACAGATCTTCTAATAACCTAAAGGCGTTCTGGTTTAAAAGTACCACCAGAATGACTCAAGTCTCCAGATTGTTTGATTTTGTTCTGTTCCTATTACAGGTAGGAGTTAGTGCTGACTGTCTTATATACAAGGGAGTTTCATCATTTGGCATCACTTTCTGAGAGAGCAGTAATTAATGTAGTACAGGTAGTGGCAGAACATTGCTGCACAGAAATGATCATTGCTTAAACATCTGTTCAACATACAGACTCATTACAGCTCAGTGTGAGAGCTGTTGACAGTGAACTAAAGCTGGCTTTGGATCAGGTCCACATATTAGATTTATCAAAGGCAAGTGTATGGGAGTGTGACTTAGCATTATGATGTAGATTTGACTTCTCAAGCTTACTTTTGACTTAAATGCTTTTCTTTTAAAATTTTTGATGACTCAGGATTTAAGCTATAACTATATTTTGTGTCCTGCTGGTGATTATTCTGCTAGTGATTTCATAGAGGTAATCCAGAAAGAACATCTGGTTCAAGTTTTGAGTCTAAATCATGGAAGGATATTTGACCCTGTAAGTAGGGAAACAGAATTTACCCAGGAAAACAGCACAACAAGCAAAAATACTGTCAGTTTTATATATTGTACTTTACCAACTCCATTTTCTGCATGCAACTGCACAAAAACCACCAAGGCTATGACAACTTAGTGCTGCTTCTGAGCAGGACAATAATCTTAAATTAGTCACACATACATGCTTTTCTATCTCTGTCTCTCCCATGAGAGAAATTCTATTTTCAAGCCTTTGCTTCTGTCGGCCCAAAATCTTCTATCGGACTCCTACAGCACACAGCCAGAGAAATAAGTTGTTTCTGCATAGTACTAGAGATGTGACATGTCAGAAGCAGAATAATCAGTATTTCCCCAATGTAAATTAATTTGTGTCCTCTGATCCGTGCTGATTGCAGTCTGCAGTGACTGGCTAGGAACAGAAAATACAGCATCCTGCAAGTGACAGTCAGTTCTGCTTCCCTTTCAAACGCCTGTTTGTTCTGGCTCTCAGTGCACACTGAGTTCTATGCAAAGCAATACCACTGTGGGCAGTAAGGGGAACTGCATGGACGATGTTACACAAATCCTTTTCCCTCATGGAAGCCTAAGTCAGAATTCTAGCAGTGGGAAGCTTGACATGGTCTCTATGATATTGCCCTCCTTTTTGGAGGTGCTTGTCCCCTCCCTGTGTAGAGTTAAGTGATCTCTGCAGAGAGTATTTGTCCTTATAGTTCATAAAAATAGTCTGGAAGATCAAAATATTTTGAGAAATTTCAGCAAGTATCAGATATCTTTGAGATCTCATTAAAGACTATTCCATCTCTTTCTTAACACGCCCCTTCTAAATATCACACTTTTGATGTTACAAAATGCTGTAATAACAGCAGGTCTGTTTTTCAACATCAAAGTAGAAATGTCTCCAGCAAAGTGAACTTAAACATGTTGTTTGCCAGGCATCTTTGGTTATACGTGCAAAATATTCTTTTAAACATGGAAAAACAAATTACTGCATTTCTGTAGTTCTTGCTTTGTTCTTTATCATCCTGGAAGATGAGGCTGATCTCTGGCAGAGTGGAATGCTTTGTTATGGCATCCCCTTTCCAAAATACTACCCAAGTGCTGTTGTATTCCTCAGACAGTGGTTTGACTTGAGGAGTTGCTATTGCTGTCAGTAGTTTCTGTTAGCAAGGTTCTTTATGCTTTTCCAAATACTGAAAACAGCTGTTTGGTCATCTGTGGTAAGTCTGTGAATAGAGGAGAAAGTCTAATTTACCAGATAAAAACCTTGTAGCAGTCTCCTAAAATAGTTCTCACACACCCATTAGTACATGGCAACAAATAAAGAGTATCTTGACCGTGAGCTGTAATTTCATTTTTATACTGAACCACCATGAGAGACCTCTGTTCTTATACTTCTGCTCATCAAATGAAATGCAGATTTAAACTTTAATTCTCTTATTTGACTGATAAGTCCAAGCCCTGGAATAAAAGTAGAGGTATCTTCTGCCATATTTTTAACCCGACTGCATCATCTGCTACATGTTGAAGTGGACATGTGCCTGGATGCTGGCTGGGAATATTCTGACAGCCTGGCTGTGCTCAAACATGCTTGAACCTCTGTCTGTGAATGTGTGTGAATGTGCAGCATGCCAGGTTTTTATCCAAAGACTCTGTGCTCTTGAGCACCTTGTCATCCAACAAGGGTGAGTTAGCAGTGTGACTGCTTGTAGTGATTGTAAGTTACAGCATTAATAGGAATTTTGCTTACAGAGGACGCTCTGGTTTGGGTAATGGACTTAATTGCCATTTGGAGTTTGGAGAGAACTGCGTGGTCAATTTGTTATATCCTTCTAGATTTTTGGAAAGTGAGATCAGATTTTCTGCAAGCCTAAGGGAGGAAAAATGTAGTAGAGGAAAAACAAAGTATTTTTGTGGTCAAAATAGAATGCAGGATATTTCCCTTTCCTTAACTGTAAGGAAAAGGTTAAAAGCACTAAAATAAGAGGCTATGTGTTTGTACTTAACTATCTCTTCCTAGAGTGTGATCTAGTAACTCTCAAACGTATATTGACACTTTTTAAAACAGGGAGATTTGCAGATGCAAGGCATATGGGGTGAGCAGAAATGAAACTTCCTGAAGTGGATTATCAGCAGCCTACCTTCAGTTACAAGAAGCAGTGACTAAGACTCTTTGAAATTATTTGGTTTAAAGGTGTATAGTCAGGTTTTATCTCCTCTCATATTTTCTGTTTTCCATCTCAAGAATTTCTAACTAGGAAAAATGCTTTCTCTTTTCTCCTTTTACGATTTCTGTGGGATTTTTTTTCAATAATTTTTCAGTGCACCAAGCAACACATTTACCTTTCTCTTTGGAAATTCTCTATGGCTCCATTACTTTCCTGTTATAGTGATTTGACAAGTTACTACTTTTCTTTGAGATTTGTTTTATTTTTTTCCACCCCAATCTTCACCATGGAACCAGTTTTCTCCCAGAACAAAAAGTTGTAATTGTTCCTATTCAGTGTTATTGACACTGGGCTCATGTCCTCCAAAGGGTGAAATTTTTAGATGCACCTATTTAACTCCAGATATTTTTGACCTTTATTTTGTGATTTGCCAGCTGGCATTTGCCCTTAGCAGTGCCCACTTGCAGATGGTTAATTGGATCAAATAAAATACTGAACAAAAAAATTTGTGTATTTCCTCTGAGAGTGGTTAGGAAGTTGAGGAGATGACTTTGCTATGTAAAAGGCCCTATCTGCTAATGGAGATGACTGAAAAGGTGGTTCCAAATCCCTAGGTGTTAGCGTTTCCCCTTTTACAGTACCTGTCCAATGTTTGCAAAGTTTCACCCTGTTAAAAATGGGAGAAGATGTAAAGGCTCAAGACAGATGGAACTGACCTTTTATGTACTTTGAGGAATTAGATTATAGAATAATCCAATAGGGGGATCTTGAAACCACTATGTTTGGCTATTCTTGCATCAACATCACGGGTGGGTTGGTTTGACCTGATTGCTAACTTTGTGTAAAACTCACATTTGCAATCTTAACATCATTGCTGAGTTATTTCTACTACAGAATTTGAAAGAATAAAGAGAGGAACTACAGTTCCTTTTTTTTTTCCTTCATTGTTCATACCTGCTCTGGATCCATCCAGCCTTTTAAAGTTGAGACTAATAAAGAATTAAAGGATTCATTAACCAGACAACAATAACAATCGACTTGGTTGCGCTGGAGCTGCTCCAGATTCTCTCTCTCTCTCCAAAAGTGTGGATATCTTGTTTCTGTATTGCAAGGCTGTCTCCAGCTGGCTGTGACTCAGATACAAGTCTTCCAGATGTCGTTTCAGAATACTGTGATGAGACTGCCTTTCTGTCTTCCAGTGTTTAATCATGGGAAATGAAAGGAAGATACTGTCTTCTTTTGGCAGCATATCATGTGCTCTGATTCCTAATTTCATTACATCTTACTCTCTAGAGCATGGAAGAAAGCAACTGTAAAAAGCAAAGGTATTTCCTTTCTGCTAGCAAAGTTGAAACCAGATGTGCAAAATTTTAGTGGCAACACCGAATGATGTGACTAGCTAAAAACACAGGTCAAATGACTTACAATGCTGAAAAATTTTAATTTGCATATAATTTTCATTTCTGTGTAATTTTTGCCTGGACACCATTCATCAGTGTTCAGAAGCCCTGAATTTTCTGTTTATAAAGTGTTTTTAGCAACAGTGGAAATAACCAAAAGGGTATGAATCCTTTTCTCTTTGGAAAGGGAAAGGCGGGAAGGTGTGACATAGTTCACTTGTGATGCAGCACAACATTTCTTAAATTCTTAGGGATCTGTTTACTTGGATGCCTTAAGTATGCAGAATGAAGAATAAAACTAATGTCAAATGGAATGCAGTAAAGTCACTGTCAGATGACCTGTCAGCCTTTGTGTGTATGCATGTGAACACTACATGTGTTTAAAATGGTACATAGAAATAACTGAATAGAGGTGGTTATATGAAAAGATGATGTGTCCCTCTATTCCAGTGTGTAGAACAGAGCAAATCTGGTCTATTACCAGGTTATTGCTTGCTGAGTGCATTGGGTCTGTGATGTTTGGCTGCGCTGTGGAAACAACCCTTATAAACGAAAACCTGATTGAAACAGAAAGGAAACATTTTGACCTGGTACGAGGCTTTACACCGACCCTTGCAAAGAGAGCACAGTCTTGGTTAATTGTCTTGGTTAATTTGCACAACAAAATGAAGGTGTGATAGTGGCATGGTTGGTAGCGCACGTAACACATGCTCAAAGGCGAAGGCAAGCAAGAGCACGTGTATATGAGGCTGCTGAGCTGTCCTTCGCTGGATGTTAGCTTTTGATGAAGTCTCTGCCACTTTTTTGCTGCTGCTGCCAGTGTCCTTCCCTGCCTTAGCTGTTTAAATAATGTTACAAGTGTGTCTGCTCTGGGATCTTGCACTTTCCTTCTGCTGTGTGTATGAACCTCTGAGATCCCAGCGTCTTTAACAGCTCGAGCTGGGCATACAAGTGCAGGATGAAAGTAAAAAGCAAATGCCTGCTTATCGTGATGGCTTTTACTGCTGTAAAGCTTCCGTGAGTGGCGCTGCACAGAGGGGGTATTGTCTTTCAAGCAATCAGCCATGTCAGTTTCTGTGAGTCTTTTCGCTTCCCTTCTTTATGCCAGGTCAGAGAAGCTGTACTGGGTGTGCCAGTGTGACCCGAAGTTGCAGCAGGACGGTGGGGATTAAGGTTCATTGAATTGTTGCTGATGAGTTGGCACCCATCAGTCTTGGGAACGTGCAAAGGATGCAATCAGAGCAGCCCTGTAGGGGCTTCAGTGGCTTCTGCCACACCTCTGTCTGTGGAAGGATGGGAGCAAGGTGCTAGCATTTTAAATGTAACTCTGTGGTAACAGACAATTCACGAATTTACTACAGCAACTGGGGTTTGTGAGACCAGTGCGATTTTGTTATTTTATTCCTTTTGTTCTTTCGTTCTTTTTTTTTTTTTTTTTTTCCTATAGATCCTACACTAAAAATGAGAAATAATTGCTTTGGTTATAATTCTGTGATACTATGTTATAAATGCTGGTTGCTTGCATGAGCAAGAAATAAATTGATATTGTCTCTGCTCCAAAGAACTAAAATTCTTCAGTATACCAAAGAATTTAAATTATTGCATTATTCTATTGCATGACTGCCTGCATCACTGCAATAAAGTAACCGCACCAATGAAGCCAACAAACCTTTAATGAAAGCATTTGCGTGAACAGCTAACACCATGTTGGATGTAGGCCACCAGAATAAAAGCACTTTGGGGCTATAGTATCATGTTAAACACATTGTAAATGTTTTTGACAAGAAGCCTGGCAGAATCCAACCACCCCTGGACAGCCAGCATGTCAGAGCATTTATGAGTGAGATGTATTATCCTGTCCTGGACTGATAGCTTCAGATAATCCTCTAATCCAAGTGGTTGCTTTAAGGTTGCAGCCTGTTTAGTTTTGCTTGGTCTGGAATGACTTGCTGCTGGAGAGCTCAGGGTGAATTAAAAAAAAAATTAAAAAGAAGAAAAAAAAGGACTTCAACGCTGTGACTGAATAAATTAATTTACCTCCAGCTGTCTAGGGTCCAGGCTGGACTTAAGGGTGTTGTATCCCAGTGGTGTATTTGCTCTGTTAGAGACAGCTCCTGAGCTCTGTTTTTCCTTTGACTTCTGTGATTTTTGCTGAGGCTATCAAAGAGAAGGTGACTTGAAGAAGACAGTGGGATGTCGGTTTTGCTCTGGAGGATACTGAAGCTTTCTCTTGTCCTTGTGTCTGGCAAGAGTAGCTTCTATTCCTGTACTGTTTGCCCTCTGCATGTCTTGTGCTCCCACTGCCATCACTACCTCCTTGCAGCGAGGCCAGACTGATTTTCATATGCAGTAGCCAAAGAACATTTGAGAAGCATATTACTTTAGATGTCTGCTTGATGGTAGAGCAAGGTTGTTTTCTTTGCACTCAAACCACAAAAACAGAGATTTGGAAGGTCTGTGTGGGAAGATGCTGTGGAGTGGAGAATTCAGCTGAAGTGGCTGCCCTGTTCTCGCTGCTAGCGAGCAGTGTCATGTCAGGATTGTTCATTTTGCTCATGTGTTGTGGTGGGGGAGTTCAGGTACTGGGGTAATACTTCAGAGTCCCAGACTGCTTCCTGGTCCCTGCCTCTCACCAGGAGGACTGAGAAGGGGAATGACGTGCCCTGCACCTGGGCTAGGCTGGCAGCAGAGCAGAGCCTTCCTCCAAGAAGGGTGAGAACCACCAGAGTCCCACCTGTACCCTGGGGTAGCTGGAGCCTGACCTTCCTTGTCTACTTCTGGGTGGCTGTGTGCTTGTTTAATCCCTTCTGTTGCTGGTGAAGAAAATTTACCACATGAGTTCAGAAGTGAGAATGCTGAGAGGCAAAAGATTCACAGCTCACGATTTCTCCCCCTTTCCTGGCTCTGCTCTTAACTGTTCTGAGAACAGAGAGAATCCTTCCTTTTCTCCTCCAAGAATCAAAGCAGTTTTTTGTTTTACTTGTCTTTTACAGATCAATTTTGTAGCCTGTCAGCTGTTTGCACTTTTGGCTGCATTTTGGTTTCGTATTTACTTGAGTCCCAGTCATGCCAGCTCCGCTGTTCGCCATGCATTTGCCACCCTCTTTGGAATATACTTTGCTGTCTTCTGCTTTGGGTGGTGAGTATTTAGTGACCATTGAGATGAGGCTTGGGTAAAAATAATTTTAAACTTCATATCAGCTTTTCTGGATTACATCTTTTTAATCTGAAGCCTCTTAATGCTACCTTACAAAAAATATCCTAACCAACGTAACCATTCCAAACCCTCAAAGTAAAATGACTCATGAAAGTATTTTTAAGTGAAGTATTTAATTTAATTTGTGATGTTTGTTTGGAAGTTAAGGCCACACCAGTCTGCTGTGAAGATACCTTTTCTGGAAAAGATGTATACAACTTGAATGCGCACTTTGAGCCAGGCTACTCTTTCAGTTGAACATATGGATAATATCTTTTTAATGAGTATCAATCTGTGTTGGATAGTCAGGCTATAAAGATGTCGTGTGGTAGTCCAGATTTACTGATACCCTGATATGACATCACATTGATGTCATTTGCATGGAAAAATATTCTCTTGCTCTGAACTGCTAGCACTTCCAGGTAACACAGAAATTATCTAAATACTCACTTTATTGTCTTCAAGGTATTCCATCCATCTTTTTGTCCTGGTGATGATGAACTATGGCATTATGAATATGGCGAGTATTCCCAACATCCACAGGTGAGCTGATGTGGCTTCAAGTCTGCAGCTGCCCCTCTGATAACTTCTCTGCTTTCAGGAATAATCATGAGTTTTTAGAACCACCTTCTCTTCCTTCTTTCTTTTCTTCCCTAGTTATTTGCAGGAGCTTTGTTCATGGACTTACAGGAGCAGCTGTAATCTCAATTTGTGGTGTCTTTTTTTTCTGTTGATGTATTGCATTTTCCTATGAAATTCCTGGCCTCAAAATTTGACTTTTGCAAGCATAATAATTTAGGGGCAAACCTTTGATTTCTTAAACATAATGAAGTCATGTTCTCTGTGGTCTTGTGTTCATCCAGACTGCATTTGATAATCCTTTTTTTAATGTGTTTTCCCCATTGCTGTTTGGCCTTTAGGTATTTTCCACTTATTCTTGAGTTAGGTCATTCAAATAAGGTCTCTGAGGCAGCTTAGCTTAGCGATCCACAAAATGAGGTCTTGCTTTTGGTCCTGGGTTTTGTGAAAAAGTAGAAAATACGAGAACGGTTACTGCTTAAAGTAGAAGCTTATGGTTTGAGTGTGTGACAGGTATTTTCTGTCTCTGCACTGTTTCTGTAGCTGTTTCTGTAGCTGCTGCTGGATGCTCAGAACCCCCATAAATCTGGGCTGGGGAATGGGAACCCTTTCTTCACTTGCCTTCAAGGCCAGGGCTGTCTGAGAATCTGATGGTGAGATAACCCTCTCGTCTTCTTTTTTTTCCTGAAGAGACCCTACTTCTGATTTTTCTAAGATTATTTAGAAATGTGAACTGTAAAAAACAATCCTGTCTACAGCAGTTACTAGCATTTTGCACTAGCAAGGTAGGGTATTAAGGAGGTAGTTTTTCCACCCTCTCACAGAGTGCAAAGCCCATAAGTCTGGAGGTAATTAATAATGTCATTAAAAAAAAAAAAAGGTAATTGGACCTTTGTTAAAGAATACCATACAGAGATCAAAGTAAAAAGGTGTTAAAAATTTGTATTATGGTTTCCTGGTCATTGTCCCTGCCTGTCACTTGAGGGAAATGCAGGAGTTAATGACTGTAGATCGGAGGAACCAAGTCTACAAAGCAATCATCCACTGGTTATTTATGTCTTCCTAGGCAAGTTGGGGGGGGTGATAAGGAAAAGGACACAGCTTCAATGGGAAGCCCCCTCACTCTTCCTCTTTAGCCAATTAGCCACAATGGCTAACAGCAAAATAGCTTTATACTGAAACACAAATTAGGCCACTTCATATAATGTCACCCACTGCTGCAAGACAGTCATGTGTTGATTTGAGTCAGGGTGAAATGTCAATCTAATATCCTGAAAAGCCTCAGGAGTTCTGAGGGAGGATTGGGTTAGGACTTTCCCATTGTATTCTACTAGCCATAGCAGTGTGACTCAAAGTGTGTCCACACTGTTAGTTTTGGCAAAGTAACAATGTAATTAAACCAGTTAAGAGTAAGCTTGAAGAATGCCACTTTAGGGTCTGGACCTGTTCATACAGGGGAACAGATCCTTCAGAGTGGGGCTTCAAGACTTGGCTCTTTATTCCCCCAGAAAAATGCAGTGGAAGAGAACAATTGAATAAACTGCATAATTTAAGCTTCATAATCTTTTCCCTGGTTATTTCTTGCTAGTTTGCCCTCTGGTGAAGCTGCTAGCCTTCAAGGCCTATAAATGGATGAATTAATCCAGCATCAGAAATGCTCCCAGCTGCAGCAGCAGTTCAGTGTATCTCTCTCTGCTTGCCCCCCATTTCAATCCAAGTGCTTTACACCTCAGCACGGAGGCTTATTTTAGATCCTTCATCCTGTCTCTCGCTGGTACATGTCTGAGCTGGGTGACTTGCCTTTGGATGGATGCTTGCCATTCTTCATTGATGAGAAGGGAATCCAAGGACCCTGCTGAGGCAGGACTGGATGCCTGACCCAGATAAAATATGATAAATTCTACTCTGAATCTCCTGAAGAATCTGTCATGTCCCTTCAGTCTTCCTTTCATCCAGCTGTTTGCTGTGGGCCACATGACCCGCAAGTTGCCTTGTGATCCATCACTGTCACTCACAATGCAGTTTATTAGCCCCCAGGGAGGAAAAACTCATTTCTTTTACAACCAACCATAATTTGACAAAGGCCTGGCTCTTTTTCAGTTGTCTCTTGACTGATCCTCTTGTCTGATTTCACCTTTAGTTGTCCCCTGTGGTGGATGCTTTCATGGGTCTTGGGGGGACCCTTCCTTTCAATGTGTGTTTACCAGTAGACCTGGTCCTGGCCAGTCCATGTGGTGCAAGTCTTTGGTTCTGGTGTCCCAGCTCTCCATTGCACTGTGTAATTTGCTTCATGTGTCAGTCTGTCTCCAAACATCCACCTGCTTCTTTCCTCCCCAGTATCCTCTTCCTTGCTGATGTAAATACAGGGAGAAGTTACTTGTGTGAAAGGCTGCATCTGACCATGCAGACACTGCAACATTTCCAGTCTTCAGACTGTTCAGCTGTGAAGATAGAATCATGCTACTGCCCTGCCCAACAGAAGTGTGCCGTTGTCTTGAAACACAGAGTGAATTTGTCACATGCTACCTGAGGAGTGCTTCTTCAGTTGGACGCTGAAGTGATCCTATAGGTCCTTTCCAGTCTATCTGATTCTATGATTTTTCTGCAACATGATGTGCTTCAGCAAGGAGAGCTGAAAAGATTAGTCTATGTGCCATTTTCTGCCTTTATATAAAATCACAAGAGAGAGAATACCTTAAACTTGAAGTATTTTAGTCTTTGCTAGATCTGAGGAAGAGTTGTAGATAAAGAACATTTACAGACAAAAAAATGCAGTGGATAACTTGAGTGACTGCCATACAGTATCATCTGGTTTCAAATACTTAAGTTGGACAGAAATTTCAAAATAATACATGAAGGTAGGAGGTTTGAAAATTAAATTGTCCAACTTGAATTGATCCTATTTCTTCTTCTATTTTTTTCCCCACCCCCAGAATGAGGAGACACCTCTGTAAGGTTTCAGCTGGGTACAAAACCATCAGTACCCATGGAGAATTTCTTCCAGATCTTGTAGCATAGCTTCAGACTTTTAAACAATCTGATTTGAAAAAAATCAAAACAAGCCCATCCCAATTTGAGTGATTCTAGTTCTTGTTGGTACTTGTGTTGGTAACTGTGTGTTCTGTGTTATGTTTTTAGGTACTCCTTTGTCGTAGCTATGGGATACCTCACATTGTGCCACATAAGCCGAATATACATATTTCATTATGGTATTCTCACTACAGATTTTTCCGGGTGAGTTAGTCTGCAAACTGGTTCCTGTGTCAATCAGTGTTAGTTGATTTCAGTAAGTTGTAAGAATAAATTTTATGTTATCTGTGGAGTACCTGCAATTTTGTTTCCCTTAAGCTTTTTCTGAGGCTTTTGTTGTGATCTTCGGGGTTTTGTTGGGGCTTGTTTTGGTTTGGGTTTGGTGGAGTTTTTTTGTTTGGTTGGATGGTTTTTGGTTTTGTTTTTTTAAGAAAGGAATAAGCACTGTATGATTTTTGCACTGACTCATTGTTTCTACTGTTTTCTTGCTGGAAGCTGTGTAGTTGGAAAGGTAGAGCTCAGTCAGCTAGCTAGGTTTTCCTGCAGAGCAGCCTGGGAAGATAAGTCAGGCAGTATCTCCCTGGAGCTGTAGGAGTGACTTACGTGGCTGGTGCTCTGCTCCCTGGTGATCTGCCCTGAGAGGTGGGGTGGGCTACTCTCCTCCAGCTTTCTAGGCACAGCTGTCAACTCTATGTCTCCTTTCCCCCATTCTGATTTATCTTGAAGCCCCAGCTGGGAAGGTGTTTCCCAGTCCAGACACTCCAGGGTGTTAAAGCGGGACTTGGGCAGGGGTGAGTTGCTGGTGGAGCCGGGTGAGTAACCCCAGCAGAGACACAAGAGATCAGCTTGGGTTGTCAGCACTGGTTCTCTCATGAGGCCAGCTGGTGGCTGCTGTTTAAATAGCACAACTTTTTGTATGCTGTGATATGTGTGAAATGGTTTTCATGCATACTGTAGTCTCTGATTTCACTCAGAGAAGCAGTAGAGGACGCTTTGCAAAGATAGAGACAGCTAACACCGTGTGCTTTGTTTGTGAAAGGAAAGTATGCTTTTGCTTGATTTAAAGCCAGTGTGC
Organism: Bombycilla garrulus; assembly: GCA_013400315.1. Classification (NCBI taxonomy): domain Eukaryota; kingdom Metazoa; phylum Chordata; class Aves; order Passeriformes; family Bombycillidae; genus Bombycilla; species Bombycilla garrulus. The sequence goes on along the minus strand of VXBU01016060.1, from coordinate 549,594 downwards.
TAATCTGTATTCCACTAGTTTAACTGAATGTCTGAAGACAGAGTAATTAGTAACATCCATGAAAAATTTCTGTAAACTCTCACAGTAAGTTTTACACGACTCTTCCAAGTCTTTCATCTTACAGGCACACAGTAAGAGAATGAAGGTTTTTGCTGTCTTTGTGCATGTGTCTCTCTCTTTGAGGTGGTGGGTTTCAGCATTTAATTAAACTTCAGGTGGTAGAGGGGAAGTTTCTCTCAAATTCCTGAGGTTCTTTTATTAAGGTGGCTACAGTAATGGGAACTTTTATGTTTAAAGAAATTTAGTTCTGTAATTTTTTCTGCAATTCTTTTAATACACAAAAGCATGTCCTCAAAGAGCATGACACACCAAGAAGCCTATAAATGGGATTGGAATGCTATTGTGTGTAAGAGACAGAGAGAGAAATGTGCGAGATCATGCTTTTCTGAATACTGTGTTCAGAAATGCACTGTGAGGCATATTTGCTCTCTCTCTCTGAATACATTTAATAAAGATCCATTTGAGACTGGGGGTGAAAGAAGAGGAATGGTGGTTGTTTGTTACAGACTAGGTAGTGTTTTCTGCTCCTTTGATGAAAAAGTAACTACTCTTATTTAATGATGAGCTTGAGGATAATAACGGTAGTGAAAACATAATGCTTGAACTTTGTTATTTGATTTTGACTTGGTGTTTCAAGATACACATACATTCCTAAACTTCAGTCAAAAATAAAACTACCAAGTGGTAAACAAGGGGAAAATGTACAATGGATATGAACTGCACCTTCATGGTATATTCTAAAAGCTAAGAATAAATAAAAATACTGTAGTGATATCAATAAAAACTTGCAATCCAAAGTGTTGAAACCCAGATCGCCCTCATAAATCTCTCTTAAAACCTGTTTTCTTCAGCTGTAAGTATGTGCCCACTGAAGCTTTTTGCACATACCTGAAGAGATGTGATGACCCAGAGAGATAAAATATACTCCCTGGACACACTTTTACCATGTATGAGCAGCAACCGAACCTCCTCTTGCTTTTTCTGCTGTATTTGATGGTTTCTCATCTGTTGTATGTGGTAATAGGGAATCATTAGGACAAGGCCTGGCTGGGAGGATGGCATTAAAGTTTTCCCTCAGGGTTTCAGAAATGAGTGAGACTGGACCATGGTGCTGTGCCCATCTCCTTCTGGCCTCCCACCATTTTGGTGAATGTGGCTGGGGATATATATTGGGAAAGCAAGACACTAGATTTGGGACCCCATAATCTGCTGACTTGTGTTTGAGCTTTCAATATCCCATAAGTCTGCTGATATCTGGTTGCAAGGAGGAAGTTTTAATCCACATGAAATAGGCAAATAAGCACTTCTGTTGCCATCGGCTTTCCAAGGTCAGTTCCCTGAAGTGATGAGCCAGATGACTGAGCACTGTTTCCCAGAGGCAGTGCTGAAAGCCAGCATCCCTCATTTGTTCTCTTGACCTGCCTTGGGCACTTAACAACTTGCATGCATAACTCTTTTGAAGCATGCTTGCAAATACATTTTTGGGTCTTTTTAATAATAGTTGGTTGTGCTATTTGGAGCCCTCCCATTTTGAGAACAGAGGTTGTAAAATGCAGGTAGAGATGGAGAGAAGAAGATAACTTTTGAGTCATATCTTAAGCAAACTGAGAAATGAAAGATCAAGCTATGACACATCACTTTCAGGTTACAAAATAAGAAATAAGGGACTTCTTACCTGCTGGTGACTAGTTAATTCATAACTACTGTAAAGGGAAGGTTTGGTTGCTGAGTCCCATGGTCAGAACTCTATTCAAGCTGTTTGCAGCTATTTCTTGATTTAAGAGTTTTTCATATGTTGCATAGTACTTAAGGAAAAACCCATATTTTTTTTAACTACTGCCAGGTTTTAAGGAAAACAATTTCCATTTCCTGCACTTCAGTTTTAATCACTTTTAAAAATGTGTATATTTTATCAAATTTATTTCAGTTATATTATTTCTCAAATAAGTGGTGATAAGATTTAGGAATTTTCTCTTACTACTTCCTCAAAAATCCTATTTGTTTTTGAACACTAATTGTACAGTAACTGAATCCTGTGTTTCCCCCTTAATTCAATTCAATCTTTGAGAGAAACATGCATGTTTTGTTTTGCTTGGTTTTCCATGACATTTGTACATTATACCTGGAAAAACTAAATCCTAACTCTTCTTCTCTCTTATTTCTTCTTTATGCTAAGAGGATTATGCTGGTAAGTTGCCTGCCTGTACAACTTTATAAAAACAGTAATAATATAATATGGTTTGTGTTTTTTCCCTTTGTATCACAGGCTCAGATTGAGTATAGCAATATGACAGCTTTAAGCAAAATTAGTTTAAAATAAGGAATCTTGATTAGGATTTTTGGAAAGTATTAATAGATAGGGTTTCAGTCTAGCAAGGTTCATGACCAAATGCTAGATGGATATGATCATCCAGATAAAATTCAGAAAGTATGGAACTTGTGTCCATTTCAATCCTTTGCTTGATTAGGGTGCCATAGGGCTTTTTAGTTTCCTCTTTGAATTCTTGCAGTGTCTGAGCAAAATTTCATAATATTGCAGTTTATTCAGTGAAATGTCTGATAATGATTGTGCATATGGGAGTTTCTTTCCTGTGGCTGAGAGAGCTGGGGTTGTTTAGCCTGGAGAAAAGGAGGGACCTTATCATTCTTTATAAGGGCTTGAAAGGAGGTTCTAGCAAGGGTGGGGTAAGTCACTTCTCCCATACAACAAGTGACAGGGCAAGAGGAAATGGCTTCAGGTTATGCCAGGAGAACTTTAGGTTGAATTTAGGAAAAGTTTCTTCATGGAAAGTGTTTCCAAGCATTGGAACAGGCTGCCCAGGGAAGTGGTGGAGTCACCATACCTGGAAGTGTTCAAAAAAGGTATAATTATGGCACTTGGGGACACGGTTTAGTGGAAAAGATGGCAAAGCTGGGTTAACAGTTGGACTCAATGATCCTAGAGGTCTTTTCTGGTCTTAATGATTCTATGATTCTTGCTGCCATTCCTTACAGAAGAGAACCTCAGCTTCTCAGTGAAGATCACCACACACACTGGCACAGTTTTCAATCTTTCATTGGTCTTAGAGAGACCATAGCTGAAGTATCTGGGAGACTTGAGCAGCTGTCCTCCCCACAGGTGTCAAATCTGTAGCTCTTACACAAGTGCTTTGGTGGACATCAGTCTCCAGACACCATGTTTGTGTTTGCCCCATCCCAAATGCAGAGCAGCAGCAGCATTCTCAGCAAACTGCCTAAAAGGAATGATCATTGAGAGAGCCCTCAATATATTAGTAGATGCTTCAGTAACAAGTGTCACTTCAGGCAGTGAATTTTTGCTGGGTGGTTAGGGCTTTTAGTTTCAACCACTAAAAGAATAAAAGTACAGTAACCGTTTTTTCACAAAGGAAATACATTTGCTGATGAAAGCAAAGATGGATGTACTCTGTTACCATGTTAAAACACAGAGCAGAAATATTGCATGGTCCTGCAAGTTCAGTTAGTTATTTTTATTTCCTTGTCTTCTAAATGTATGACATGCAGTACATTGCTGCAGTGTCTGTTCCAGCAGCGCTGGGTAGCCTTGGTGTGCAGCTGGTCCCCAGAGGCAGTGCAGCAGTGCAGGTGCAGGGTGAGTAAGCAGAGGTGAGCCTGTTCTCCATTCATGTGTGCTGCTTTGCTGCTTGGCTGGGTGCTTGTCCACTGGAAACAGCCCTGAGATCACTTAGCACTGGATACACAGGAGCCCTGCAAGAACTGCAGTGAGGGAACCAGGCAGAATTCAAGTAGGCAATCACTGCTGGAGAACTCCATGCATCTAGTACATCCCTGGACACTTCTCCACAAGTAAACACTCTTTTAAGTGAAATGCTTCTACCATGAAGGCTTAAGAAATACTGCTTGGGAGCTTTCACACACACATACAAAAAAAAGCAACACACCACATGAAGGAAGTTGTAAGTTGCTTTGGAGGTGGCAGGTGTGTTTAGTGAAGTGTTGTTCCTCTGATGTACTTCAGTAGTTCTTCCTTTTACTGCTGAAAGCAAAAGTACAAGCTCACTGCCAGCTTGGCCATCCCTTGTCAGCAATGGTTACTGTCACAGCAGGGTGTGACTGTGTGAACTTCTTGTCATGGCTTCAGCGCTGCAGAGGTAACCCTGAAATAAATGTTCGCTGTTTTGGAGTCTTGTCTGCTATGAGCCTTTTGACTCCACCTCCTCTCTTAGTGAAATCAGGTCAGTGGAAACTATTTCTAGCAAGCCTGTGCCAGACTTCTCCATGGGATTACCTAAGGTCAAGCAGACTGTGCTTGGAAAACGTCTTTTCTCTTGTAATATCATTGAAGCTTGCTCAGGGCAGAAGCCAGCCTGTGATGTGGTGGGGACCTCCACAGCAGTCTACAAACAAAACATCTTTACTTCCACCGGCCTCTGCTTCTGGCATATTTATTACCTTGGGGCAAGCTGTATTTAAAAATTATATTAACTGATATGTTTTCATTTGGAAGGTTTATTTAGGAGAGTAAACCCCTCTATTGAGCATTCTCTGTAAATGGTTGCATGTTAGTCTTGTATTATTTTTCAAGGCATCTAATGTGAGGTAAACAAAACCCCAAAGCTTTACCTTCTGTTAGATGAGCTGAAAAATAAAATTGTCCCTGGGTCAATTTCTTGATTTATTTCTTTTTTTGGAAATTAAAAGTTGGCCACTATGGTTTGTGTGTAGGAGGTACTGAACAACTACAACCTAAGATTAAACTCATAGCCAATACATAAAACATGGGAAGGGAGGGGAACTCACACCACACATAAATCAGAGTCTTTTTCTGTGGTAGTTTGTAACTGTAGTGCTTAATAGGACAGGTGGAGAGGGTGTGGAATCACCACTCAGCTTGTGGCTGCAAAGCAATTGGCAGGTGTTCAAATGTGATGGATTGCAAGTTGTTTAGGCTTCTAAATGTGTTTCATTTCAAATGCTTCCCTCCTAGGGATAAGTCTTTTTGCTTCATCTCTAAGTGTAAGTGTAGCGGGCAGATGTTATTTTTAAATTCAACCTAATTGCTCCCCTCCAAAAACCTGTGCATCACAAAATTTGGGAGTAAGAAAAGGGATTGGGAGTTTTATAGTTTTGTTAACTTCCCTTCTTATTTTTAGTACTGTTGACTCTACTGTTTCCAGTAGACTCTAAGGGTTAAAATATTATCCTATTGGAAACAGTTGACTATATGTGATATAGTGATGTATTGAATGTATTAACTCACTCAGTGTTTTATTGCCATTTAAAGTTAAAGCTTGGCTGAAAGGCTGAATAGAAATGGTAATACAATACTCTGGTATTTCAAAGTTTTGATAATCACATGTTTAGAAATTTATGATTCTTCTCTCCCTGCTCCCCACCCTTAAGAAAGAGTTCCAGTAGTGTCATTATTTTGTTGTGCCTGGCCTTTTCCTGCGGCAGACATGGTCCCCCTGAGATCGTCAGTGGGGAATGGGGGGCAGGAGGAGAGGAGGGAGGAAGATGCTCCTTGTTCACCTGAACCATTGCTTACCCTTTGTGTGGACTGTTGACTGATACCTGACACTGATCTTGTGAAAGATTTAGTGTGTGTCATCCCATTGCCACTCTACAGCAGGTTTCCACCCTCCTGAGTAAGGCAGAGAAGAGATCACAGAATCATTTAGGTTGAAAAAGACCTCTGAGATCATCAAGTCCAACTTTTGACTGATCACTTCCATGTCAACTAGACCATGGCACTGAGTGCCACATCCAGTCTTTCCTTTAACACCTCCAGGGACAGTGATTCCACCACCTCCCTGGGAAGTCCATTCCAATGTCTAATCACTCTTTCTGTGAAAAATTTCCTTGGATGTCTAATCTAAACCTCCCCTGGTGCAGCTCAAAAGAAGAGGCTGACCCCCACCTGGCTACAGCCTCAGGCAGTTGTAGAGAGCGATAAGGTCCCCGCTGAGCCTCCCTTCTCTAGACTAAACAATCCCAGCACCCTCAGTCATTCATCATTGGACTTGGGCTTCATACCCCTCCCCAGCTCCACTGCCCTTTTCTGGACATGCTGCAGCCCCTCGGTGTCCTCTGAACTGAACTGAATGCAGGATTGGAGGAGTGGCCTCACCAGTGCTGAGTACAGAGGGACAATCACTGCCCTGGTCCTGCTGGCCACACTATTCCTGATATACACCTGGGTGCCATTGGCCTTCTTGGCCACCTGAGCACACGCTGGCTCATGTTCAGCTGGCCATTGACCAGCACCCCCCAGGTCCTTTTCTGCTGGGTCACTTTCCAGCCAGTCTAGAAAATATGCATGACATGTAATATGATGATGTCAGGATGGAGAACAGGAGGTATCTATTGAACTTTGTGGCTCTCCTTCCCACTTGCCTTGTCAGACACGACACTTTTGTTCTCCCTTGTCTCCTTTGGAACTGGGATTTGAGGAGACAGATTCTCCATCTTTTCTGATTTAAGTGCAGGAAAGGCTGACTTGTTCTGCTGGCTTACAGTGTGCTATCAATGAGGCAATGAATTCCTAATATAGATGAGGCGAACCTCTCTCCTCTGTGTTTATGTGTAGTATGACTTCAGTGCAGGCTTTACTCCTGCTGCCCTTGGATTGTTTGCATTTTGATTCTCTCTGGTTTACCATGGGGACCTTGTCTAAGACAAGTGTCTAAATTTAGACACTTAAAGTCATATGGTTTCGGCTCAGAGCCTGAGGTTTAAAGTTACCCTCTTCGATATTGGCGTGAAGTGCTTGCCATAAGAAACGTACGCAATAAATCAAAGCAATTTGAAACAAGTGTTAATGTTCCCCCATAAAGCTAAAAAGGTCAAACACTGACAAAATAAAAGTTTGTATTTACTGCAGTAAAACTGCTTGGTTCAGTGACAGCCTCTGTCTCTCCTAAAGATTAAAAAAAATCTGCCTTTTCATACGCTTAAAGATTAGGATTTATGTATCTTTGAAAGCAAAGCTAAATTTTGTCTGGGAAAAATCTACTTTGAGAAACAGGATGTTGAAGATAATGGTAAAAACAGCTTATAAATCACTTTCTTGAAAGATTAATTGGAATAAAGTTTAGACTGACTGTTTGACAATCTTGCTGGAAGGTGAAAACTCATTGTTGAATTTGTCCATTCCTTAGCCACTATCAACGGTCTAGGTGACCCAAGAAAAGCTGCTGTAAAAACCCCTCTGTTACAATTGTATTCAAGTTCTATGTATGTTTAAGCCTATTCTGAATTTTTTGTGCAAACTTTTTTTGATTGAGATTTCAAGTAGGGACTTCTGAAATTATAAAAGCAGTTTCTGATTAAGTAATTGGCTGATATAGCAAGTTCTGGTTTTGGGTAGAAAATGCAAATTACCCACACAGAATTACTTGTGGACTCTTGAAAAAGATCAACCAAATTAAGTGTTAAAAAAAAGACCACTTAGAATGAAAGAATGTCTTTTGCCAGTATTTGTGTGTTTACCATGCTCAGCTTATGAATTATCTTGAGAATCTGTTTGATTTATATTAGTGGGATAATCAGGTCGTAAACAGTTTATCTTAGCCATTGGGTTTACATTTGATTGTAACCAGTAGGTCAATTTAATTAAGGACGATCCAGAATCTTCTGAAAAATCTCTGTAGAACACAAGTATTTGACAGTTATTTTAGACAGAAACATCACTGAATGTAAGTTCCACTTTTTTTCCTTTACCTTGAGAAATCTGTGGGACAAACAGTGCTCAAACTAAAAAAAAAATAGACCCTCAACCTTTTTCTTTAATTTTGTTCCAGAAAATATATTACAATAGTTAAAATGAACAGCTGTAATATTTGGTGTAATAATCTATGTCTCTTAAAAAAGTTCCATATAATGGTTGGACTGTTTAAGTATGTTGAATAAATATGTACAAACTCGAGCTTTCATTTCCAGGTTGAAGACAGCATTTGTGTTCAAACAGAAATCTCCATCTGGTTAATGTTGTTAATTTATTCTCAAATGGAGAAACAACCCATTGTATGAATCCTCAGTGAAGACAAATTTCTTTTGTGGGACTGGTTTTACATACAGTCATCACAACTAATGCTTTTTAAATAGTTGTGTTTCCTCATCACCCATTCCCGTCTCATGGCTACTGTGGTTGTGAGAGATCTGGGCACCCTGTGCTGGTGTCCCCAGTGGCAGAGAGATAGGGAGAAGCAGTGTGAGCAGGTGCTCATCCCTTGTTTTGCCTGCCATGGGTCCTTCCACATTGCAGATGTTCAGTGCCAAGTTTCGTGTTTAGGGCACCACAGCCGATGGAGGAAGTAGTCAGTTATCCCCATGGTTTTCCTCCCATTTTTCCTCTTACCTTGTTCTAAATGCTGTGTCCTTTATTCTTGTGGGAACCAGCTCCTGATGCCACCAAGCTGAGTTTAGTCTTTTTCCCCATTCCTTAGCTGCAGCAGCTCACATTTGCCTTCAGTGCCAAGAAGCTCTGCACAGGTGGATTGGGGAAGTATGAGTGGCCCTCCTGGGAATAGTGCCTATTTCTATGCTGCATGTTTAGTTGGCACCAAAGCTGCTGGGTGGCTGCAAGCCTGGTTCAGGTACAACCAGCTCATGTTTCCAGGGGCTCCCATGTGCCCATACACTCCCAGTTGGATGGTGTATCTTGTACAGGCTGCTCACAACGCAGATGCATGGCCAAGAAGCAAGTGGGAAACTGCTGTGCTGACAGTTATTCTGGTATTTGCACACAGTCCTAATTGATAGAGCCATTCATGTGGGGAAATAAGCATCTGTATCTGCAGAGTCAACATTTTTTAGGGCACTGAGGAGACAGACAATAGGAGAGTAACAAACAGTAAGAAGAGCCAGAGCTGGGTTACAGCAGCACTGCTGTATTCTAGTGTTGCATTTTATGGGGCTTCAATTTGGTCTTTGCCTGAAAGGAAGCTCAGTGGGCTGCATAAGCTGGTATTTCCTGGTGGTGTGATTTCTTCTGAACTACAATTTGCATTGCTGCATGATAGGGAGACATAAAAATAGGCTTTGTGTGCACTTAGCAATTAAAAATTCCTGTACAAGTTACTGTGGGGTTGTTTTGAACCCAGGCAATTGTCTTATGCCTGAGTGCCTCCTTCAGCTTTAATTGGATGTTTTCCAATCGTTGCTAATACAGTTATGCCTTTTAAAGGCATGAAGGCATTCACTGAGAAAGTTGGGAATAATTTGTATTACAAGACATGTAACTGTTGTTTCTGCCTTTGTTATAGTCCGCTGATGATAATTACACAGAAGATCACAACACTTGCATGCCAGCTACATGATGGTAAGAAAAGGAATCTCTTCCCATGTCCTGAAGACAGCCTTTTTATTCCAGTACTTTCTGTGGTTGATTTATGGAGTGAATGAATGCAGTTCTGTGAGTTGTTTCAAATGAAGAAGAAAAATGCTTTGTGGAGGAAAATGAGAAACTTAAAGTTTTGATCAGTTTTTAGGATCAAACTGTCTTTGCAATACCAGAGACAACTGTTTTCCCCTTTGAGTATTCTACTTCCTTGGGGCCCAATTGGGATTTTAGCTAGTACCAGTATCTCCTGTTTAGATGCTACAGTGCATCTCCATTAAGTTCTCTGAAACTGTTACTGATTCTCAGAAGTCAAGAGCTGTGTTTGACACATAGGTTCAGTCATTAATGTTAATTTAGCAAAAAATATGCTAGTGCTGATATATTCAGTGGTAATATACTCCATGAGTTGTGAGAGACAGAATTCAGTAGCTTTTCCCCAGTGCAGAGAGAGAAGCACAGTTGCAAGCAAAATAACATTGTCTTCAGTCCTGTGCTGTGACAAAGAGCACTACTGTTCCCAGTAAAATGCCTGTGTCTAGTACAGTGCAAAGGCTAAAAATGTCACTTGTCATCAGTAGCATTATTGCTTGTGCCTGCTGATGTTGCAGTGCAAATTTCCAATGGTCTGAGGCCCACTGCCTTACAAGCTGTGGGTGACTGAATATGTGCCTTGCTATAGAGTTGTTTTGAGCAAGGATTTAGGTGATGGCCATACAGGGGTCTGGCATTGTTTGCAAGCCAGGTTTGCAGAAGTGAATCTAATGCTTTTAACTGGCTATAATAGGTAGCTGGAAGCTTGGCTAATTGACCATGTTTTTGGCATTCATGTTGCTGAGGCTTATCTGCTTCTGTAAGCTGAGTCAGCTCAGGTATTGCTGCAATTCCACAGCAATGTGCAGCCAAGGTACACACCTAGGTAAAGGTTGAAGGTACCTAGGTTGGTTACCTAGGTTGAAGGTAAATGAACAGACAGAAAGGAAAAAGACAATAGCAGAGGTGGGAGTGTTTTAAACAGACCAGAAATCCTACAGATTAATGATGGTGGGAAAGGCTCATTGCATTGCAAACATCCATATATGGAGCAGTTGATCAAATGAAGGCAGCTTGCAGTTCAAGCATCAGTGACAAATTTGTATTTGTCACAATTTAACGCGACAAATTTCTATTTGTAAAAATTTAACACAGCTGTCCATAAATGGAAACAGACAAACAAAATACCCAGTCCTTTAAGTAATTACGTGCTAACTGTTTCCCTGAAATTCAGGCCCTCCCAGTATTTACAAATTGAACAGTAGAGAGAGAATGGATATGAGCAGCTTACCAGCAGTCGTTGTAGGATGTGGGTCCTGTGTGTGTATTGGTAATTATGGCCAGTGTGTTTAGAACAGTAGTGTCAATTGGTGCCAAGTCCCTGATCTTTTGGAGCTGTGCACACATGCAGCTGTGCACATGGAGCTGTGCACATGCTCTATATCAAGTGCTGTGACTTATCCTATGTAGTTTTGCTGAAGCCAATGGGATTCCCTGCAGTATGTGCAGCTAAAGATTTAGGGTGAAGGTTTTGAGGTATGTGCTATAAGCAGCATCTGTTTACCACTGGCAACGAAACAAGATTTTTCTATCATTTTCCTGGGACATTGAGTCTGTGTGCTAACTCTGGCCCCAAAGGTCTTGTGCACTCAACAGGAGGTCACCCTTCCAGTCTGGACCTTGTACAATTCCAGATTATTACTGATGTGTATGTTTAGGCTTGCTCCAGCAGCAGGCAGCTGGGTTGCTCGTTAACACCAGTGGAGCTTCTGTTCCGTGAGCGCCTGTTTCCCTTCGCCTGCCCACTCTCCCTGCTGTGAAATGCTCCATTTCTCACTAAGGGACCAGCGGGAGTCTTGTGCTTAAATGAGCCAGCAGCTTCTGGCAACAGAGGTTTTTTCCAGCCCAGGACAGTTTGTAGAGGCTATTAGGGGTCGCCGCCAGTTGGTGGCATTGCCACTTCCATTGTGTGTGTGGGAATGCTATGGCTGCTCTTCCTGACCGTGTAGCCAGGGTGAGAAAGGGGGAATGAGGTAAGGAACCGGGTAAAGAGGTAGAGTAGAACTTGACATAGAAGTTAGGGATTGAGATGTATTAAAACCACCTGTGACAAAGAAATTTTGAAATTATTTCTTTAGAAATTTATTTGTGGGGTGCAAGCATAAGGCTTTGGGAATAGCTTTTACTGTTTGTCTTTTGGAAAGATCTAATGTGACTTTTCTTTCCAGGAATAGGGCGACAAGCTGAGGAACTTACTGCTGAGCAAAATCGGCTTGCTGTAAAGTAAGGATGTAATTCTCTGAGTGATTTGATCTAATTTCTTCCAAAGAAGTTGAATGTTTAGGTTGTTTGGTTTTGTTGTTTTGGTTTGGTTTATTTTTTTTCTATTGCAATGGCAGGGACAACATAGTGGCCCAGCCATGAAAATGTTTCTTGCTACTTTGCAGACCATGAGATGCCAAAAGTCCTACATGCTTTTTCTACTTGCTTGAGCAATTTCATTTTTGTAATGCTGCTGTCATTGCCCTCCTTACACAAACATACCTTCTCCCTTATATTCCTTCTTTCTTCAGTTCGGGACTTCTGCCTTTATCACCATGTGCTGGTCAGTAAAGCATTGAAGTACTTGACTTGAATCTATACTCCACATGCAACAGAACATATACTCCACATGCAACAGAACAAGTCTTTGCTGAAGTAATTATTTTAAATTCAGGCTAAGGCTGTACTATACAGACTTGTTGGCTGTTAGCTTCATCTGATCTGTGATGTGCGATTTTTCCAAGTAAATACTCCGGTTCCACTGATGTGTTTTCACTCAAAATTAGTAAATGTTGCTACCACTGCTTTTCAGACTGCAGTAGACTTCTGTCAACAATCCATTGCATAGTAAAAATCCATCTTGGTTTGAGTCTGATACTTCAAGTGCTGCTTTTCTTTGCCATAATTTTTGAATGCTAGATTTTTTTTTCTCCCTCCATAATGTTAATACTCCTAGTTCTTCATGTTATATGACTAGTCTTCTCATTTCTTCATATGGAGAGAGCACCTCTTTAAGCACCCTTTATTTTTTCTAGTTTGTCTCTCAATACAAGTGCAACATGAAGCTGAATTTGTTGGGGTTTTATTTGTTCTGTTTTGTTTTTTTGTTTTTTTTTTTAATGAAGAATTACTGTTATAGAATTACTCTTAAAACCATAACTACTTTTCACCATGATATGCTTGTTTAAGGCCAAGGAAATTACTTCCTTCATTTCCAAGGTAGAAGATTCAGCCATCAGAAAATCTGCTTATGAGCTTCAGAAAGTAAGGGAGTAATTTCTCAAAAAGCAAAAATCTTGTAGGTAGCCTTGTATAACTTTTCTGTGACCCCATAATGTCTATTTTTAAAGCTCACAGCATAATTTTTAACTGCACTTGGCCCTTAATTCTGTCAAATTCTCATCAAACAGGCTTGGTTTTTTTTCTTGTACAGTAGATGAGTTCATAATAGAAAAGAAGATGCCAATAGCTTAAGTGTCAGTGTCAGACAAGTTATAACTGAAAAGTTTTAAATCCCCTTTGGTAATACAGCCTTTTGTCTTCCCTCCTGTTCTTGGTCTGTTTTTGTTTCTCACCCATCCTCTGTACATTCCTTCATGCATTGCTCATGTCTCCCCACCCAACCATGTGCAGAATCCAAGCTGAAACTAATGATTTTATTTTTAATCTTACTGTAGACCTAGGAAGACAACATCATGCACTTGATTTTGTGGGACAGAAAGATGACCCTTTACCCCACATTGTTTGCTGCATCTTTCTGTGAAATGCTTTCACCAGAGAACATACCGTTCAGGCATTAACATCTACAATAACCAGTAGGATGAATGCAGAAAATCCTTGCTAATCTAACTGTTTATTCAAAGTAACTCCACTTCAGAATAGAAGTAGGCAACAGAAAATGTTTAACTGTTGCTTAGTTTTTCTGCTAGAAATTTGTTTTAGCCTTAAAGAATTGTAAGTGTTGTTTTGGTTATGCGTGTCCATCTGTGTCTTGGGCAGGAGAGCTCTCAAGCACTGTGCCCAAGTTTGTGTTCTCATCTGAGGACTCCATGTTTACTTGAATGGTGACAATTAGAACATTCGTGGAGAGCACTCACTCTAATGCAGTGCAGAACACAGTACACAATTTGGATGTTGGCATTTTCTGCCACATAAAAAACCCGAGCCTAACAATTTACAAATTACACTCCTGCTGAGAGGCCTTTGCATCTTTCTTTTTCCATCCTTCTGATCTGTAGGAAGGACAGTGGATCTTCTTCATTTTACATCATATGTACAGCCCCAGAAGGAACTGGTGGGATATGCACTTGGAAAAAAAAGAATATGACAGACTTTCTTTGATTTTCATCTTCAGCTGTCTTTCAATTAATGTGCTTTTTCCCCCTTAGTTCTTTTTCCTGTTCATGATGCAATACAGGCAATTATTTCCTTTATTCACACAGTAGGAGAGAGTGTTTCTTCATTCCTGTATGTCTCACGTGACACTTCCCATTTTTCGAAAGGCTGGATTGAAGGGTGGATGAGAGCTCCTCCCAGAACTGAGAGGCCTGGTTTTAGAGACTCCCCACCCTGTGGTTTGTATAACAAGACAGTATGGTCCCTGAAATCCTGGACCATGTCCAAAACCAATTACCAGCTTCTCGCTCCTCGTACTGCTGACCTGTCCAAAATGGACAAATTTATTACTGTTTTTAGCTGAAAAGTTTCTAAGATTACAACTTTCCAAATCATTAGCATTAGTTCACCTGTAGTTTAAGCACTTCCATGTTACCTTTGCTCTGACTGCCATCTACCAGACATCACCAGTGTATGACAGGCTATGTTTTATCTTCCCTGGAACAGATCCAGAGAGCTTTCAGCTGGGGGGGAAAGGGTTGGAGAGAGGTGAGGAGAGGCAGACAGTTCAAGAAAAAACACTGTGTTTTACCTTGTTTTCTTTTTTCTTTGTTTGTTCTGTTGTGTGTGGCTGATTTTTCACAGGTCAAGACCTTCTTTACTGGAGTATTTAAGTTATCTCCTCAATTTTATGAGCATCATAGCAGGGCCTTGCAGCAATTACAAGGATTATATCGCCTTCATTGAAGGGAGGCATGTGCACATGAAACTGTTAGAAGTGAACTGGAAGCAGAAGGGTTATGACAGACTTCCTGATCCTTCTCCAACTGTAAGTTTTAAAATGACAAAGATTGATTGCAGAAGGCAGGAAAGTACAGCTTTGTACATGAGTCTCATAATTAAAAGCTAAGAAGAAAAACCAGTTTTGGGTTATCTTGCCAGTAAAGGTTACAGTGAGTTTTTTCTGTGAGTGGCTGCTGTTTTTATCACAAGGTCAGGGGTGAAGGGGCTAGTGAATTTGCCAAATGGATTTGGCATGCAAAATGGGTCAGTTGTTAATGGGTGTCCTTTGTGCAGCAATGGGAATGGACTGCAGGTTCTGACAATGACAACTTGCAGTTCAGCTCCAGACACAAGAAGAAATGTCAGAAAAAACCAAAAAAAGTCAAATCTCCCCCATAGTGCTAGAGATGTTAGAAGTACATGAATCATGGCTAATCAGAAACTCTAGCCTGTCCAGGTGATTTGCAAGAGAATCTCACACACTTTAAAATTACTCAAGATGTAATTTTGTCACATAGTTTTGATGCTAATTTGTTTTATATATTTTTTTTAATATTACTTAAAACCTTCTAATGAAAAACCTTTTTGAAAAGCAGAATAGCGTATCATGAGGTCCAGGTTTCTCTCTCTTAAGTTGACACTGAATGTGTGCAGAATGTCTACTCTGAAATTCAGCATGTGCTTTTGTATAATGATTCCTGTTGCACACAATTGTCTTTCTACTGACTAATGGTGTTACTCCTCATTTACATTAGTCTGACTAGGTCAGAATAAGGCCTATATTGTGGAGGATGCAAGTCAGAAGAGAGTATTAAAATCTGCATTAAAAAAAACATACACATTACTTTATTCCAGAATTTGGAGAATATATAAAAAGAGATAAAAAATCAAAAGAATCAAAAAAACCACATGGTTGTTTTAATAGTATATTGCATTTTTATTAGCCTTTTGAGATATGGGCCGATTTTCACAAGGTACTCAAGTGCCAGATTACTTTTTAATTACAACTGGATCAAGAAAGGTTTACTTATGGTGTGTATTTGCAAACAAGCGTTGAACTACTGCCATGATTGTCAACAATGGTGTGTAGGAAGCTAGGGAGCTGGAATAGAAAATGCTGTGTCAGAGCACATACCCTGTATCATGGGTACGAGTGTGCTGAAACAACACAACACTTTTTGGACAAGTGGTTTTTAGCAGGACTTCTGGCTGGTAGCTGGGTAGTAAGACCTACTGTTGCACTGAATATCAGTGCTTTTGGCTTCCAAAAGGAACCAGTTTCAGTTCCATGAGAGGACAGTATGTTTAGAGAAGATTTCTGCTTTCCGCTGTAGGGTTTGGTTTATTTGTTTCCTTTCCCATTTTAGAATTTCTGCACACTGATGTGGAGTCTCTCATGAAGTTCATCACTGATTTTGACTTGTGATTGTCCTACCTTTCTATAGGTAGTTCAGTAAACCAAATTAAAGTAGAGCTGTGACTCTGGCCTTTTCTTGGTCACCTCTTCTGAATTAATTAGTATTAACTTTGTCAGTAGTAACTTTAATGGCTCTTGAAGTCCATTGGTTTTGTATGTCATGAGCACTGCCTTGTTCTTCCCCTTAAGCAACTGTTTCTAATGAATGTTCCATTGTTTGTGCTTTTTTTAGGGAGCAGTGATGTACAAGCTGTGTATCACACTAGTATCTCTCATTTTATTCTTGACGCTTACCAAGAACTTTCCTATGGCATATATTATTGATAACGAATTTCTTGATAAAACTCCCTTTTTGTCAAGACTTGGTTACCTGTATGTTGTAACACAGGCAGCAAAACCAAAGTATTATTTTGCATGGACGTTGGGTAAGTCTGGCAACATTATGTACTTTTGTGTGTAGCAAATAAGTTCCTAAACGGGGGAGGAGGTCTGAAACCTGGGATGGGTGGGACATGAAATTGTCCCTAGACCTGTAGTTCATGTGGGAGATGTGGTCCTTTACGCAGTGGACCCTGTGCTTGTTGGGAGGCTGATGCTAGCTAGGCCTTGCCTCTAAAGCACTGTAGGATCCTGTAAACACCTTGGCTTTGAACAGTCCAGAGAAGAGATTGGAGAATCGTGGGGAGCAAAGGAAGTGTTGGGAAGGACCGAAATCTCTGCAACGAAAAGGGAGAGGAAAAGTAAGAAGGCTCACTGAAGAGTGAAGCAAAATTTTTTGGGTGAAAATTTTTTCATCTAAGCAAATTTTTTTTGGTGGTGAAAATCTTTTTGCATTTTACCTTCTTCTTTTACAAGTCACGTTTCACCATCTATGTGTGAGAAGTCAAATCCTTTAGGCCAGGCTGAAAATATCCTGGATTTTTTGCTGGTATTACAAGACATTGTCTGTAGGGGAGATCCTGGAGGTCCAGCAAAACACTGCACATACCTTGAACCTGAGCAGGGTGTCACTGAGATGGGATGGAAATAGCCAGGGAGATTCATTTCGAGGCTGTGATTAAGCTGCTGGGAATAAAACTGTCGGATTCAGGGAAGGCAGCCAGGACTGGTATGTGTGGGATGGGAAAGGCTTTGAGATAAAGAACGGCTTGCTCACAAACTTACTTTTGTGGGATCCAATGTTAAATTGTTGCCTCCTTTTTTTTTTGGCATTATAGTTAACTGGAAGTCCATTACTAAAGAGTTAAACTGAACTTGCATTTGTGACAAGACCAAGCTGTAGAGGCTGTAGAAATGTCTCACAAATGAGGCAGTTCTCGGAAAAGTATGCATTGCATAGTGGAGGGTGAGGCCTCCTCTATTCACTTACGAAATCCAGGCAGCAGAACAGCAGGCACTTTATCTTTTTTTTTATCCTTTCCCAGTTTTGCTCCCGGTGGCATGGCCCAGGGCATTACAAAAGCCCTGCTGAAACGGGCCGCTAAATGCTTCCCATCTTCAGGACGGGACAGTCGCCCTATTGTGTGGGGGCTGCGCCTCCGGGACGGGTTTCTCCAGATCTATGGAAAGAAAATTCGGCTTCTCACTGTATTAGTGATAGTCTTGGGAACAGGGCTGCAAACCTCTGAGCTGTCAGTGAAACCACTTTGTGTCGAGTGCCTCCATCCAAGGAGCTGTGGAAACCATACCCAGCCCGAGCTTTATGTCTGCAGGGATATGAACCTCTCTGGAGCTTGTGGAGATTCGGGTTTTGTGAGCAGCTTGAGGGTGCACAGTTGTGATTTTTCTGTGCTTCACACCTTGCTCTGCAGACAACAGCCTGGGAAGCAAAAAGCCAAGGGGTCTGCTGTATAATTATTGCTCGTCCCATGATTGCTTTGTTCTTGGTTTTGGCAAAGAAACACTAATTATTTTGGTCCCCACCCCCCTTGGAGCAAGGATGAGCAAATCCAGGAGTCCACTGCTCTGGTGGGATGGTTATGTGCAGCTCCAGTCTCTGAGACTGGGCAGGATCCTGTGGGCCAACTTCAGGCAGGGTTGTTGTTTATTTTTTGAGGGTTTTTTAAACAGGAAGAAAATTAAAAACACGGCGAGCTTTCTTTCCATCAGTGAAATCTATCTCATTTAGGAAAGTGGAAAGCAAAACGGAAAGTTTCAGGTTAGAGAAAGTTGCTTGTTTATTTCTTTATTTATTTATTTTTAGTCTTGTTGTTTATAATTAGGTTCCCTCCCTAGTTTTGTGCACTAGGGCTTCTCCATGAGCTTGTGCCTGTACTCATAGCATTTACAAATAAAACCAGTTTTCATTGTTGGGGAAGAAATGCTGACCTTTTTAAAGAATAACCAGGCTTGTATTTTGTAAATGACCCAGAAGCAAAAGTCTTACCTGTTTTGCACTTCCCTTTTTCTTCCAATGATCCTCAGTGTTGGCTGCAACTATTGATCCAGGGACAATAATGAATTCTCCCTTCTGTTTTCTTAGTACTCCAAGTAGGTATTTCCATCAGGGACACATTGAAATCAGAATGATCAGTGATGAGGTGACTCCCAGACACTCTGAGAGGGGAGGTAGTTGACAAGAGTGCATCAGTGTGTATTTATATATGTTATCCAAGCTTTTACTTGGCTTTAAAGCAGCTAAGTGCGTAACTGAAGTTACCCAGTATTTGGTTTGTAGAGATGTTGGAGTACTTCAGTGAGACACTCAGCAACAGGATTAGCAAAAGGCTTTGTCTGCACAATTCTGAATGGCAGTCTTAATTAACATAGCCATGTTGGAACTATTAATAGAAATAATAAGCATGTCTTTGAGCTATAAGGTTTTTTTTTGAATTCTGGAAAATGCTGTGACATCCAGATGCCCTTTTGAGAAAAATGCTCATTCATTTTATGGCAATATCTGTCTCAGATGAATAATAAAGGCCAAATAAGAGGAAAAGTGATTTATATTCATTGTTATTTTATTATTTTATTTCTTCTGCACAAGAAGTAGCCTCTTGAGGAAATGACTTCTTTGTAGCCTTATAGTAATGCCCTTTTGCAAAGAAGAAGTTTCTCCTAGAAAGAGAGGTTGCTAAATCCTACAAAGCTGGTTTGAATGTTTGTTCAGTGCCACGCTAACTTGTAAGAAAACATGTCTCTTCCAGTAGTCTGATTTTGACCTGTTTTGCTTTGACATTGCAGCAGATGCAGTCAACAATGCAGCTGGTTATGGATTCAGTGGAGTTGATGAGAGAGGCACTTTCCGCTGGGACCTGTTGTCCAATTTGAATATCTGGAACATTGAGGTGAGATAAAGGAGTGGCTGCATTGACATAATTATACAGAAATGAACATGATAATGGGTAAAGGCTTTACTGCAAGGAAAGTAAATCTATGCTACCAGGGCTGCTCCTCTTTAGCATGAAGAGGTTCTGTATTTTATCTATTGGACAGATAAAATGCATCTGTCTCACAGGCTTCCTCACGCTCTGTATTCAGGTTGTATTTCTAAATAGTTTAGTGAGGGCTAAAAAATAATTATATCAGATATTTAATAAATGAGCAGTCAATTACTGTAGATTGTGGCTGAGCTCAGTGGGTCAGTAAATTGTTCACAGCTATGATTCTTCACCATCTGTGGTGTGTTCTGTTTATTTACTTCTAGCAATCTTTCACTTTTTGTAGCTCAGTTGAGATGGGTGGTGATAGCGAAAGAGGCTGCCACAAGTGGCACAGCCACGTGCAAGGGCTGGACTGCCTCTGGTACATGGAGAAAAGCAAGGGCAGGAGACACAACAGGTACAAACCAAGCAACCTGAGTGGGAGCTGACAGGGGCACACAGAGCTTAGATGGGTGCTGATCTAGAACACCATGCAGCGAGACACACTGTTTCTCAAAACATCTGTCACTCCTTCCTTGTGACTGCTGCACACTTTTAAGATCCATTAGCCTTTTGAAAACCATCCATGTTTGTGTCTCTAATGCAAAAGACGGCCCATATAATTTGTTTGCCCTGAAGAATATTTTGTGAGTGCCAGTGAGATGTGAAAGTATTTGTGTGTCTGCAACTGCATTCTAAAGGCTTCTTTTTTAGAAATAGGAGGAGCCTTCCTCTGTAATTCTCTAGCTGCGATTTTAAAAGTAATCACAGATAAAAATAAGTTGACTGCTTTATTGCTGAACAATGTGTGACTAAGTGAATATGCTGTAATAGCTCTGCTCAAAAATGAAAGAGCACCTAAAACTCTTCATTGAAGATGCCAGAATTTGAAGTCTCATCATACATTCCCTATTTTTCAACACTCTTTCTCTTTCTCCTTTTAACTATGATTAATCCTCAGTGTACTCCTTGATGTGTACAGGATACACAGCCCAGAAATGCTTTACTCTTCTTGATGACAGCAGCACCCCAGATACTATGAGATCTTGAATCTATATATGATTCAGTTTTGGGGCAGGAGATGATTCTTACTTTGATGGGCTGAGGCAACTTCTGTTTGAAGGAGGAAAGTAAAATGCAGCCAGTACTCTTCAGTCAAGCCAAATGAAGGAAACAGGAGCCTTTGCTCCTCTCTACTCACTGAACTGATGGCCTCTCAGAACTTACTTCCTTTACTGATCACATGGGCAACAGAGATCAGAAGTTGTTTCCAAGAGCGTAAAATAGGGTGCTGTCTGATCTGGTCATGTGTGCAATGAGAAAAGAGAGGCTACAGAGACCTTGGCTTTGGATAAGCCTTGAACCATCACTTTATGTGCCAACAGCAACGCTGGGAGTTGAAGTGTAATTGTGATTGTACAATGTGTACAGATACAGCCTATATATTCAGCAGGTACAGCCACCTGCATGTGTAAAATTACCTCAGAGTTGCTAAATGTGACTACTTGATCTGTAGAAAAGATAAGCACATGGACAGAGTTTTGTGGGCCTTAAAACATGACAGGGGCTAAGTGCACGTGCAGGACTTGAAAGCCTTGGCAGTGTGCTTGTTTTGACAGCCAGCAACTATTTCCTCTCTTGGTAATGTAACAGGGGAACTTAAAGGAGGCCAAAAGAGAGTGACAATATTAGTTGGAAGAGAAACTATGTTTTTCTTGGCTTCTCTTGGTGCAGTAATGCAACTAAAATGTGGCAGTGCTGCATGGGGAATTGCTAATCATTTTAACTCTTTAAATGCAGAGGATGAAATGCTAGCTGTAAGGATTCTGCGAGAAGTGGGAAGATATCTGCATGTTCCCCTTGGAAGCCTTAGTCCTTAATCCATTTTTTCAGTTTGCCCTTGACTTTGGCTGATAAGGCAAAATATTGCGGTGCCACTGAATCGTGTACCTACTTGGCCAGGGCATCCTTGGAGGTTTCTGCCAGCAGGCAAGGGACCAAGGTGGAGTTGGGAGGTGAAGCTGATCAGCAATAGGGAAACCAATGGTGAACAACGGAGCCCAACAGTGCCCTAAAGCTGGGGGAACTCAGAGGAGGAGGAATGGGTGGTTCTCTAAGGACACTGGAGTCTGGAGTCCACTACGTTTTCTCAAGCTTAGCAGTGGGTTGAGAACTGGCTTCAAAATTTAGTCCTAATTTTTTTGCCCATGTTTTTCAGTCTTCCCCCTTCCTTCTCCAAATAGCAGTAGTAATAATAACAATAAATGTCTTTTTTAAAAAATAACAATATGTTTTAGTAGTCCTGTAGGGAAGTCCAGATTGCATAATGTGTGGCAAGATATCTCTTCCAGAAATAAAGCTGTTTATGAACTGAAAGGAAGTCCAGGCATATAAAACAAGAAAGCTTCTCAGATTTCCCATTATTTGAAAAGTAACCAAACACTGCATTTAATTATATGAAACAAAGTGAGATTTTAGAGCAAGTGCCAAGTGTTAGCAGTGAGCCATTAGCCTAGTTAATGTCCCTCCCAAGTCATATTAGTATAATGATGGATTGTGGCATCGTCTTCATAAAAGTTAGCTGCTAGAATTAATATTTTCCATGTACCTCCTCACTAATTGAAATTACAAGTAGTGTTTTACAGGCTTCATTGCTAACATTTCATGTGAACTTCTTTCTCAGACTGCAACAAGTTTTAAAATGTACATTGAAAACTGGAATATTCAGACAGCTGCCTGGCTGAAACGGTAAGAGTAATGAAACAGTTACATGCTTGTGAGATGCAAAAGCTCTCCATGGCCTGGAAAAATGCTGACTGGTGGCTCTCATAAATATATAGCCTCTTGTTCTTTCTTTGTTTCCTCTGTAATAGTTGGTGCAATACAAGGGTATTTGGTGCTGTAAAATTTTATTGCTGCAAGTGTAAAATGCTCCTATTTTATATGTGAGCAGCAAAGTCATAAATGAACTGTTCAAAACTTCCATAATAGAAAGCAATAGCATTTTGTTGTTTCCCTCCATTATCTTTCCTGTACTGTTTTGCTTTGCTATGTTATGTTTCCCACGCAGAGGTGATTCTTGCTGTGTCACTGGGATCCAGAAATTCATTGAGAAATATGGTCAAAATCTTCAGAGCCCCTGTGTAGTCTGGTTAGGAGTTACCCTAAAATGCCTGCCAGAGAGTCCTTGTTCAGGATATGGGGAAGAGTCTTACAGCACTGAGATGATCTGATTTTACCCTGTGACTGTTAAGGCACATATTATAAATAATAGCAGAAGTCCAAATTTTGTAGATTGGACTATGTCTCATTACTCATTTCACTTTCTGGTGTGATTAAAGCTCAGCATATAGTCAACATAACGTCCAAAATGCAGGCACAGATTTACTGTAGTTATTGTAACTATAGTGGTAGTAAATCTATGCATCTTAAAAATCAGTGTCTACTATTTTTCATTATTCAAATTACTCGTGGTAAGAAATGCATTATCTTGACTCATTTTTGTGGAGCACAGCATTTGATTTAAACTTCAGATAGCCAAATAGACTGGGTGTTTTTTTCTTGAACTGTTATCCTTGCATCTTGGGAGTAAGATTTTTGCTGCTAAAGTTAGCTGGAATCCCCTGTTTTGCAGTAGTTTATGGCACTCCCTGTTGTTCCCAGCCTCTGCCAGATAACTGTGCCTAAAAAAAGCTCTCTTCACTAGAGTGAAGGGTGGGGTCACATCTCTTTGTCTTTCAACTTGCTCTTGATCTGTCATCAGAGTTTGGAGGGGTAATGTATGATTCCAGATAGAGAAGTAAAGATGAACAAAGTCTTGCCTGCCCTTTATTCAATTATTGATTTAAATGCTTTAAGCACCAGAAATATTTGTAAAGGCACTCTTTGGAAACTCATTTGCATATAAGCATGCTTCCTCATTCCATCTAAACCTCCATTTAAATGGAAAGTGCCTCATGCCCTAGTCTGTGACTGAACCAAGATAAGACTGCTAAGAAAACAGAGTAAGACCTTAGAAACAGAAGGATTTCAAGCACAGTGACCATTGTTCAACCTATTCTGTTTTGTTTTCATTTCTGCAGTGTCTGCTATGACAGAGCTCCCTGGTACCCTACGGCTTTAACATTTATCCTGTCGGCCCTGTGGCATGGTATCTATCCTGGATATTATTTTACATTTCTCACTGGAATCCTTATCACACTCGCAGCCAGAGCAGTATGTACCTTTCATTGTTCTCTTCTAAGGCCCATGCTAGACACTATCCAGCTGTCAGCTGCACCCTCACATGGTCAAGCAGCTTGTCTCTGCTGTGAGCCCTCTTTCATGCCTTTGCAGGCTTGATGTTCCCTGAAACTGTGCTCTGTATTGATGCTAATTGCAGAGTACCCAGCAGTTATAACCAGCACCAGTTCTGGATGTGATGCACTGCTGTCCCTGGCTGTCAGAGGAAATGTTGCTTGAGGATGTACAGTTAGGGGTGCCACCAGCTTTGTCCATGCAGTCGGATTAGCCTGGGATTCAAGGTCATGTTGGATTCCAGACTTCTGCTGGGTCATGCTGCCTGTATGCTGGCTTGTAATTAACTCTGGCCCCAGTCTTGCACAAGAAGCTGCCACGGGTTAAACATTAGCCCAAACTTGAACAATTTGTGTGGATGCAATTGATGCAGTAAAATGGTCCTTGTGTTTATGGGCCTTATTTTGTGTAGAGTCACCAAAGACAGAGCAGGGTTCATGTCTCACTGTTAAATTTATCACTGCTGATCATTCAGGCTGACTCAGCCACTTGTGCAGGGCTAGGAAGCACCACTGTTGTCTTTTGGAGTTTGATTACAGATAAATAACCAGGTTAATCTGAAAGGAGAATTAAACTAGTGACCAGTATTAACCACTGTCCCTAGAGCAGGTTGCTGAATAAGTGCTTTGCCTCTCATCTATGAGGATTTCACAGATGTGAAACTGACTTAAAATCTCTAGGGAACAGTACACACTTGTAGGTATAAGCATTTGTTCATTTAAAGTAACTTTGATTTACTGTCCATAACCAGTAAGAAATGAAAACCAGAAGGGAGAAACAGTTTCCCTCCCAGAAAATATTGCGCCAGACACCCAGAATGAGAGTCTGCACCTGTGGTTATGACAGAGTAAACTGGGAGCCACTTCTCTGTTTGCCACTGTTTGACTGTGAGATCTTGAGTATGCCAGTCCATACACATCTGCATTGCTGCTCCCAGTGCTTTGTAACTGGTGTATAAATCTTCCTGTGGTACGAATGCTGATGGTGAGCAGAGAGCCACGCACTGCTGTGTGTCCGTGTACCTTTTCCTAAGAAACAAATTTATATAATTTTCTGCTTACTTTTCCCTGACCTGCAGATAAGAAACAACTGCAGACATTACTTCCTCTCATCAGTGCCTCTGAAGATAGCCTATGACGTTGTTACCTGGGCGGTCACTCAGCTGGCTGTGTGCTACACTGTCGCACCGTTCGTTATGCTGGCTGTGGAGCCCACCATTAAGTTTTACAAGTAAGTCCTCTCCCCTTTAGTTTATACTTTATTTTCCAGGGCGGCATAGACTTTTGTTAAATAACCCAAACCACACTGAAAGGCAGTTAGCGTTTCATCAGATTTGAAAGGCGCTCAGACAGGATGCTTGCAAAAGCATAAGAGGTGACTTTTGCACTCCTGTAACGTAATGAGATTATAACAATGCCAAGGCAGAGCACTCTGGTTGTTCTTCTCGTTCTGTGACATTTCATATACTCGTTTTTCATTTTCAAAAGAGTTGGGTCTCAAGCATTAGCAGTAGCCAAGGCTGAAGAAGCTAAGAATAATGTGAGTTGGCAGTAGGAAGGAGGTGCTGAGTGAAGATCAGGCTTCCAGCTGCTGAATGCGGATAAGAGGAGGTGTGATCGATCAGCAGGAGATATGGAGGGTTCTTGGCAGAGCATTGCTCCTTGAAATGAGTATGCTTTTTGTTAGGAAGGTATGCTTCTTTTCTTACAAAGTGAATACTTCCTCAGATTCCTTAAAAATAAGAAAACACTGGTATTGCAGAGTACATTGAATGTGCTCTAATAAAACCAAGTTGAAATAGAGAAACTGAGACAATAATTAGAAAATGGAGACGGGACTACATAAGTTAACTCTTCTTTCATTTTACTGCCTATATAGAATAACAACTTTTGGTTCAGAAGAAAGACAATTCCCTCCTCCAACATAAAAGACACAAAACTGGTAATCAAGATAGCTGTTGTCTGTTTGCGGGAGGTTAAATTTCGACATTTTCTATTCCTGTTTCTTGAAACATTTGATTTCAACACAGAAAACTTACCATGGAGTAAAAATTACACCAAATCCTTCTTAGCTTCATTTCTTAATAATTTTGCCCTGGGGACTTTTGCCCTGGTTAACTTTGAACATAGTAAACATTTAAACTTAGAGACCCGTAAGCAAGGAAATGTTATGCTTTTGGACTAGGACATGAATTTTTGGAGCACTTCACACCACAAGCAGTAGTCTTAAGCACCATACAAGGATATTAAGAAGCATAAATGAGACCACAGAAATGTGCATTGCTGTGTTTAACAGCTGGACCATACTGGTCCCAAACGTCACCTTCCCCAAGCTGCCAGAACCTCATCTATTTTGTTTAAGTGTTTTTTATTTCTCTTCAACCTTGTGTATACTGAATTATTTGAAATAAAAATATTTAATGTTTAGAAACATACCAAATGCAGATACCTCTGAGCAGTTACCTTCAAAAATGCAAGACTTCTGTAAACGTCATTACCTGACCTTCTCCAGTTAAAAGCTGAATGTTTTGATTTATTTCAGAACTCAGCACTTTGACTGATTTTTTTCTTTCTGTAGCTTTTAAAATTTTTTCTGAAGCATGAACAATATTTCTTCAGAAGTTGGCCTTGTGTATTCTAACATTAAAATAGAGATGAGCTTAATAAGTTTGGGGTTGAATTACATGGGTTTATCTGAGCTGTCAGACTTTGTATTGTAGGATTTGCTGATGGTTTCCTTGCCTCATGATCCACAGCAGCACTTTCATCCATACCAGTAGACACCATATTCTGAGATTGTGAAATTCAAGGGTATATTTTTGTGCTTTCTAGGTCAGTTTCATTCTGCATTCATCCCTTAGTACTAAATTCTGCATATTGGGCATGTAGAATTCATGTTATTCCCAACAAAAATATAATATTCTTTCTGCTTTTGTTCCCAGGTCTGTGTATTTTCACATGCACATTCTAAGCATCCTGGTGTTGCTCCTGTTACCAGTCAGACCTCAAACCAACTCTGTAAGAAGGGCTCAGAACCAGGCCATGCTGAACTCTATTAAAAACAAAGAAAACTGATGCCTCCAAAGACAACTGCCAGCATTGGGAAATCAAACTGTTGTATTGTAAACAAAAAAATAAGTAAAACGGGTTGCAGGAGGATCAAAATACAACACAAGTGGCATTTCTGTTGGCTATCTTAAAAATCTTACTGGAGAGGGCAGAGAAGAGCCTGAATGACTGTATTTCAAATTATTCCAGTTAATGGAGATTTTACAGGCAACGTTTACAGGCTCATGGGGCATTTCATTTTTATAAGAAATATTTTTATGAAGTGTTTTTATATATTTAAACTTTTTCACAGAGAGGCATTTTTTCTCTTTTACAGAAATACACGACTATTAATCAACAAATAATCTTGAGATTAGAGAGAGGGACAGAAGGTAGCTAGTAAAGACTTAGACCAGCTGCCTGATAGCCTGGTGCTGTGGGCAGCTGTCAGGGGAAATTTTTTCATCTCTTAGTTGTGGAGAGAGATGGTGCAAGTAGAAGGCTACAGGCATGGGGTTGCTCAAGGTGCTGGCGCTGACTTGTGCCCCAGCAGGGGGAAGGGGGAGCGGGGCTTTCCCTGGCAAATCCCCCAGAGCAGGGACTGCAGCCTGAGCTGGGCAGCAAAGGTACATCCTTCAATGAGACACCTGCTGGTGATGAAGGCAAAACAGGTCCCTTGGGAATTGGAGTCTGGGAGCACTGATAACTGGCTAAGCCAAAATTTAAGGCCAAGTAAAAGAAAACCAAAAGGCAGAAGGGGGAACTCAAAACTAGAGTAAAAGAAGGGACATACAGCCTGTGGTCTGTAGAGTTGTGCTTCTCTAATAACACAGCTGGTGCTCATCGTTACATCAGCCTTACTTTGTAGTCTTAGTGATGCAGCACTTCCTTTTTGGTATCAAAAGGAGTGAAGAGCCATGCAGAGTTAGTGTCTTAAAACTTGTAGTTATGGGTTAAATCTGAAAAAACTTTGTAGTGGATCAGACTGTTCTACCCAAAAACATCCAATTTTATGGAGGGGTTACATTCCAGCAGATAACACTAATAGGAAACCTATTAGAACAGTAATTATCACAGTCAGAATAAATCATTCTCTACAAAATATTGCAATGTGATATGATCACCACAAGAGTCTAGACTGAGTCCTTGTGTGATATTGACATCTGACTGAACTGTTGATGCAAGTTTCCCTGCTTGTAAAATCCTTGACATACGGGGATGTTCTGAGGCTTGATTCCTAAGAGCTTGTGCATTGAGATAACCTGCTGCAAAATGCTGTGTCAGTGTTTTTTATTATTTGTTTTCTTAAATCCACTTAACCCAGTAAAATAGACTGATGCCACCTATAAAAACCAACTGCAACATTTTTTAAAAATGTTTTCCAGGAATGTTTTTATCCGGATTTTTTTAGAAGCTGTTCCCTTGTTAAAGTATTGGTATTACTTTATCAACATTTGACTAATGTGTGATATAGGAAATAATCTGCTGTTTACTGCATTCTGGTTTTTGTGTCAGATTAACATTTTACAGAATCCTAATGTTTTGAGAAGAAACAAATCAGTGAAACCAACACAAGTTCCAAAAAACGTTTTTGTCTCTGATGGGAAGTTTTTGTCCCATGACAAAATTATGATTTAGGTTATTTACATTATGATTTAGAGCATAGTTCATGTAAGAGTTTATTTGCTAATTTATTTTAAAGGGCAAGATGGGATTAAAAGATTGATCTGAATAAACAATTTGCTTTGTGTTACCGTCTGGCATTATTGATCACTGACGTCTAATGTGAAAATGGGTACGTGGGTGGGTAAAATCCCTCTTGCTTGTGAGGGAAGATGTTCAGGTCTGCTGGATTTTACACAGCAGCTGAGCTTTCCATCCTGCTCCTGCTGAAACAGAGACAAGGTGACCCCTGTCTGTTTTCGTGGCAGCTTTGCCCTTAACTTGGCCAGTCTTTTTTTGTCCTCATGCATGTGCTCTCCTGTGGCACCAGCCTCGGTTGCATCTTGGGCATCTAATGTTTCCCCTGAGTCTGATTGTGCCATCCCTGTTTCCTGTGGGAGGGAATCAGGGCATATCCCCAGAAAGGGATGGGGACTTGGGTGCTGCTGGCCCTGGAATCCTGTGGGCTGAAGCCAATCTGCAATTGCCTCCTAGAAACGAAAGAATCAGTGTGAGCTCTGGCAGAGCAGCAAAATTCACATCAGTTCTGGGTTTTGGCAAGACTGCTGAAGGCCAGTGTTCCCAGCAGGATGGCCTTAGCACCTGCTTTGGAAAATAAGTGCTGTCTAAGGGGCTTGTGGGTCTGTACCTGCTGCTCTGTGCCCTGAGATCTGCTTGCATGGCTCGTGCCCCGTTCTGCAGTTCTTTCTGAGCTGTGTACATTCAAGAGAGTCCAGGTATGATCAGTGGGGTTTCTCTTCTAGTGTTTCCCCAACTGAAACTTGCTTATATGTAATGCCATTGACATATGTTATAGTTTGGGCTCCTATGATGTGATGAATTAGTCTGGGCTAGTGAGCAAACTGTTACTCTTCTGTCACATCGCCTTCTCAGCTTGGACCCCTCCCTGAAAACAGCACCCTAAGAATCAAAGACAACTGGTGATACAGATTTAATGTGATATGTTACATGAGCCAAAATTGAAACTGGCTTTTTGAAACATGGCATTTGCAGCGCAACTTGGTGGTTGAATTAATCTTAAAGCTGTGTGGAAAAGAAGAAAGTTACCTAAAATCTTTGCTGTACTATGTTACTGTGGACTAGGCAGCATACCTAGCCATATGTGGTGGTCCTGCAAAGTTAACACAGAGTGGATATAAATAGCTGTAAAATATTCCAGTAAAAAAAAAAAAAGGCTGTTAGCTTTGAGGTTACCTTGATCAATTTGTTGTATTGAGTCTTCCTCTCTTTTTCCTCTTCTCAGGAGGATGATATTTTGTTTTATAGAAAGACTGCAAACAGCTGCTTCTATTTAGAGGAGACTCGTGGTAGTAATGTGCATCTGCTTTGCACAGGAGTGTATGTAAGTCAAAGAGCCAAAGTAGAGATTCAGGTTAGAAAAGGATAATGTCAGCAACTTGAATTCTGGTAATTCTAATTCTAGTGTAATTTGAGAGTGTGCTTCAGTGATAAAAATACATGATGATGATTACCAACATGTTATTAGTTTCTAATTCCTCTCTGGGTTCTTAGTGCTGCAAAAAAACTCTAGAGCATCTAGAGAGATTCTGAAGAGGACAACAATCTTGATGGCTTGTAAGAAAGGAATACAGGACTATCACATGGAAATGAGAAAGGTAGATTGTACTAGATGGACAAAGGCTGATTTTAAATATGAGAATACCAAAAAGACAACACCACTATTATCCCCTTGGATTGAAGACATATTCTAGCTGTTGTTTTTCAGCATATTTTGATTTTTCTAAGCTAGAAGTTAAGATGCACTTGGAAGAAAAACCTGAATGAAGAGTCAAACTTCATTTCAACTTAACAAGGGGTCTGATATTTAAAGAAGCAACAGGTCAGCATTTTCTTCAGTGAACTGAATGCACAATGCACGTTTTTGCTGTCCTGTAAGCTGTACCCCACCCTAAGTTCATTACTGCATGTCAGCTTGCAGCTTGCTAAGCAAGGAGGCAGCATAGAAGTGAAACACAAGGTGGGCAGATATTTTCTCTCCCTGTTTGGCTATTCTGTTTTGTGTGCATACATTGCACATAGCTGGGATTTTTGTATCACGATGATGTACATGGGTGAGAAAGCTGTAGAGTTTTACTCTGTTGATGTTTGCAAAAAACTGCACTTACCTCTCTACACATGTAAAAGCAGGCTCAGCAAACCTGATCTAGGGTCCTTTGTAGAAATACAGGTTGAAATCCCAACACCCAAGAAAGTTTAGGGACAAAATTTCTATCAGTGAGATTAGTGGCTCTTGTTTACACCCTTTGTCTTCTTATCCATGTACTGAGGACTCCAGAAAAATTATCTACTGGCTGCATAAGTAAATAAAAACCTGTCTTTAACATTTAAGGCTAGAATCCCCATAGTCCACTTCCTGTGGACAGAGGAAGAGCGTATGTGTCTCTTCATCCTTGCCGAAGATGAAGTGGCATGCATGGCTACATATGGAAATATCAGCTATCCTTTGAGGTACCGTTCTCTTTCCTTATGTCACTGAAGTGATGCAGTTCAGCTCTCAGGGGCTAGAGGCGTTCCACAGCGATACAGAATTGGAAGCCTTGCCTGACATCTCAGCATGAGCGCGAACGCTCAGTGTGCTCTTTGAAAACGCCTCCCTTTGTGCGCCATCAGCCTGCTGCTGCGTTCCTTCCCGGAATTGACAGTAATGATATGCATGAAGGGTTTGGGTTTGCGCTGGCGAGACGTGAAGTGGCAGCGCTTTTACTCAGATACGTTTACGAGTGGTGCCCTCTGTGGGCGAGCACTCGAGAGAAGATTCTCCTCCTGTGTCGAGCGGGGGACACTGCGAAGGCGAAAGGGTTTGCAGCAGCCCAGACGCCCAAACTGCCAGGCAGCTGGTGGGTTTCAAGTCTGTGGTAACACAGGTGTGCTGCGCAAAAGGATGGGAAAAAGTGAAGACCTTAGATAAATTGAGGGAAACCCCTGTTATTACAGGAGGAAAAGCTGCTTTGTTCACAGAAGAAATGACTTTTGGTATGCTTTAACAGCTTGTAGTATGCTTTCATTCTCCGGACTCAATATGGTCTTTAGAAGGGGTGCACAGGATGGGGGAATATCAGTTCTGAGAAGTGTCCTGGGAGTGCCCTTGGGACTCAATTTAGTGTCCATCCATAGAACAGCTCTGAGAGTGAGACCCCAGGCTTGCCTGGAGGCTGTTCTAGTGGAGCATGGTTCCCTGTGCGCCCGGATGAGGGGCTGTGCACCTGGACTCTGAAGCCCTGGCATCAATGGCAGGCAGCTGATCCAGGAGCATGCCACGCTCACAGTCAGTTTTCCTCATCCCTCTGTCAGATGCTGTACAGGTAAATACTGTGCCCACCAGTACTTGAAAAAGAGTGTGGAACACATCAAGGCCAAACCAGTCATGGTGGGGTGGGATGAAGAGAAATGCTGCCACAGCCCAGACATGCTATGCAACCCTTGCCTTGTTCAGGGATGTAAACCCCACTTCATCAGAAACATCTTCAGACAGTAACATTGTCATTGCTCTGAGACAAATGGGTTTCTCTTTGTTCATACTTACTCTTGCTTTGATGGCTTCTGTATTAGTGTAATTTAATTTCTCTGCTTTAATTTTTAATTTGTGTTTCAGAAAAATGGCATTTTGTGGCCATTTAATATCTGACCAAGCTGATGATACACTACTAAAGGCAACCTTAAAGGAAGTGAGTAACATGAGTATTGGAAGAAATAATGTGAACACATTCAAATTGGTTTACCTCTCTGTTACTCTGATGTTTTTGTTTTTTTTTTTCCCTGAGTACCCTTAAATGGCACCTTACAGCGTGGAGCAGATGGTGCGGTTTCCCTTGGAGGTGTCTTGGGAACCAGCCTGGACAAAAAATGTCAATTTCTGACAACCAGAGGCCACCCTGGCCGGCCTAGTGAGTGGCTGCCCAGGACACTTTGGGGAGTAGGGGGTGCCATGTACTTCCTACTGGTCTCCACTCTGGGAACATGCACATGATTCACAGCATGCGTGAGAGAGAGAATTCTTGCAACTGCAGCCCTCAGTGTATAAACCAGGGTGCAGGGCCTCTTGGGTGTATGAAATAAGGGGCAATCCTCAAACAAATAATTGCATAGGTGGGGATTGGAGGCACAGAGAGGTTCTGACAATTGACTGTGAGCAGGCAGCTCATGCCACAATAAGGAGCAAAAGGCAAGTTTTCACAGTGCTGGCCTATGGCTTCATGTGTCTGCTGCCAGGGAGGGTGGCAAGGTTTGTCTGCTGTTTTGGAGGGCTTCATGTTGGACCCAGCCTCCACAGGGCTGGACATAGCCCCCATGGGAATGATTGCTACAGCACAGCTGAAGAACCTGGGTGCCACTGGGTGAAGGACTGCAGCCCCATGAGCTGCCCTGCTTTTGGGGTGTGTCTGTGCCTGATTGCCAGTCCTGAACATTTCGGCTCCTGGCCTGGACTCTCCCATGCTCCCCTCACTCCAATGAAATCAAGACATGCTCTTGAAATACGAAATGTCACCAAGAATCTTTAGTGTCTTTATATTAGCCTTCTGATCTTGGTGCCTTTGAAGCCTGTGCATCCGAGCTGTTCCCAGCTGCCAAGGCCAGAGCGGCATTTGGAAAGCACAGCTGTCAATAAAACCATTTCCACGCTGCGCCCAGTCCCCTGGTGTGTTTTGCAAATCATGTAAAGCCACAATGATGGGCATGGGAGCTCTCCTCTCTCCTTCCTGCCCAGAGTTTCAGCTGGCAGGAGTGGTAGTGGCAGAAGTGCCCAGAGGATGGGAAGTGGCATTACTGGCAGCTTTCAGAGAGCTGGCTTCTGCGGAGTGGATTTGTTTGCAGCCAATGCATGGTCCCAGCGGCACGATATGGGCCTTCCTCAATTAGACTTCTTGACTGATGGCCAGTTTAATGAGCCCATGTACAGAGGGTCATTCAACATGGCAATTATACCTATAAATCTATTTGCAGCAGGGTACGAATAACCTTTTGCGCACAGTTCTCCATAAAATGACTATCTGATTAATTAACATTAATTTATCCACTGTGTGTAACCAGATGCAGTCTGTATGAAAGCCTCTGCTCTGATGTGCAGGGCACTGTGTGAACTGGGAGGATTTGGGGATGGGAATGACTCTGATGTTGTTTAAAGACTCTCTTTCAGTATTTTTTTTTCCCCCTTCTTTCTTCCTCTCTCCCTCTCTCTCTGGTCCCAGTTGATTAACATTCCAGGGCAGCATCATATAACAGGGGGCAAAATTCAATTAATTGAATATGAAATATTTATAACCCTACTCTATGTGTCTATCAGAGAAGGGTCCTTAATAGATCTTCTCATTAGCATGGACTGGTGACTCACTTCTCTGCTTTCACAGTCATTTGGAATTAAAATCCAATTAATCTAATGTCCCTGTGAATATTATTAAACTATTTGAAAAACTGCATAGAAGAGATATGAGGCAGGGGGTGAGGGGCTAAGAGAAGAAGAGGGAATATGTCTTGAGCTCATGAAGATTCATTTCTTCTCTGTTAAATACGTAGTCTGGAAAGACTAATTCCCTGTTTTCTGGGAAGTGGATAGCTAATTCTTAGTATCAAAAGCCTGAGAATAGAAAAATATCTTGCTTTCTACAAGCAGAACTGTGCCATCTTTGAACAGGCAAAAATATATCCTTATATCTTCCTGCCTTTCAGGTTTCTCCATTTCTTGGGTGCCTGAAGCAATGGACAGATTTGCACAAGGTGTTTAGACACTAAGAGATAATTTTGGGGCCTGTGCCCAGTTCTTCAGCAGTGCTCAGCTGAGGGGCTGGCTCTGTGGGCCAAAGTCCCAGTTGCCTGCCCTGAGGACTGGGAGGGCACTGTGTGTCCTTCCTGACCCTTGGAGAGAATTTTTCTTCCTATGGGACGGGGAATGTGAGGAAAGGCAGAGTGACACCATTCCATCGTGGACTGAAAACAATCAGGGCACGCAGACCCCTGGGCTGGGAGGCACTGCTGGACTGCCTTGTGCAGATGTAGCCTAGAGGACTATTTAATTGTTAAATATCTCTCTCTCTTCCATGGATAGGGCACTGACCTGAAACTCAGTGAGGAGGAATGTTAACTGTGAATTTCATATGCGAACCTTGAGCAGGAGGCGAGTTTCTAAATTGAATATTCCCCTAATGGGAATGACTTGAGGACAAAATCCTTTAATGGCTCAAAGGAATTCAGAGACTGCTGCTAGAAAGTGCAAGTCAGGAAATAAATATGTCTGAGCTGGAAGAACATTCTGGATATCCAGATAAAAAAAAAAAGTTCCTCCTCTATTTTAAAAACAACAAAATATAGGATCTAGCCACAAAGTTTGTTCTGGTTTTGTTTGCTTGCTTTTGGTTTTGGGGAAAGTGGCCTATTCATTTGAACATTACCCTCTGCTTTTTTTGTCCTCTCTCTTAGAAGCTTTGTCCAAACATTATCACAGAATATCTATACAAATTAGGATACAACTACTATACATCTGAACGTCTTTATGAAGCCTTATAAAGCCAGAGTGTAGAGAGACCAAACATACATCCCCTGTGACGGAGATATGAATCATCCAAATGTGACTGCTCTGGACTTGATGTAGCAAATAAATAATTGGTGAATATATGTGTTAATAATTTACTGAGGGAAAGTCATACCTAATGTGCCTCTTTGTCCATTGTTGTAAATCGACGGGTCACCTAGGTATGTTTAAATTTCTTAATGTACTAGTAATGAAAATCTCATAAGCAGTTGGATTTGCTGTTCATCTGCACCGAGGACCTGGCAGAAACATGCTCCCATCCACATTAAACCTGAGCAAGACACCTCTTAATTCAAGCCAATTTTCAGAGAGCAGAAACCAAGAACTGAAATCTTAAAGCTCTTCACTCTGGAGAAACCACAGCACCTGAAGTGTGGTGGCACCTCACAGGACAAACCCCAAACGCCCTGAGGGTGGACTGTTGGTCTGCTGAAAACTGGTGCTACAGTCAAAAGTTGCTGGTTGGCCTTGGTGGCATTACATACCTGTTTCATATGCCTGACTTTCAGTCCTTATTAATTTATTGCTGCTGACTTGCTACGATGGATATAGAGAAGTGACTGAATGTGAACTACAGGCTTAAAATCTTATTATCTAAGGCTCTAATTTGGTTTGCTTTTGATATTAGAAGGGATTGATTGTGGCAAAACTCTGGAGCACAATTAAATTAAGACAAGGAACAAGTTTTTCTTTTCTGTAACTACGCTTTTTCTGCAGCTGGTCAGTGGATGTTGTGCCCAGTTTATCCTTATTGCGTCTTCCATCCTAGCCAGAGATAAATGTGGTAGCTCTTCTCAGTGATTTCCCTCTCCCTTTGTCTGTTGTTTATGGTCTCTGTCCTAGCTTAGGCTCCAAGCCCCAGTGGACAGGGACAAATGGTGTTGATTGCCCCTTTCCCTGGGAGCTTTGCAGCAGGAAAATAGAGAGAAAGGCAACATAAAGTGCACTTATTCTGTGCTGTGAAGATTGCACTCCTGCTTTGTGCTGGTATAAAATGACTGCTGCTGATGAAGGGCAGTGGAAAATCAAATCTCTGGGTCTTTTTTCTCAATCTTTTGTGGCTCCCCTGCACACTTCAGGCGCTGTATTAATCATTATAATTTCTTCCACATTGCCACTTTGTCTGTGAGCTTCCTTTGAGCAGTGTTTCCTGTTTTGTGCTCTCTTCCAGCAGGCTCCAGCTTTTCTGGAAGTGGTTGCCTGAGCTCTTTCCCAGAGTGAGGGTATGCCAGCCAGTGCATCAATCCACTTTTGTTTTCATTATGCCAGCTTCCTGCAAAGTTTTCAAATTAATTTTACTGCCTTTCTCAATTTTAAGGCCTATAAAAAGAACTTGGTTCTGCTTACCTTGGTGAACTGGGACCTGTTCAGGAATCTCGAGGATGCTTTTGCCTTGGTGCCGGGGGCTGCTGTTTCCCCTGCCTACATTCAGTGGGTTCCTGGCACTATCAGTCTGAAAACATCCGGACCCTTCCTCAGCTTCCATCCTGGGTCAGAGGATGGAGCTATGCCTCGGATGTCACAGCCCTGTCCCATGCTATGCTGGGTCAGGCAATCCCAGCAGGGTAGTCACAAGCCTCACACCAGTGTCTCCATGCTCAGCTGGCTTGCTCCAAAAAAGCCCAGCTGAAGCTGGTGGGTAGCGGTGAGGCTGACGTGACAAGTGATTTGGTTTTCCTATGCAAAGTTAAAAAAAAAGAAATTAATAAAAGCTTAGGTCTGTGTCTGGACTGCAAGTCGAAAGGGTGCAGTTCATGGTGGATTTATTTACTCACATTAGCTTTAAACTATGTGGCTCTGTGGCAACATGGACCTTGGCGTGGGCTCAGAGTTGGCGGAGGTGAGGAGGGATGAGGACACTCTTGTACCTGTGACAGCTGCATGTGTTGCACATGAAACCGGGATCTGTGACTTATGGATGCTCATGGGTCTGTGGACAGCGTCCAACACCTCCATGAGGAAAAGGCAAACCTGACACTAGCCTTCCCTTTGTGATTTAGAGATCTTCGCCACCAGTGAAAAAAAGTTTAGTGGCCAACAGATCAGAAAAATAAAAGCTCACCCTGGGGCAGGATGCCTGATTGCACTGGATATCCCCTATTCTGCTTTTCTCTTAGCTCTCCGTGAAGTGTCTTTGAAACAGCTCCCCTTTCTGATGAAAGAAAGGATGTGTGTGTGGTAAAACAGTCTGGAAAATGTTTGGTTTGCTTGCAAGGGGTTGATAAATCTGTGATTCCCTCTCCCTTTCTAAGACCTGTCACTAAGATTTAGGGGATCAAAGCGAGTGCAGAGAAATACCCATCCTGTGCCCCTCGAGTCACAGATCTATGCCTCTGGAGAGTGGTTGAGAGCTGCAATAGATCACGATGGAGCCAAACAAGATTAAGCCACTTTGCACCTGAGGGAGGTCACAGAAGCAGCATAACTGAGGTTGTGGGAACCCCTGGAGGTCAGGTTGTCCAGGCCCCCTTGCTGCTGCATGGAGCTTACACAGGGACAGGGGTGAGGGAAAAGAGCAAAATATTGGTGAATGGGTAGCACAGCATTCTTTCGGTGTCTTGTTGTGTTGTCTTCCCACCAGTAAGAGACCCTGCCACTGAAGTCAGCAGAGCGGCACTGCCAGAGTGTTGTGTGAAAGAGACCAGAGGAGAGATTCCTGCCTTTCCCCTACTCTCAAGAACCTTTTGGGTGTTTTAAATAACAGGAAGGGAAGAAACTTCTAAAAACTTTCTATTCACAACAAAAAAACCAAAAAATTGCCAGTTTTTCAACTGGCTGAAGCCTTATGGTCTCCACTCAGACACTACCTGGTTTCCCCAGTCAGATGGTGAACGGAGCTTCTCTGCCAGTGCCCAACTGCTCACCTGGTGCTCCAGATAAGGCTGAGGCCTGGGTGGCTGAGAGACAGCCTACTTGTTGTGCTTTTTTCCTTCCCAACATCAGGCTGCAAATGGAAATACCTTTTCAGCCCTGGTATTATTGCCTATGTGGATGGCACCTTTAGTGTTTGCTATTCATTGCTGTAATAGCTGCACCTGTGTATCGCCGTCGCGCCGGCACTGCGGCAGCTGCAGGCCCTAATTGCAAAACATTATTTTCTGTTTCCTGTTGTTGTTGCCATGAAGGTCCATTTATAATGACTGCAGGCCTCTCTCTTTCTGAAGGATTCCCTGTTAGACCAATTCCTCTATGCTGGAGTTCTTTAAAGAGAGCTGTCTCACATGGGCTTGTGCCTGGCAGCCTCCACATGCATGTCCAAGTGTTGTCTGGAGTAGACGGGATGCTTGCTGTGGGAGCCGGTGCTGTGTGGTCAGCTGAGAGGCTGGGCTGAGCCCCTCATCACCACCACTCTGGGCAGTGGGCTTTTATGTGGGTTAGCACACAGGCTCTGAGATGATTAATTCATTTGTTCGTGGAATATTCTGCCCCCGGGTGCCTGCATTGCTGTGAATCAATTTAGTACTTTCGGCCTGGATTAATGCAAGTGCTGATGGAGCATGCACAGGAGGAAGGAGGGGGGTGGAGTAGAGAAAGCAGGGGGACACTCAGGACACAGCTAGCAACTCTTAAAAATGAAAAATACGGAGATGAAGTGTTTTGAGAACAAAATTTTTTCATTTGTTTTTCAGTCCTCTCAGCTATCATGCTAAATTCAGTTCACTCAGAGGCAACGAGCTACTCAGTGTTTCAGGTTTTGCCTTATAAATCAAGGCTGTAGTAAGAATTTGAAATGTATATTGAGGCTGGCTGTTCTCTTACCTCCTGCTGTAATGAATTCATGTCTGCAGACAACAGACACAATTATTATGGAAATTGCACACACACACACACACAAACACTCAGAGGAAAACAGGTTTTTTCATAGCTCTTGCTTTAGTGCTCCTAGTCCAGGCCTCCTGTGCCTGACTGGGCTGTCACAGCTGGTGGCAGGATTTTGCCCACCTCGTCAGGCAGCTGCTGGAGGACCTCACCCACAGCCTGTGCTGGGCAGTGGGCTGTGCTTCCAGGGGTACCACTGCTCCCAGCCCGCTGCCCTAAGGCAGATGCATTAAAGCTGCCTGGACATATTTAGGCTGAGAAATGGTTCAGCAGTGCAGTAGGAAGTGGGGGAAATGACCACGCATCCATCCGTCAGTCGCTCTGAGGAAACTGACCGTAACGAAATTTAGTTAATCAACCCAAATCCTGCTAAGTGTTCAGGTGTGATATTGTGGTGAAAAGAATCAAACAGTGTGTGACTAGGACTGATGCAATGAAAAGTTGACCCTTCCGGACTCTATTTTGAAAGTTGCAAAGCGACTTTGAAGGCTGGAAAGGGACTTTTTACAAAAGCACGCAGTGATAGGACAAGGGGCAATGGCTTTAAACAAGCAAAGTAGGTCCAGATTCGCTGTTAGGAAGAAATTCTTGTCTGCGGGAGTGGCGATGGCCAGGCACAGGGTGCCCAGAGGAGCTGTGGAGGCCGCCCGCCGGGCAGTGCGCAGGGCCGGGGCGGGAGCGCGGGGCAGGGCGGGGGCCCGCAGTGCTCGCAGTGCCCGCAGGGCCCGGCAGGGGGCAGTGCTCCCCCAAGAATTCGGCAGCCGGCGCTTTAAGGCCGAACCCCGTGGTTCCTGTCCACAGGCGGCTGCAAAACCAAAGGAAAACGAGCGCAGAGCGCTGGGATCTTTCCTCCTTTTCCCTTTTCTTTCCTGGTTTTTTTGGATGCTTTTTTTTTTTGTTGTNTTTTTTTTTTTTTTTTTTTTTTTTTTTTTTTTTTTTTTTTTTTTTGTTTTTTTTTTTTTTTTTTTGTTGTTGTTTTTTTTTCCTCCCACAGGGTAACATAGAAGTATTTCACTCTCCACTGTGTTTAAAGTAAACCCTGAGGGTTTCCTTTCTGTGCCTAAAAGTGATCAGACCTTCAGCTCATCAGCAGGTTAGGGATGAGAAGGTATTCGCAGTATTACCAACCACTAATGCTGCTGTATTTTGTATCAGTGAAATGGCTAAAATCCAGCAGCTTGTACATAAGTGGATTTACTTCACCTAAGGCAAATGCATTTCTTTCTCCTTCAGTGACAAAGACAATTTATGCAGCTTTTTGTGAAACCTCAGGTTGTGATTTGCTTGGTTCTTCCTTCCTTTGCATGTGTTCTTTTTCCTATTTAATTTCAAAGAATCACAGAACTTTTAGGTTTGGAAGGGCCTTAAAGATCATCTCATTCCAATTTCCCTGCTGTGGACAGGGACACCTTCCACCAGACCAGGTTGCTCAGAGCTCCATTCAACCTGGCCTTGAGCACTTCCAGGGATGGGGCATCCACCTGTTCCTGTACCTCACCATGATCTGAGTCAAGAATTTCTTCCCGACATCTAACTAAATCTCTTCTAACTTAATTTAAAACTGTTCTCCCTTTTCCTGTTACTACTTGTCCTTTATTTCCACATCATGACAAACTCTTCCTTGCTTGCTTTGTGTTTGTGCCCCAAAGATTAAGGCAAGGGCAAGAATACAGTGCAGGCATTTCAGTAATGTAGGGAGAAAAATAAGCTTCACAAGAAAAATTGTCCAGATAATGATACATCTGAGTTCTGCAAAGAAATCCT
Organism: Bombycilla garrulus; assembly: GCA_013400315.1. NCBI lineage: Eukaryota > Metazoa > Chordata > Aves > Passeriformes > Bombycillidae > Bombycilla > Bombycilla garrulus. The sequence goes on along the minus strand of VXBU01016060.1, from coordinate 509,090 downwards.
CCTTGAATGTCAGAGCTCCACGAGAGTCTCTGTAGTAGAAGCTAGGAAACATCAGTGTATCAAAGGAATTTTTTTAGGGTAGTTGACATGGGAGTTTCCTCAATTAAAACTTCTTTTACACTGCATGCATACATGAAGGCTGTTCTGGAAGTGCAAGTGGGGAGGGGCTGGATGGTGGCATGGTGTGAAGGGTGCTTTGTAATGGTATGTGTGTTCCATGGCTGCCTGTATTTCTGACCCAAAAATGCTTGCGAGGAGCATTTGCAAATGTTTGCTTTTCTTTCAGGTCCTTTGAAAGTGGTACCCAAAGTCCATTCCAGAGGAATTCTATTTTCCATTCTATTTTCCTGTGGAGGCCAAACATCTATGAGGGACAAGGCTGAGGGTTCATGGCCAGCTAACCTCTATGCAGTGCACTGCTCTTCCATCTCCTGTGAACTCAGTGAGTGTGGCAGCAACAGGGCAGGGAGTCCCAGGAAGGAAAGGAAAACCCTCTGTACACAAAGCCAGCACAGCAGCAGGGGCAACTTCCCTCACATGCACTGCTCCCCTCTCGAAGCACCTCATGCCTGGCATGCAGGATTTTGACTCAGTCCAAACCCTTGGACACAGCTTTGAGCCTGCCAGAGTTGGTGTTAACTGAAGTTACCTGTCTCAGACTGGGGACCAAGGCCATGAATTGCTTCCAGAGAGACTCTTGAGTGACCATTATTGATTGTAAGTAGCTTGCCAGGCTGAAACTGTAACAGTGCACAGAGACAATGAATGGTAGGTTCCCACATAGCCTTGTTGATCTCTATGCCCCTTGGCTTTTTCCTGGCTTGCCTACTCCGGAGAAAATCGTTTTAGAGAACAACAGGACAATACTGATAAATCTTTCCTGTGGTGGAGAACAGCTTCGTCTGGGTTTCAAAAACCATAATGAGCTTTTGAATGTTCTCATCTTCTGCTCACTTTCTTCTATGTGCTGGGTAATTCAGTTAGGGGGAAGCAGGCAGAGAGAATCATATATACCTATTTAAAAAAAAAAAATTTAATTCCTAATTAAGAAATTAATTTCAAGGCAGAGCAAAGCAATGGGTGTAAGCTGGCTTTACCAGTGAGTTGTGTGACTGCAGCTTTTTTGTGCCTTTATTTCGGAGAGGAAATCCTAAAAGATGCATGAGGTGTGCAGGGTTTGATTATGATACAGCAGTTCTTACCTCCACTTCTCTGGCTAAAACCAGCTGAGGGCTGCGTGGATGGCTGTTACCATCTGTCAGTTGTAAAATGATTTGATGGTTTTGAGTTGTGTTTCTATGGAAAGAGTTTCTATTTAACAAGAAAACACCAGTGAAACAGGCGCTTTTGCTAATCGTTAGAGGGACCAGAGATTGAATAGATGATGGAAATTGCATTTCTTTCTCATCTTCCTCTTGTCAACACTGCGTGAAAAATGGAGCAGGCCTCAACTCGGGAAAGCAGCTTTGTCAAACTTTGAACTTCTAAAGTTATTTTCATTGTGTGGGGACCAGAATGGACTTTTTTTTTTTTTAATATCTTGTGAAATAGGCCCTAGTATCCCTTAATGAAATTTGTTAGCAGGATAACTCTTATGATACTTAATTTACTGAAAGCGGTCTTTTTTTTCAGAGAGCAAAACCACTCAGCAGTAACTTGAGTGCTAATTATTGTTAAAATGATGGCAAATTTTTGCCAAAAGGGGGAAAAATCCTGAAAAATGTCTTCTTTTTTTTTCAACTAAAATGCATTCAATATGAAATTCGCCATTGTTCCTGGATGAAAAATGTGTCCTAACCATTATTCATTGATCATTCAAAGCCAGGTTTGGGGTTTTTTTTATTCATAATAATTAGTAGCAGCATCAGAAATCAGATCTTTAGTTGAGGTCCATTTGAACACCCTGCAGTTGCCTGTCTTTAAATATTTTTATAGATTTTGAAGTGTTTGCACCTTTTATTCTCTCACTTTTTTTTTCCTTATTAGATACATACCAGCAGACTTGAGGGAGGACTAGGATCCTGTTGTGAGCAGTGTTGCACAAGAGTGTAACAAGAGGCAGTTGCTGCCCCAAAGAGTTTTATAAGCAGCATGATGAAGGCAGATGACATTTGGGAGTGGAAGCAGGCAAATGGAGACAGAGGAACTTGTCCAAGGTCAAGGCTGGGATGAAATCCAGATTTCCAATGTCCTTGTCCAGGGCCTGAGTCATGACTGGCTCAGGCTTTTCCACCCTGACCCTTTTTTCAGTATTTTGCAGTTGGGTGCAGTTTTCCACGAACTTTCTTTCCTGTTTGGCAACAGCTTTTGGGGAGCCACGTCCTTGGTGGTCAGACCTGAGAGGAGAGGTCAGATCTCAGCAGAGATGGCTCAGCTGAGCCCTGAGCTCCAAGCCTGTGGCCAGCAGTTGCTGGAGCCATGTGCTTCGAGGGGATAGAGGAGAATCCCACAGCAGGGGTTATGAAATGGCTCACCCCTGGGAAACTTTCCTTTGAACTGTTGTCAATTACAGGATGACTTATGGCCTAGAGCACTAGTTGATTCTTTTTCTTAATATTTACTATTTAAATTCTAGATGTTCTTGTTACCCAGACTTGTTTGTGCTTGGTCTGCCTAATTTAAGCTAAACCATCTCCTCAGGGCAGAGTTCTGGTCTTCTTATGTTTGTTAATTGCCATGTCCCCCCTAAAATCATGCAGATTGTAATAAATAAAACAGCAATGCTGGGTCCTTCTGGTTTTAGCCAGTCATTCCCAAAGCCAATCTTTCCTTCTCTTTTTGGTGCCAGTTAGGCATACTAGTTGTGTTGAAATAATCTTTGTTCCAGATTTTAAAACAAAAGAAAATTGTATTTAAATTGACAAAATCACATCTAAGGAGATGAGGACCATATTTGGGATGTCTGTATCCTTGTTTCTGTGACCTTTTTGCTTTGGGCACCTGGTTCACCAAAAATTCCTCAGCAGTGAAATTTGGTATCAAGAGTGAGACCTTCAGGCAGGATAGATCTGTCTGCTTCCCCGAAGAAGAGGGGAATTGAGGGCATGGCACCTTTGAAACTGCTCCAGGGGCACCTGCCAGACAAGACTAATTTTGGGATGGCTTGTGGGGTGGAATGAGTTCCTTAGGAGAGAGCTCCAGGGAAGCCACAGCCATCGTCTTTCCTGCTCCTGACGCGGCAGCCAGACTGGCTGAAACCAGTGCATGGTGGGAGAGGTGGATAACTCAGTTCTTCCCTAGATGAGGCAAAGATGTAGCTCTTACAGAGTCTTCTCCAAGCTGTAGTTTTGGATGATTTGAATACAACCTACCTTTTCACGTGCTGAGGAGGTGTGTGTGCTGAAAGGGAAAGCAGCTGCCACTGCTTTGGAAAAGGAAGGGATACCACCTCACCTGAGACACTTGTGGAGCTGACACAAGGTGTACTTAGCTTATGAAGCATTTGGCACCTTTATCATTTGGATGATACACCTCCACCCCAATACTGTGAGTGGCTTTTCCCCAGAGCATAACAAAGAAAAAAGGTTTTTCAGGGCAAAATGAGTTTGTCTGATGTAGTAGCTTGAGCTTACATTTCACTGTGCTTGTCTAAATGTCACTAACCCAACTGTGAAGCAACTGAGGAAATCACATTGCAGCTACACAAATGTGGTGATGTAAAAAACCAAACCTGCCACCCAACTCCAACCCTTTGTAGTCCAGTCTGAGAAAAATGAAGATAAACAAAATCTCATGTGAATTCTGGTCCAAGCCCTGTCTCCAGGTCTGGCTTAGGTTGAAGATGACTCATTTGCTGTGACATGGTGGTGAAAATGAGCATCTGGATTGGTTTTCTGGCATGCAAAAAGCCACCCTGAGCATGCTGCTGTCCTGCGCACTGAAGTGGGGTTGTTTCAACAAATGGATTGCTAGTTCTCTTATCTATCTTCCTGCATCCCCTTCCCTCTCTTACAGCCCCACAGACCAAGCTGGGAGAGGTCAGGCAGAGGACCTCCTACCCCAATGCATGCTAGCCTGCATCCTCAGAGAGAAGCAAGCACACTGCCTGCCTGCTTGGGAGCAGTGCTCAGATGCAAGCCTCCACCACAGATGGCTGAGACTGAGTTTTCAGTTCACTGGGTCTGTTATTTCTACCCTGTTTGAACCAGAAATTTGTTTGTTTAAGTATTTTCTCTGAAATTTCACTTTTAGAAATTTGACTTGTAACATTTCAGAGGTAGATCACTTGGTCATTTATTTAATTTGGAAGCTAATTATTACAATTTTATGGTGTTCCTTGATGTCAGTTAACAGAACTATCCTGATAATAAGTACAATTTGTACAACCCCCAAAATAAACCACCTAAAAACATTTTGACATTAGATTCTCAAATATAATTCCAAAACTCAAAAATCTGACCTCAAAATGCCAATGTGTTCTGGGTTGAAAGCACCTAACTCATTCTTCCAGTATCTTTTTAATGAGACTTTTATCAAGATCATTGCTAAAGAGATTAAATTGGGTAAAGGCTTCAGTTTTGCATTAGAATTTCACTCTTAAATTCTGTTGCCACTACCCTGCACCTGCAACAGAGACATTTATGTAAGGTAAATGTTTCCATTGATTCTGGATGAGAGGCTTTTGCCTGGGTCTTAGAGAAATGTTGAATGAAACATCCTGTTAAGAGTTTGATTTAATGCCACAGTGAATTAATCTAAATGTATCTTTATTTTCTCAGACCTATCTGGGCTCCAGCTCTTTTCATTAGGGGTAAATACTCAGAAACTAAGTCACTGCCTACTTACATGTCATACCTGACTGAGCCAAGCCAAGAGGGATTTATCATGTCAGTATTAAATATGATATTAAATATTAACATGTAAATATGGTGATGGAGAGCACCAAGACAAAGCTTCTGCTGCATTTCTGTGTAGCTTTCATCGCTCCTTCTGAGTGGAAAGAGCTGAAGGCGAGATCAGAAGAAGACAAGGTTAGGAGATGGGGCAGCAAGGCTCTGGGTTTAATGCTGGATGTGTCACGTCTTCTTGGAATCGTTTTAATTTCTGATGGTGGTGAGTTCTGCACCACATAAATCACGGGTGTGTGGGAGAGCGGCCATGAGCTGCTGTCAGGAGGAGATGGATGGCTGGAGCGAGAGGGGCGCTCCCAGGTGAGCCTGGCAGGGTCGTGCGCAGCCGCAGCGGGCACCTGAAACCTTGGCTGCACCAAGGAGGCTGAATCCCACTAGCAGGATGGGGTGGAGGTTTGTTCTCAGGGACCTGCTTTGCTGAGCAGATCTGCTGCTCTGCTTCGCACCACTGCATGCCTATTTTTTTTCTAGATTTTTTTTTTTTCATTTTTTTAATATTTTTTTTTTTAGTAGTAACAGCAGAAAGCATCAAAACTGTGCCCACGTCACTCACCCTGAGGACAAACACTAGTCATAGGCAGGTGAAAAGCACTTTGTTTTGTACCTGCTGTTTCTTATCTCACTGTGCTCAACCCAGTCTCCAGGGCGCCAGAACTGACCCCAACAGCTGACTAGGCATTGCCAGGCAGAGGAAGCTGAAACCAAAGAAGCCTCTCCCACAGGTAGCTGATATTGCCAGTGTCCTATCAGGACACACATGGAAACAACACAAAGCTGCTCACAGCCCATACGCCCCAGAGACCCAGCACTCCTCTTACCAGCCTGCCAGCCTAGCATCCAGAAGCCCTTCTCCTGACTGAACCAAGATCTGGGGTTAAACCACAACAAGGCTGAGGCTTGCAAATGGCCTGCACAGCTTACAGAGAATGCTGCTGTTGGCGCTTTGCATGAGGCTCCTCATCACATCACAGCAGCAGGGTGGAAAGGCAGTACTTCATCTCATCCTTGGTTGTCCCCTCTTGTCTCTGTACTCCTTGCCCTGTGCTGAACAGGATAGCAGAGTGAACTTAATGATCCTCATTTGTATCTGTTAAAGTCTCAGCCCACTCTGGAATTTACTTCATTAAGACTGGAGGCTGAATTTATTTTCATTTCTCCTATTCTAATACCTTGCTGCAGTGTAACTGAAGCATCTCTTTTTAGCGTACTAAAGTACCAGACTTGTCTCTTCTCATTTCTTTTAACCTTCTTCAGGTTTCGCTTCCACCACTTCCCACTTCTCTTTCTCTATCTTCTTTTTGTGAGCTATTTACCCACATCTTTGTTCATCCAGCTGGGTATCATCTGGGTTGATCATCTGGATTCATCCTCTGCTAGTGAGGGAAAGGCAGCAGGCAAGAGTGCCTGACACACTTGGTACTCACTTGGGCTGTGGGTCAAAGCCCCAGTCTTACTGCAGGGAACAGATACATATCCATTTTACCCCAGCTACAGTGGATCAGAAGACATACTTAAGGTAAGAGGCCGAGGGAGTGCATAAAGCTCCTGCTGCCTCTAGGGCAGGAATAAAAGAGTAGGAGAGACAAGAGTCAAAATTTTAGAAGGAGGNGATCATCTGGATTCATCCTCTGCTAGTGAGGGAAAGGCAGCAGGCAAGAGTGCCTGACACACTTGGTACTCACTTGGGCTGTGGGTCAAAGCCCCAGTCTTATTGCATACATATCCATTTTACCCCAGCTACAGTGGATCAGAAGACATACTTAAGGTAAGAGGCCGAGGGAGTGCATAAAGCTCCTGCTGCCTCTAGGGCAGGAATAAAAGAGTAGGAGAGACAAGAGTCAAAATTTTAGAAGGAGGGAAGCAGGTGGGACACAGGGAGTGGAGATTATTGCCCATTGCACAGAGGGGTACCTGTGCATGGTGCATGGTGCAGTGCAGCTGTGCATATCCTACCCTGTCAAAAGCAGTTCTTCCTGCCCAGCCCTGCTTTTCCTCCAGGCAGGGCCTGGGATGGGAATGGTCTTTGAGAAGCTGCCCAGTCTGCAGGGAGGCTGGATCCTCCCATTGCCCCCTACTCTCAGATGTGCCTTTGACGCAGGAAAAGCAAGACAAAGGAAACTTTTGAAGCGGCCTTCTATGGGTTGCCGCCTCTCAGCGATTTGGCCCTGTGCTCCCTCTGCTGGGAAAAGTAAAGAGATGAAAATCAACACAAAATAGACAGAATTGGCCTGGAAAGTGCTAACGTGATATTACACTTTTCATTCTGCCACAGGCCTATGTAACAGTAGTTGCAAGCACTGACTGCCTGTGGATACACACAGAAATTTGTTTGGTTGTTGTTCCCGTAGGTTTTTCTGTGAGTCTATGATTTAAAAGAGATATACAGCCTTCTTTCACGACAGCCTGGCTTTACAATAGCTGGTCTGGTTCCTATGTTTGACCCTAGCATGGGACTCTTTCCAAATCCTCACCCTAAACTTGATGAGAGCTGGTGGTTCAGTACACACATCACTTCTTGCTCTTACACCTGGTATAAGACCCCTAGAAGCTCCCTTAGGGGCAAAGTCCTTCAACGTGGGTTCCCTTTTCAAGTAGCACCGGTGCTACATTAGAAGACTAGAAACAAGGGAAATGGCAAGGTTTAAGTGTGTGTGCTTGTGTGTTGCAATAGCCTACATCTGCATGTATGCTCAATGGATGTTCCAAGCTCTTCATTTGTTTTGGAGGTGGTGGCAGTGTGTTTTCTTCCATAGGAAGCTTTACAGAGTTTTTTTCCCATCAATGGGCAGTTCCTAACTGCATTTATTCATTCCATTGAAACAAATGAGTCTGTGGCTGGATCTGGCTGCATGGCCTTCAAGGGAATTTATTCTGTATCTTTCATGTTAGTGATATCTGTGAAAAACAGAAAACTGTTTTCCCATCTCATTCACATAATAGATAAGATGAGAAATTAGCTGCTGGATGAGCATCCCGGTGGGTGTTCATTTTGTCACAATAACTAAGGCTCTGCTGCCTCCTGTTCACACACACGTGCACCAACACACACACACACGTGCACACTCCCACTCCTGCTGTCTCTCTCTCAGGGTCATTTTCTCACTTGAGAGTGACTCTGTCTCATTGTGACAAACCTGGTTTGGAGAAGTTTCCTGCCCTCAATTTCTCTTCTCTCTTGCATCCTCCCAGAACTGCTGTGTGTGGAGTTCCTGGCCTCCCAACAGCTTGTTGTGTGCACCCCCAAAGGAGGAATATTTGGGTGAGGAGTGGATTTTCACCCGCACATGAAAAGCAACATGGTACATAACCCTTCCTGCTCTTCCTCCTTCCACATCCAGGGCCAAGGACAAGACAAGAGGCCCCATGTGCTGCTGTGGTGAGCCCCAGAGAGTGACCCCCTTGGATGACCTCCACAGCTTGACAGCAGTGATTTTTCCCCAGCCCCATGAGTACCACACTGTCCTTCTGCACTTCTCCCTCTGCAGGTAGTGACCAGTGCCATGTCCAGATACCAGATAACCCACTGGTGACAGGTAGCACCTATTTTTTTTTTTTTTAATTTCCTTTTCCCACCACCTCACTTTCCCACCACCTTACATTTTGCTGTCTTTCAGACAGTAAAAAGAAGTAAAGAATGGGCAGAATGAATCATGTTCAAGAGATGCAGTTAGTCTTTAGGATGAAACAACTGTATTCCCAGGAGGATGCTGGAGAAGGAAAGGGTGTTTTGCCCTCTCTGCATTTGTCTTCAAGCAGACCTGGGTTGGAGGAAAGCTCACAGCCTTGGAGCAAATTTGAAAAAAAGGAAAGTGTAGTCAAAGCAGAGGTTGGGTTTTTTTGTTTTGTTTTGTTTAATGTTTAGAAAACTAAAGAAAAGGAAATCAATTATGAGGCCTACCTGAATTTTATTTCCTCACCAAAAACCAAATTACTCAGCAAACTTATCGCTTGCTATTGCAGGCCTTGGTATTAAAGAAAACAATCAGGCCAGCAGGATTAATCTCTGACAGCTGCCTTATCTTTAACTTGCACCTTTGTTATTTTCTGATGAGCTTCTCTTTTTTTGCTGCCACGTTGTACCATACCTCACTGGTTCCTTTCATTTTATCATCAGGCAGGAGCGGAGGACCTTTCAGTTTATTAAAAAACCTTTATTTGTGAAGAACAAAGAGAGGGGAAAAAAGGCAAACAATGAGGTCAGACAATCTCCTTCTTGCCAGGAGTCACTCACCTGTTATTTAGAGTGTTATCAGTTAGAGGAGACTTGCATCATTGAAAATCAGTCCCTGACAGCACACTCTGTAAATGCACACACACATGTACATGCACACACACAAAAGACCCTCACAACTGACTCATACCTACCTCCAGAGAAGGTTCTCTCTTGCCAAGGCTATAATATTTCCGGGGGGATGTCCATTCTTGCTCTGGCTCGGGGGTGGCAGTCAGGATTTTGGTGCAGGAGTACAGCTTTGGCAAGTCTAGCTGTCCCAGGATATCTGCATCTCAAGCAGTGTCCTCTGCCCCCAGGAAAGCCTCCTGCCCTAACATGCTTCATGCTCTCCTGACAGTGCCTCTTGGCACACAGAGGGGCTTCGAGATTTTCAAATAACAGCCTTCCCTTCTGCAGTGCCTCTCCAGTTCTGCTTTGCTAAAGAGGGTGATTCAGGTAGCACCCAAAATGACTATATCAGGCAGGTGTGATTTCTCAGCTGACATCCTCAGTGAGCAGATGCCAATCCCCTCAGTGCAGGAAATGCCTCCGGCCTTTGTCCTGCTGATGGGTACCCCTGTGGAAGTTTTCACAGAAGCCTGTATGGACAAAAAGTACTCTGACTGCAAAATGTAGAGCTGTTTTCCTGTTCTTGATGTAACAACTCCAGCTTGCAGTGGTTTTTTGTTTCCTTTCATCCCATTGAGTTCTGGACTTGTAGGATGTGAACTTGTGCTTGAGTGAATTTGAGTTAGTGACATCACACTGGTTCCCTAGGACGGAGAGCTTCACATACAAAAACAGAGTTACAAACCCAGACTTTTCCTGGAGTTGGAAGAGCAAACCAACTTTGAAGCTAATTTCAAAGGAAGAACCTGTTGAAGATGTTGAGATTACTGGTGACGAACTTGTGACATTTCACAATGGAGTTAGTGCAACTGAGAAATTTTTCAGCATTTAAAGAGAGCTAACAAGAGAATCAAAGAACAAACCCCAACCAACCCCAAAATAATAAAAACATGGTGTACTCAACTCCCACAAAAATTAAGAAGGCCTGGAACACAAAATGTGAACCCCTGGATACATAACTTTATCCAATTCTGTCAGTGTGGTTACAGACATAGCTGTGTACACAATGATAGAAGACATGATGGTCTAGCAGTGTGAATGCTTTACTGGCAGAAGTTCAAGTTGGTCTCCTGTAAATCACACTGCCAAGAGTGGTGCATGGCAGTCTTGTCCTTTGCCTCTCCTCTGAACCAGAGGGGGAAGCAGATGGTATAAACCTGTTTCTCCCAGAACTATGCCAATCCTCATCACAGGAAAAAAGACCAAACCTTCTGCTGCCTGTTTGAGGCAGCTTTCAGACCTCTTTATACCACTGAAGACTCCCTCAACAAAGCTTTTCTACAGTAAAGAAAGCACAGCTCCAAAGAGCTGACATATCCTGCTCTTTTCTGGTTACATGTTTTGAAGCACTGTGTTTCTCTCCTTTCCTGGGTCTTGGAGTGACTTCTGCAGTGGGTTTTGTTGATGCTTTTGTCCTGTAAGTTCTAGGCAAGAAGCTCTGCCACACATGGCTACAGAAATCGAAACACTACAACTTTCACTACATACCCAAAAGCAATCATGAATGGTTGGCTGGTTTATTAAATAAAAATATATACAGATCTCTAACTAAAAAGGATACAAATGTCCATAAAATGATTAGATATGTTTCCAGACTGTGGAGTTACACAAAGAAATGCTTTGAGAAATTATGAGCTATTTACCTGTGTGTCTGTGTACCTGTATGTACATGTGCCTTTCATCAGCTTTATCATCCGGATATTTTCAGCAATCTGCCTCTTCTTTCTAGGAGTTTTCATTTCTGCTCTGGAAGCATTATTTAATTTGATACTAAGTTCAAATCTGAGATGTTCAAACACAGCTGAAAGGAACCTAAGAAACTGAGCAGAGAGGGTTACACAAAGCAGGGACTAAAATCTGAAGAAAAGGAAAAATAGGATAGTTCGTTGACAAAGGAAACATTGGGATCTCTTTTGTTGTGTTTTGTTTTTGCACCCCCGGCTTTGTTGGTGCTTGTTATCATCCTCTCCTCTCCTCTCCTCTCCTCTCCTCTCCTCTCCTCTCCCCTCTCTNCCCTTCCCTTTTTATCTTTTCTTTTTTTTCGTTTTTCTCTTTTTTCTGTTTTCGTTTTTCCTTCTTTTATATTGTCTTTTTTTTTATTTTTTCTCTTCTTTTTTTCCGTTTTCTTTTTTCCTTCTTTTTTTTTCCAGTGTGTCTTGGTCAGTGTCTCTGTCCTTTCCTCTCTACACCAATGGCAGTGACATACTGCAATAAGCTCTCAAAATGCACTTGAAGGACACATGAGACCTCAAGAATCCCCTTGCAAGGAACTTATCAGTGGCATTCCATAGCTTGAGCTAAGGGAGGTAGCCTGTTTAAGTCCCTTTTGTGTGGTCATACCTACTTAGTCCTTCCTGAAAATACAGTGGTATTGAATTCCTTCCCTGGCTCTCCAGTAAACATCACTGGACTGAAACAATTGCAATTATTTATTTGATTTCATTTATGCTGTGCACAATCTTGGATTTCATTAGCTACAGTTAAAATAAAAACAAATCAAACCTCATATTCCCTACTGAATTATACTGCCATGACAACAATGAAAGTAAAAGTGTCCTCATCAAAACCTTCCCTTCCCAGCCCACCCCAATATTTTAAACTAAAGCTTAACAAAAGAGACAAGTTTTGCAATGTGCCCTGAAGGTTTGCCACACAAGAAAGCAAATTCAAGAGTGTGGGCCTTCTACTGCTGAGAAAAAAAACCGAAGCCATTTCCAAATATGCTGTTCGATGGACCTCAAAGGCACCAACTAATCTCCATGGTGGATCTAGTGCTTGTAGGCAGAGGTAGTTTCTGTGGGATGAGCGGGTTCAAATCACAAGGAGATTTAGAAACTAAGGCCTGAATTGCACCTGGAAATGAACTGAAAATTGGCGCAGCCTGTGTGCCATCTGCACTCTATGGTTTGTGTCTGAAATGTGGATATGTAAGCAGGCAGCTGCATACTGCAATTAGCTGAAGTTTCTGAGTGGTCCTCAGACGTAGAGCTGAGCAGACCACATGGCAGCGATCCAGTCTGGAGATGAGAAAAGCACAGACAATGGCGACACAGTCCAACAGGACAAGAGGTTGAAATCTCCTCACCAAGCAGATAGGAGAAGGGGAAATAAACACTCATAGCTCCTGCTGCCACTGGAACATTCAAAAGCATCTGGAAATCCAGGAGGCCTTCTCCAGCCGGGCAACAAAGGGCAAGGCTTTCCTCCATCCAGATGGCGAGCATCACTTTTGCCATCTCCCCCAATTATTTCCTGCCACCATTATCATTTTGATTTCATGTGCAGTCAGCTCTTGTCTTCCAAAACCTGGATTTAGATTGAGCCTGAGAAAGCCAAATGTCTGCAAAACCTGAAGTCCCACAAAATAGGAGTCACAGTTGCTGAACAACATGAGCATTCTCATGGCATTGTTTTCCAGCACTGCGATGGTCCCTTTGTGAGCACCACAAGCCATCTGTGGGAAAAAAGCAATGAAATAACACTTTAATACAATCAAAATACATGTATTTTTTTTATTCACATGACAGAACCTCTTGACCATAAACTAGGTGGGTGCAGACTACAAATGCTGGGAAGTTTCCTGTTTGGGAATACTCTGGAGTTTGTCTCAAAGGTGGTAGTCTCCTTACTGCAGCGAATAAAACCTATTTGAGGCCTGCTGGGGCTATCACACCCACAATTCACTTTTGGCCATAGTTATAGGACCGAGGAAGACTGCGGCAACTTTTCCAAAGAATTTTTGGGAGGAAAATAGCAGCTCAAAGGGGGAAGTTGAGGTTGGAGCTTTACTGTTGTCCGAGAATGGCACTGAGAGCCCGAGTATACTGTATTGTGAGATACTGATACATGGAAGGGATGCCAAACGGATTATATTACAAGGTGACAACTGTATTATCAGGAACACAGTGCCTGCCCTGCCTTGCTCAGATTTTAGGCTGGTGTAACTCTTTTAAAGTGACTTGTCCCTGCTGAGGCATCCTGGAGCAGTGCATTGCCCTGGAGCTGTGTGATGGTGCAGACAGTGTTGCTCCTTGAGGGAAGAGAGCAATTGTGCTGCTGGGGTGAATAAATAAAATCCCTGCACCTCAGAGTTTTGACAACTGTGCAGTCTGATGGAAGCCACTCGTTGCTAAAAGGAGTTTCTTCAATAAAACAATGAACATGTGGAAGCTCAGACAAACACTGGGAGCAAACTCCAGTTTTTGGAGAATGATTGTATGTCATGAAGAGTAATATAGAAACACACCTTATTGTATCACCTAGATGTGAAAGGTTTGGTGTAAAGTTAGATTTGCTCATTGTGTTAACTGAAATGGAGAGAATACTTCTTTATGTTCAGGAAGCACTGAATATCCAGCCCAGTGTGCCCTGCTTGATTTTGTTCTGACACACCCAACATCCTGAGCACTGGCAGCTAATTTCAAATTAGATGTCTTTGATTGTTACTGGTGTGTGGGACAGAATGGCAGCACAGGCTGAGGCTGTTGCTGACAGTTAAAATAATGATCTTTTTTACTAGTGAACTGTGCACATCTTGAGTCACTGAGAGAAAATGGCTTGCAGAGAGATCCAGAAGGCAGCTTGTGTACTCCCTTTTATAATACAATGGCAGGGGAGGCTCACACTTGAGATTTCTTCTCACTTGATAGCAATTTCAGTTTTGTCCAGCTTTGTTCCTTACACAAACTGCACTTTGGTTCAGACCTGCTAGTTTGTATTTATGCCTAGGAGAAAACTGATGCAATTTGTCAGTGTAATTTTCTGCATAATGAATTTGGTAGTCTTGATTTTAAAATTTTCTTTTTGAGCTTTGTGACCTTCTGAAACCTTGGGACCATGCTGTTTACCAGGTCACCCACCTACCCAGATATCCCAAGCTTTCTATGCCTTATTGTATGGACCATGCCAGTCTTGAGGGATCTCTCCCACCTACTTGTCTTCCCATGCTGCATTGAAATCAGTTAGTTTTCAAGGCCTGATTCCCCATTTGGAACATGACTGGTTCACCACCATCTCCTGTGTACTCATGAAATATCTGCTTCCACCTCCAGTCAGGCAATTTTCTGGTGTCTATTACTCATTTGTTACATTTTCAAACAAGGTCCTCTGTGTTTTCTTCCCTGCTGCATTGTTAAAGCTTAAAACAAGTGTCTCTCTGTTTTCTTTCCTGCTGCATTTTGAGCTCAAGATGCATCCCCTGCAGCCAAATCCAAACTTGCCTTATTAGTGCTGTCCAACCCACCTTCTAACTGTCCTTTATAATGGTATCTAAAAAAGACTGAGCAACTGCTTGTGGGTGTGCTGGAGTGAAAGACTGCCCAGCTGACTATTATTTTCCTGTTATTCCCTCATATTTCCTTCCTGTCTGCATTTGTCTGACATCTTCTTTCTCCCATTAAGCCTCATTTCTTTGTATTTTAAACCATTTTCTTGAGTTGTGCTTACACAGCGCATGCCACAATGGGAGCCTTGCCTATGGCTATGGATCATGGGCTTGGTGATGGTTTACATCAGGTGGAGATGTGCTGCTGGGAGAGAGGAGGATCCCTGTGTTGCCTTTGCTAGCCCTGATTAGCGTGGGACACATGTTCCTCAATCCCCTGGCACCCTCTGTGGAGTCCAGCCCTGGGAACTTGGGCTGAGAGGGAGAGGGAGAGGAGAGGAGAGGAGAG
>VXBU01016060.1:410805-494051 GCA_013400315.1 Bombycilla garrulus | reverse complement strand
GAGAGGAGAGGAGAGGAGAGGCATTGTTTAGAGCTATTGACCAAACACGTTTAAAATACGTGATTGTATTTTTTCTATCTCAGTGGAATAGAGAAATTCCGTGAAAGTATTTTAAAGATAAGTACTAGTTAAGTAGCTCCCAAATAATAATATTTTTATTCGAGCTTTATATTTCTCTTAAGTTAAATCCATTAGTAGATTAGGTTTTGCCAGCTCTATTCATGGCTATTTGATCCNGGAGCGGCGGCACCGGGCGGGCAGGCCCGACCGCCCCTCCCCGGTTTTCCTCCCCCCTCCCGCTTTCTTCTGCAAATCAAAGCCGCCATCTGCTGTGACAAGTGTTCCCATTCACCTTTTCCCTCTTATCTGCTCCCTCGCAGGGAAGTGCTCTGGAGGCTGACAGCCTTGTCTCCCTGCTGAGGCTGCATTTCTGCAGCCATCGCCCCCCGCCCCCTCCGGCTGCGCTCCCTCAGCGGCGGGGGGACAAGGGGGCTCCGGGCTGCGGACGTGTG
Organism: Bombycilla garrulus; assembly: GCA_013400315.1. Classification (NCBI taxonomy): domain Eukaryota; kingdom Metazoa; phylum Chordata; class Aves; order Passeriformes; family Bombycillidae; genus Bombycilla; species Bombycilla garrulus. The sequence continues at coordinate 493,539 of VXBU01016060.1, read as the reverse complement.
GGCGAGGAGGGGCTGTGGAGGCACTCCCAATGCCCGAGGGACCCCGCCGCTCTCCAGCATCCCTCAGCATCCCTTAGCATCCCTCAGCATTCATCAGCTGCTCCTCTTTGTATTTATTACTCCCATTTTCGAAACAAATGTTGGGGGGCAGACACGGTGAATGGACAAACTGACCCTTTTTCTCATTTCCCCTTTGCCTTCTTTCCCTCAAACTTGAGCAGCTCACTGGTATTTTTTGTTTCTTGAGAGAAAACAATTTGGGTGACTGAGAAGCTTAAGGCAAAATGTGTAACAGGCCCTGATAAAACACGGCACTAATGGCAATGCAGCAGATCCCAGAAATGCTGGGGGTAATTTTTTTTTTCTTTCCCACCCAGTCAGCTTATGCTGACACATCTGTGGTTACATTAGGTGTCAACAGAGAGAGAATTATTTCTCTGCATGAAGGAAACCTGAGAAGGACAAAAAAATGATGGAAGAAAGAATGATACACTCCTGTGAGTACTTTTCTTCCCTCTACTGCAAGGGGAAAAAAAAACCTGTTTTGTTCTCTTGTCTGGATGTGACATTTTACACCGCTTCCCTTCTATTCTTTCTTATCCAATTCTAAAGGCTATGGCTATCTCACACAAGTATTCCTGTGGCAGGCTGTTAGCCCACTGAGGGCTGCCAGTGTGGGCCGGCAGCAGCAGCTCAGTCCTCAGGGCTTCACCCTTTCAGTCCCACAGCCTTCTCAGGAGGATGTTGAGTGGTTTCTCAGGGCTAATGCTGATTGCTTGAGAGTTGGTGATGCTTCATTGTAGAGTAAATTCCATGCTCTCAGCTTTTCACAGCCTTTGGTCCAAACCCCGCTGTCCTGGTGTCTCCCTGCACAGCTTCACAATCAGATCTTTCCCTTCATTTGAACCATTGGAGGGTTAAAGAACTTTTCAAGTTCAGTAAGGGTTAAGAACAAAATAAATGTCATTAGAGGTACTGGTAGAACAACATCACCAGATGCTGCTGGTATAAAACTGAGAGTGGGTGGTAAGCCTGCCTCTGCCACTGCTAAGCTTGGTTTGAGTCTGGCTCCAAGCTTTGTAGACTTTTGACCCTCACAAGTGCTTCATCCATGGGAATGTGCTGCTTAATGCTCTTCTCTTGTGAGCTGTTCCTTAAAGTTTTCATTAATCAGCTAACAATATTTGAGCTAATACAAAAACCCTTAGGTTTCAGAGCTCCTGAGGACCATGAGGAACTTTGGAGTAACTTGATAAAGTCAGGTAAGTTGATAGGTCAAACCCAATGTTAACTAGTGAAAAAAGGTGAAGGATATCCATGAAAATAGTTGGAATGAATCACAGAAACTAGTGGAGTATCCAGAAAAAAAAGAAAAAAGAAAAAAAGGAAGTAGTGTGTTAGAGTCTGTGGAACTTAAAAAACAACCTCCCTTGTGTAAATTGCTCCTCAGTCAATTGAAGGAAAGTTAGTCTATCTTATAAAACTTTTCAGTTCATCAAATAATAAATTTAAAAAAAAAAAAGCTTGATATGCAAGATGAAACTATCTGCAAAGTGAAAGGCTGGAAATTGTCTTCAGAAGCTATGAGAGATATGGAAAGATGACCTCGGAGAGAGAGGGGTAAATGCATGAAATCTAGAGAGGACCAGAGACTTGTGAGGTGCTTACAGATGTGTGTGACCCTGAGGATGTCTAAAGAGGAAGGAGAGCTGCACTCTGCCCACTGGTATGAACCCTAACACTCCATGGCATAGCTCAGACACCCACTGTCCAGCTTCAGAAGATATTTTCCAAGTTGGTAAGTTATTTCATAACTCCTTACTACAAATAGGTGTGCTTTGCCATTGGGACTGCTCATACTGGTTGCTTGTGGAGGCCTTGTACTTGTGCCCACTGCTAACCTGTAATGGGATAGAATTACATGTCTCAGTGGATAAATTCTTTTAAAAACCTTCCTAGTATTCTGCCATGTAAATGTCCTTGAAAACTGTCTCAAGAACTTCTGCCATATTCTTGGTGCTTTCTCCCAATGCACTGTATTCATGTGGGCACCACAGTGTGTCCTTGTTTGAATGAGTCAGGAAGTTTCTATGGGAGGACACTGGTCTGGATTCAAGATGTGCTTTTACATAAAAGAACCTTTCCACAGTAAAATAAAATAAAATAATAAAATAAATGTGTTTGGCTAGCAGAGTGTCAAAGTGCTGAGCATGAAACATACTGACAAAAATTCCCTGTGTCACTAGATGGGATTATGATAAAGTGCTATGGCTTCATCACTATTACTGCCATGCTGTTGGAACCCAGGGGGTTCCTATGGCATCTCAGAATGGTCCAAACCCTGGTCAGGAGGCTTTTCAGCCTTGCCAGAGGTGTCGGAGAACCTGGATTGATACTGGGAATGCCTGTGGCTTTGATTTTAATTCATGAGACAAATTACTAACTTATAAGAAGAATTGCAAGTCACCAGAGTTTAGAGTAGAATAGTAATAATTATAGTAATAATTATAGATGAAAAGGGAAAGATTTGGAGCCATGTCCAGGGGGATTTGAGATTCTGGACAGGGGGGTCTGGGAGACAAGATGGAGAATTCTTACACGTGGCATGTTATCTCTTCTTCTTCTTCCTAACCTCCATCTTCTTGGTGATGTTGGCACTTTTGGATTGGTTTGTCAGAGAGCTGGACAATGTAATGTAAGGGTCACGGATTGGAAATTAATGGTAAACATAGGATACGTAGTTGATAGTATAAAAGAATAGAGCTGACCCGGGGTGGGGCAAACATTGTGTCTCGATCTCCCTTGCAGGGCAGAGAGTGCACAGGGCACAGTGTGTCTCTGAAAGTTTTGCTGTGAGGAACTAATAAACTGCCTTGAGAACATGAACTAATGACTCCAGAGTGCCTCTTCGGCTCAAACAGCTGATGAGAAAAGGACTTTATGTACACTGCTGGAGAACCCGGGACAGGGAAGTCTCTGGAACCATGCTGGGTTTTTGCTTTTTGATTTGTTTAGGTTAACATTTGTAATGTTGCTAAAAAGCAATTCTCTTCTTGTTCCTGATTCAGCTGTTCTCCTTGTGTGTGATGAACTAAAGAAAAGTAAAAGGATGCAGGATGGGAATGTGGCTGGCATGGATGGGATAGAGGACAAAGCTTAAGACTGTTTCTGCTGTTGTGTTGTGAAGTGTGTGCATGTCCTGCTGTGCTTTGGGGGCATCCCAGTGATACAGAACTTTAGCCTTTGATTTTTCCCATGTGACAGATGCAGACTCCTTTTCAGCTTGGCTGCTCTTGCACCCACAGCAGGAATGCATGGTCATGGCTTGGATGGTCTGGCACATCAGGAGTGATGAGGTGACATGGGAAAGTCTGACACAGCCCTATGGCCAGAGCAGAGAAAGCTGCTAGATGTCTGTGAGGATGGAAGATGTTTATGTCATCCTTCAGTGTTGTGGTGAACTAGAAGAAAGTTTCTCTACCGTGAATTGACTGCCAAAGGCTAGATTAAACTTTCTGTGCTGATTAATAAAGCTTCTGTGGATGGGGTCCAAGCCAAACCTGTGAACAGTCTCTATCTCTAAATTTCAGTTTGTTACAGCATTTACATTAAGTTGTAGATAACGTGCTCATAAAGCATTAATCTAATACTCTGAATTATGAAGCCGTTGCAGTTGAATTAATGTCTTTTTACAATCGAGTCTTATTTATCACTTATGTTCAACTTCCCAAAAGGAACTCCCTTCAACCTAAAATTTGCATAGCTGCTTTTTAACAAATCTGGTAGAACTGTTAGATGGAAAGTATGAGGTAGATTAGTGAAGGTATTTCACAGGCTTGGGCATGTAAAATGAGCTGCAGTATTTGTTTTGCAATAGCTTCCTCCATTTTTAAACTGTGTCTCAAAGTTGTCGAGCTTTGGAAGCATGAGCTGTAAGAGATGCAGATTGCAGAGGATACATGCTGTTCACTTTGAATTTAAATCAGTTAGACATGCAGTAGCTCACCTTGTGAGTTTAGAGGGAAGTCAGTTCAAGACTGGAAGATGAATTTGGCACATACTTACAAAGGCGAATCTATAGGACCCACCAGCCAAGCGTTTTATTAGAAAGACAAGTTAAATTCTGCTGGGACATCCTAAAATAAGGTAGACTTGAAGTCAGAAGCATGCATAATCCTAATACTGAATGTAGTGGGATAAATATATTTTTAAAAAATGAAATACCTTTGCATGATGGAAAACCCTAAAGGATGTAGATTTGATTTTTCTTTTAATTTCACCAAAGGGTTATTCTATTAATGAACTGTGAGAGTGAAGTTCAAGTATTACAGTATTTGTCAACAAATATGTTTTCCTGCCTGTTTTGTTTATCAGCTAATTATTTGATTCAGATTGCCAGTAACGTAGAATTATGAGGCAGCAAGTGCAGTACAATTCCATTTTTCAGTGATTTTCTATGAGTATCTCTAAATCTTCAGGTTGACTACCTCAACATTTTCAAAAAACATGTTTGTTATATTTGATAACTGCAGGAGAAAAAATCATGGCTTGGTAGGTTAGTTTTGTAGTGATATATATGCTTAATATCCAGATAAACTTTTAATCCTACTGAATTCTTTTTTTGCCTTTAGTCATATCAGTTGACATTTAGATCCTGAAGTTACTTGCATTTAGTATAGAAATAAATAAACCCTTTTATCAGTTTTCAATTGAATGCTTCTTGTTTTTTAATCTCTTGTTCTTTCATTATGTGAAAGAGTAGATAACTCAAAAGTAGATTTTTTTCACTGTCACATAAAAAAGTCCATTTTTGTTACTTGTCTCCACTAGAAGTCCTGTTCTTTTCAATCTCTCTTCCTATGGAAATTTTCCTCATATCTCTAATAACATGGCACTGAATTACACAATGATGAAGAGAGGCTGTTTCCGGTTGTGCAAATAGCTTTGATGAGTGGGTTTGCCAATACCATTGACTATCAATCGTCAGTTTATATTGAGTATGAGAGATTCAGGGTTAATGGATGGGGTAGAAAGGCTTCCTGGTAGGAAAAAGCCAGGAGGAATTTGCCAATCTAATTTTGGAGCGGATGGTAAGCAGCACTGTTGAAGGGGCGATGTTCCAAATTCTTTCAAAGAAGTAATTGTTGAACACTTTCTCAATAAACCATCTCTTGTTTCTGATAAACTCACCAGTGTTTGTTCTGCCTCTCCTTTTCCTGGTAGGAGGATCAGGCTAAGCAGAACCAGCATGATCTGAGCCTCTTGCCTTTCTTAGCCTGAGTGGTTGTTGCATGTTGTGAGACCCCTGTGGGAGTGGTGCTAGCCCGGCTGCCTGGTAACACTGCACGGGGTCATGTTGGTTGTGCTGCATCCCTAGAGGCTGGGGCAGCTGGGCACACCAGGTTTGTCAGCTGTGGAGGGGCACATACTTTCCAAGAGAACAGAAATCTGGTGATCATAGTGTTAGCACAAGCTCCATGGTGAGCTCTAGTTATCCTAAGCCCTTCCCTGGGATCACTTACACCTTTGGTGGACTTTGCTTCTGTTTCCATTTCTATTGTTTTCTGCACCATGTCAGCCTCAAGGCAGCTCCTAGCTGAGGAACTTCCAGATGTTTCCTTCAGCACCACCTCCCCCTTTCTCCTTCAGCCTATGATGGTGGCCCAGTGTCCCTTCAACCCCCTTTCCTTTTCTAGGCACTTCCCTCCCAGCAGTTTCCTTTCCCCATCACTCACAACTCCCTCTGGTATCTTTTTCTCCACTGAGTCCCAGAGCAGGTCTTTACTTTGGATTGTGACAGGAGCATTCAGATATGCAAAACTAACGCAGTGTACATAGTCTCGGAGCTGCTTCTCAAGAGTATTTAGATGTTTTCTGGACTTTGCAGAGGACCGATAACCTTGGTTGTTGCTTTGCCTGTTCAAAAACCTACCTTCATGAAATTCTGTGTCCAAATTATGAATACTCACTTCTTCCAAAACTCTTCCTTCTTCTAAAGTAAGTGAGAAAATAGCTCCCGTGGCTGTTTACTATTTATAGAAATGTCAAAAGTAGTCTTGACTAAAATGTAAACATTAGCAGAGACAGTTCTACAGTGGACATTTGATTGATATGGACATTTGATTTAACTTCCAGACACCTTGGTTTTCATTCATAACCTCAGATCTGGGAATGTTTAATTTAAATGTATGGATGCTTGGGAGATGATGAGTTTCCTTTGTGGTAAACTGACTTCAGCCACTGAGTGTGGTTGTTGATTTGTGTCATAGCAACAATAAAATTCCATTATCCAGATACCATTTCTCAAACTTTGATCTGACATGAGTACAGTAGTGATAATGAATTAATTAAATGCCATGGCTTCTGACTCCTATATTGTATGTGTGAAGAAATGTCCATAGGGTATTTATTCCTATGGACATAAATGAATTTGTGGTTTCTATATTTCACTCTGAGTTTATTGCCTTAAATACACCACACAGAGAAGCATAAAGGCCAGAGAAGAAACATAAAAATGTCGTTATCAACCCCTGTATGACCCTGCTAAAAGTAGCTACAGGAGTGGTTCTTCAATACATCCTCTCAGGCTTCATGGTTCTCAGCAAATATTCTAATAAGGATCACTAGAAAGAGGAGTTACTGTATAGAAAATAAGTGTGTGTCTCTGTGTGTGAGGCAGACAGGGCAAGTTTTTAAAAATTAGTATTTTAAGTCTTCTATAATTTGCAGCAAATCAAAGCACATTATTGTGTGAATAATATGTAAAGAGATAGTATTATAAATGCATGCTACTTTCTGTATCTGCATACCCAAAGAAAGAAAATTTTATTCAATCCCATAATTTTTGTCATCCAATTGCTGCAAAAAAAAATCTCAGTTCTCTTGCATCTGTCACTATAGTATCTAAAATACGAATATACATTTAGGCAGCAGTATCTTGATAGATTGCAGAGAGGTTTCTGCTTTTCCCCAGACTGTGGAAAAAAATAGATATTTGATAAAATGGGGGAAAAAATCCTCTTTTCCTTTAGAATATTTCTATTTTTAATTTACTGAGAATTCCTTTAATGTTTTGTTTTCTGTTGGTTTTACTTCTTCTTTTACCTCAACTTATTTTTCCAGTAAAGAATAAAACAGAGCTGTGGGGTAAAACAAAAGAAAGCAGGGAAAGAAGCAGGATTTAGTCATCCCTAATTTTGATATCAAGCTTCAGAGAAAAGAGTGAATGAATGAAAAAGTTTGTCCCAGAGCTGTCAAAGTAAAACATTACTGGAAACTGTTACAATTTTTGAGGAATTTGAATCGTCACCACTTGCAAGGGAACAATCAGCTGCGTTCGCTTAGCAATGCAGTGAGCTGAGGTTTCTTTTTCCTGACTGCTGATTCTGAATTACTGGCACTGTTCGACTGCTTTCTGAAATACTCCACTCCTTAGGCACATTTTTTGGGGATCCAAAATGTAGTCATGATTTCTGTAGATTAGATTTATTTGAAATACTGTGGTGGAACTCATTGCCTTTGTGCGAGGTCTCATCTGATCTCTGCTTTTACCATGCACATTCCTAAATTGAGAAACCCATTGTTCTGCCTTACACTACTAAGGACACAGATGAAACTATCCACAACCAAAGCACTTAATGGGGAGTAGCCTTCAAAAACATGTATACATGTGCTTGTGCTTGGAAAGCGTCTGTATTTTGTGCCACCCAAATGTTTATTATTTTTAAAGGGGTGAGAATCGTTATTTCTGGAAACAAAGCGTGAGGGGCATGCGAGGTGGCATTGCTTACTGAGATCTTTGCAAAAGTACATGATCCAGAAATTTTCAGCGTTCTCAGTGTTGCCAATGCATGGATTGCTGCAGGCAGATGTGTATGTGTGCAAGGGAATTTAAAATGTTTGGTTATATATGATTAAGTGCATGTGATTCTATAGGTAGGACACATTTGTTTTTCACAACTAAAATCTATTAGAATGCAATGTGTCCTTTGCTGGACACAATGGGGAATATTAAATAGAATAAAAGTTTTAAAGTGCTGCAGCTGCTTAATGTGCAAAACCAGAAGTTAAAATTCTTTTATGCTTCCCCTTGTCCTATGATGTTTTAAATATCCTGCTCACAGCCATCCTTACCTTGCCTAATTCTGGCAAGTTATATCTGACATGAAACACTTCCATCCTGAGGTGGGTCCTTGACAGTCTTTAACATGACAAAATGATTTGGGCTTCCTGTCATTTAGCTTAAATCACTTTTCTACCCATGCATAAAAAAAGCTCCAGCACAATCCTTGATGGCCTCAAGAAAAACACGTCTGGTCCCAGCCTAACCCTCAGCTGCATGGCACTGCATTGTCATCATAATTGGATGTGATAGATTTTCACTCTGCTCTACTAAAATTTTGTTTGTAATTGAGTAAATGTGCCACTTGCAGTTGAAAATAAATTAGCCCAGAGCAACAGCAGCTTGACTGTTTTTTAAAACTCTGTGTGTGGGCTTTTTAAATACATACGTACCTACGAAAATTAAATATAAATATAAATATAAATATAAACATTATAAATATAACAGGTCAAGTGTGTACCTAGTATTAGAAAAATATCCCTTTCATTGTTAAATGGCGTCCTGAACTCCATTTTCTCAATTTGTGTTGTACATTTTCCCCCTCAGAGAGGGTGAAAACATAAAAGCAATACAGCAGACTGCAGCATGGGGGAGGGTTTCTTTCCTTCCTCACACTTTCTACTTTTGTCAAGCCACCTGAGAACCTGATATGAGAAGGGCATTTTAGAATAAAGACATTACTCTGACAGCAAATACAAATGAAATAAAATTGGCCTAAGGCTTTGATGCCAGAACTTGAATGGAGAGCTGAGACTTAGCAATGCACTAGTTTAATACACCAGAGAAATAGAACTAGAATAATTTGCGCTGCAGGATGATGAAGGAATAAAATATAACAAACCCAGAAATTAAAATAGAGTTTCCAGCTTGTGTATGTTCACATTTTTCACTCAAGTTGACCCGTAAACATTGCAGGAGAAGCAAATATGCACTCTCCTCTTCTTTTGGAACAAAGCTCTTTGATGCATGGAGATACCATGTCAGGTTCTCGACCTTGACCCTCCAGAGGGAAGGATCTGAAGGTCTCTCAGTTTTGGATGAAGTCTTCTTCATGGACATCTCCTAACTCTAGAAATAGCCACCACCACCCATATTAATCAATTGCTCTGGTCACTGAGCCAACAAATGGGCTTTGTGGTGGAGGAGAAGTAATCCTTGAGAGAAAGAAGGCACTCATAGGGCACCTTGCTCATGTGATTGATGCTCCTTTTCCCTGTCCATGTGTACACACATCCCTAGCTCTTTCATGCTCCAATTACTTTCCTTAGTTTAAAACTCTAAAGTCAAGGATTTTTTGGGTTTCGTGCTTGCACAGCATTTATAACCAGAAGTGATCCTATGTGTTGCCACAATGCAAAAAGAAGAAATAATAGCCAGGGGCTTAAAGACTGAATTGTTTCACATTAACACAGGGGTCTGTTTATTTTCATATCTTCCAGAAGACCTCGTTTATTGGTCTCTAATGTTTCTCAGGTTTGTATGACCCAAATATGAATTGTTTGACTTTTTTTTGCAATAGGCATTTTGGCAAGTACTGAATTCATTTTTTGGTATTAAGTCAGCTGTAGAGAAAAATAAATAAATTGCTGAAGTATCAGAGCCAATTATGGGCACTGGTTCATATGCTGGATTCTGCATTTCTCTTTTAGATATTTAAATTATTTCAGTGCACAAGCCCAGTCATTCCAACTCTTTGGATGTATTTAAAGCAATTGAAAAATCCCTTTTCAACACAAAAGTCAAATAACCTTATAGCCCCTTTAACAAATACTAATGGTTACCTTAAGATTGTGTCAGGATGTAAGTTTTAGCATAAAATTTGACTTGCTGGTAAAGGAGTGTTTAAATTACACAGTAAAAGTGACATAAAGTACAAGTAATAGCAACAACTACTTTTTAAAAAAACCCACAAACCATTGCTATCCTCATCTCCTGGTATAAGTTGCTTCACTTTCTTCAGATGTAGAACTTGATTGAAACAGAGAGTGATTTGCAGCAAATAAATGTAAGTCATACAGAGTTATATAGGTTTTTCCTAAAGGGAGACTTTGCTATCATACAAACTACCCTTAGGAAGGAAACTAACAATTCAAATAAACCAGTCATTAATTTACATCTAAGGTGTAAGTCTGAATCCTCCAAGCCATTAATTTTGGGTGGGAAGGGCAAGAGTACTGCTCTTGCCTGATTCTGTCTGTAGAGTAAGAAGGTAGTGTTGCTATCTCCTTCATCAGGAATTTATGTACATTAAAAAAGCAATAACTTTTTCACAAGTATACCAACTATCACAAGTAAACAGCTTCTTCAAGCCTGATGGCAAAACCTCCAGCATGCCAAAGTAGCAGTGCACTTGTTTATTATCATATAGAGTTTAACCTGTTTTTACACTGTCTGATTTTCTGCTTTTCCTGCAGATATAAACAATCTAGGCTAGGGTGTAAAGGAAGGTGAAGCTTGTAAGCAAGAGCTGGCCAGCTGGTGATGGAGGTTATTAACTAAGGACAAAGCAGACATTTACAACGCTGGCGCAGAAAAGGGAGAATTAAACAGAGATCTTTAGTAATGTTTTTCTCCTTCATCTACAGTCATTCAAACACTTGGGGAAAAGAAGGAAAAAAAATGTAATACGAATGTTTAGGCTTCCCCTGGGCATTTTCCATGCTCTAGATATCCTGAGTGTAGCAGAGTATCCTAGCTCATCACTGAACACCGTCTCAAATATGCCCTTCCCCTCACTGGCTGGAGGGACTAATTTAAGAAGAGAGATTAAAAGAATTAAATATAGATAGCTTCACTAAGTGAAGACTACAGCAGGACAAAAGAATAGCCTACAAATACATGGAGGGGGTTAATTCCTGAGGGAGGTGAATTATTTAGGACAATAGGAGCGGGTTTAACTAAGAGTAATGGGATGAAATTAAGAATAGGAAAAATTAGGCTGAATATATAAAAGAATCCTTCTTGACAGCTAGATCAGTTTGGTCATGGACAACTGTCCCTTGGGAAGTGATGAAAGACCCCTTGTTCTGTACATTTAGAGGCAGACTTTGACAAAACATCATTTAATGCACTCTGGGAAACCACTTGCAGCGAAACATGCGAGAGGAGTTGGTAGGTAGTGTTGGTCTCCTCAGCTTTCTGTAAAAAATATCATCAAACCAGTCCTCCAACTCAGCATACCAGCTTTGTTATCACCACACTTGCACCACATGGATCTACATTGCTGCATGAGAGCCACACCACCACCCCTTGCCCAGAAGGAGCCTGGTAAATCCTGCAAGCTTCTCTCTTTGGCAGGTCAAGACGCAAATGATGGCCACCTCCATTGCAGGGCTCGTTCTGTACTCTCAGATGCCAAATTGTCCTTTCCCTCCCGTTTATTCTACACCACCCCATGGAGGTGCTGCGGCAATTTCTTAATTTTTAAAAACCTCCAGCACGGATGGCTTCATGTTGGGAGCCCCCCAAAACTGCAAGTATTTTGAAACGCCTCCCTCTCTTTCCAATGTGTTTCAGGAAGATAATGCTTGTAGCCACTATCAGTGAGAGCAGTAAGCACTGCAGCATAAGAATTATGTTACCTTTGAGTTTTGCTGGATGTAAAAAGGTAGTGATGGCTTCATCTTACAGCTAGGAGGAGGAACTGGTTTCTGTAGCTACCTGCAAGATTCTCTACCCTGCACCTGGGCATAAGGAGGAGATGCAGTACAATAAAGTTTTTACATAAGTTTATTATAATTAAAGCTGCATTAAATAGAGACTTGGAGTCTATAACTTTTAAAGAAATGGTGCAGAGAACTAAATTCTACATGGCTTTGCTGTTCATTCAGGCCCTCAAAACAGGAATAACACATCATGATAGAAAGCTGTGGCTTTTCAGATACATCTAAGTTCCATCATAATGAGGAGCTCTATTTTGACCCCTTAAAATCCTTAAATCTTCTTAGCTGAGACACAGAATGTTTCCATATTACATGGAATGTTTCCATGTTGTTCCCTACAAATCTTTCTCATCCAAAATCTCACTATGACCCAGTCAACTGCTGGTGACTGTGCCACCACCCTGAGGGATAAATACCCCAGGGAAAGGCAGCTTTGAGAAGTCTCACACACAATGAATTCAGAAACTCTAGTTTGTCATTTTGCCCTTCTTTTGCAGGGAAAAAAATACCCACCATCAACAAAAAAACCCACGCTAGTGATTTCTTTTGACTTAAACTGGGCATTCAAAAAGCTGTTTTTATTAATGAATCATATTAAGCCATCAGTGAAAGGCTCCCTGACTCTGTTTAAATAACAGGCTATGATTCCTCCCTCCCGCACCCCCCTTCCCTTTGGCTCCACTGCTATTAATTGAGGAGTTTCTTTGTTTCTTTTCTAATGAAGCTAACAGAACACATCTGTCAGGTGCTTGTATTCTTCACCCGTCTATAGTATGTAATAGCCCAGCTGGAGGCTATAATGCTACACAATACCCCTGGCCGTTACAGCAACTATTTATTCCTGGGCTTTTCCTCAGATAGGGATTTGAAAAAAGTCTGAAATTTGGGCCTAATTGCTATTTACACAGCGATAGACACCTGTTCTAGCTGAGACACTGGCTCATGAATCCCACACCTGAGACCTTAGGGAAAGGGAAGGGGAAAATTTCAAGCAGCTGCCAGTCCGGTTCAGAAACAGAGAGCTTTTCTACGAGATATGTACGTACAGTACATAAATCCGTGCCTCCGTATTGCCATAGCTACTGTTTCATGGCCAAATGTTCATTTAAAGGCTTAACATATGCTGGTTGTGTGGACACATGTACACAACCGGGAGGAAAGAGTTTTCTGCCTTCACTTCTACGTTTTTATTGGACTCTCCCAAATTCTTGGTGCCAGGATTTATTTCTCCAAAGATCTGTGGCTGTGGGTTGCTGCCAGATACCGAACTTCCACTCTTGCCTCATGTTGTGCAGCACAATCGCTCCATTTTCCCCTTGTTTATGCAAAGGATCCTGCTCTTCCTCTTTGTTCCTGTTCAGGGAAGCTTTTCTTGCCCATGCAGTAGTCCACGGTGGAGACTTTGTTCTCATAAAGCTGCTAACAGTGAAGGGGCAGTGTAAAGCCATACATGAATCTAAGTTAGCAGCCTCTCCAATGCAGTTAAGAGTGAAAATTGATTAAAATGCAACTAGATCATAAAACTCCCCATTTATTACCTCAGATGTGCGTCAAAGACAGAACTGAAGAAAACGTTTCTTTCCTTTTCTCTTCTCTCCTGGTCATTGTCATTCTTCCCTCACTTTATGTTTCTGTTTAGTGCCAAACAGCCCTGTTCATTAGGTAAGGGACAGAAATAAAATGTTATTGCCCTGCTACCTTATCAGATGACAATGTCCTCTGCTGCTGTCGGGGAGAGGAGCTGGGGCTCCTGCTCTTTACAGAACTTTTCCCTCCAGTCAGGGGGCCCTCTGAGATTTTCAGTGAAACCCTCTCTTTTGTGAAAAGACCTTTGATTCAGGCTGTTTCTTTAACCCGGCAATGCCCTGTCATCCCAAGCCCACCTTCCTAACACTTTTGCTTGAGGGGGAGGGGAGAGGCAGGAGAAGCTGTTGAATAACTAGCTGGAAAAATTGGTTCTTATGTCATGCAAAAGATTTCTGAGAGCTGCTGAACATCAAATGCAAGAAGGGAAGGTGAGGAATAGGAAGGTTAATAAACAGATTTAAAAAAAAAAAAGTGAGAAAAGCTCACACGACAGATGAAATAAGAGTACTGAGCCAAGTGGAATATTCTAGAGGCTTTCAAAAACATGCATATCAGAAACAGAAAGATGAGTCAAGGAACCAGAAGTGCTTTTAAGATGGGGTGGGGCACCCAGACTGGTGAGAGATGAAGGGGATACTGCTAATATTAATTATTTGCTGCAGGGCTCACAAAAGCAGTTCACTAGCTGAGGACAAAAACAGAAATTCATTTCCCAGAGGAGAAAGAAAGAAGTAGTGAGTGATCCCAGGGTCATTCCAGGACAGGTGATAATGAAATTAGAGTTAATGAAGATGAAGAAGACACCAGAGCCAGATGAGCCTCCATCTCAAGATTATGAAGCTGATGCTGATAATAAATGCTCCCTGCACATGAAGAGAAACCTTAAAGGTAGATGGAAACATGTCTGCATCTGATTTAACAGGAGCTCTGGGATACTAATAGACATTAACCCTTTTGTTCTAAAGAAGTTTTAGTAGCTGCCGAGTACCTAGGAGCACAGACTCACCCTGATAATGTTGTAAATGCACCTTCTCTGTCTATGGAATAGACTCCAGATTAAAGGGAAAAAATAAGATATAATTTCCTTGCTATTTGGCTCTCTATGGCATCGGGACAATTTTCTGATTAAACCAAATCCTTGATCTCTGGTAGAAGTGAAACTATATATACACATACGTATAGATATTCACATTCTTCACTGATGACGCTGTACATGATTGTGAATATAAACCAGAGGAAACAAGATGAAAGGAAACAAAAATGTCTCTTTCAGACTCAATAAAGTGATGTGGAGACTATAAAATGATGAGGAGAAGGCTGTGATCCACTACTGGCTTGTGCCAGGGTGATTTAGGGGGAATTTTCCTCCAGCTGTAGCCTGACCAATAGGTAAGGATGCAGTGAATGAGTCTTCACTGAGGTGGCACTGATTTAGACTGCCTGATATAATTTTATATTTAACAAAGGAGCAGCTTTGGGGATGTGCTGTCTGTTCTGCTGCTTGTGTAGTCCCTCAGAAATGTGTGTGTGGTTACTTAACATCCACAAAGAGAAGACCTTGGTTCTGTGATCCTTGCTACACAACACTCCTGCTGATTCACATCTCATTTCTAGCAGAGCACACAGCTTTTCATCATTTTTAAGTGCCATGACAGGATGTTAGTACCCTAACAGTCTCATCCATGTTTAACCAGCATGATATTTTTACTGCTTTATTCTGGACTTCGGGTTTTTTCCTCTGTATTATGCCTACATATACTTTATTTCACCTGGTTTCATATATGAACTCTTTCTTAAATTTTTATTCTTAACACCATTGTATGTATTGTGGATCAAATCATCTTCCTTTCCATTTCTGTTGTTACAGATGTCTTCACCTGAGCTACAATAAACTGGTCATCAGGGAAATGCTTTGAAACACCTTTCTAATGTGAAGGTTTTGTAGGAGAGAGCCTTGATTTTTTTCATGTTTTCTTTTTTTTTGTAATCAAGTAAAAAGCTTTTCAATTGAGAATGAAAATATTATGCTTTTGAGTAGATGATAGTTATCCTCTCATAAATCAGCTTTTTGTACTATGTTGTCTCAAAACTTTTTTGTTGTCTAGGTAAATAATGCTTAGTGGCCTTCCTCTCACTGATTCTGGGTGCTATTTCTGTGTGATTTTTCACAGCTTTGTTGGCCACAATGTTCTGCATTAAACATATGCCTATACTGTTGGTTGGACAAAACCCCATTGAATATTGTATTACTACAGCTCTGTGTGGTTGGTATCTTCCTTGCTGTGGAATTCAAATTTACAGCTGTGAAAGGCTTTTTTCCAATCGTCAGTTGCACATCTGAATTTTCTCTGATGTTCACCTTGCTTTCCTCTGTTATTTCTCTAACCAAAATGACTATATCAGGAAAATATAGTTGTCAGGATGCCATTTCTGGCTCTGTTAAATTTGTTTTATGCAAAGTTCAGGGTGAGTAGCAGTGGCCTCAGTAAATGTAAAGAACTTTTTAGGCGAGCAATGGATGTTTGCAGTCTCTGTGATGCCATCACCACTTTGGTTTGGCTCATTATTAATGGATTGAAGTTCTAGATATAAGGGAAAGAAAAAATTAAGGCATTTAAAAAGTTAATTGTCTATGAAAGCTCTTAGTTTCTATTTGTCAGCAGTCAGAATAATCAGCAGCAGTGGTTTGTTTCCAGCTCTGGCTGGTTTTGAGATTTCTGTCTAAACTTGGTTAAATCTGAATGGCAAGTTTCTTTCCACCGTATTTTTTTTAATAACAAAGTGTAAAAAGAGTCAGTTGGCCATTCTGAAGGTTTAGAGTTAAGAGAAATGCTTTACAAGACTTAATAATTATTTAAATCTCAGCCAATTCTTATAATTATTGCAATATTTTCTTGCTACCTTTGTTGAAAAACATTTAACCTTTGAGAAATCCTGCTTATTTTCAGCAGCACTGCACCCAAGATCAAGCACAGTTAGTTTTAGAGAGGGAGGATTTAATACTGTATGCTTTGATCTTCCTCTGTGAAATATTTTCTAGACCAACATTTATGCCTGTTATGATCTGAAATACAGACTATGCATACACATCCAATAGCATATATATGTGTGCCTAAACCAAAAACACATACATCTAAGAAACACATCTCCTGAAATCAGTGAGAGTATTCCCACATAGAGGCATTGTGCAAGGTATGCAAAGGTTGCAGATTTCAGGACTTTTAAACCCAGCGCTAGAAATGAAATGTAAAATAGGTGGGTAGAGGGTGCTGAGGTCTTCTTTGGGCTATGAACTCTTTGGAGCCAGGGTCTCACCAAACTCTGTGTTTGCACACTGCCTTGCACAACAGGATTTTTTTTTCTGGCTGATTCTTAGACACAGCAGTAGTGAAAATGATTAACACTGACAATGTTTTAGTGAGGCTCTTGGGGTCAGTCCTTCCCAGGTGTGAGCGTCTTGCCACACAGACCAAGAACTGCAAAACCTTCTTGTGGCCAAGACAGTAATTTCTTACAGACAAAAATAATGTTGTGGGAGTATTTACTGTACTTTAAGCTGCCTTTTAATCTGATTTAGCAGGTGGAAACAAGAAAGAGGTTTAGCAGAATGTGAACTATCTGTTCTCAGTGGACTACCAAAAGGCTGGAGCAACTGAGTTGAGCTATCAGAGACACTTCCAGAAGTTGTCCAACAGCATCCATTTGACCTATTATGTGGAATAAAAGTGCAATCCAGATGTGATCGAGCTACATCTGAGTTCTAAGGGCAAGCCACTTGCCTATACATGATATAAATATTACACAGTGGCTTAGCACAGTCAAGCAGTTTATTTTACATCCAGTGTTTAACCTCTTTTCCCCCCAAGGTACAAATGTCAATATTGGATTTTCTCTGGTTGAACGAACGTGTCACAGAGCAGATTAACCACTGGCAGTGAAAAAGGACTTCCACTTGCCAAAACTAAATTTCTCACAAATGGATCAAAACAGTCTGAGGTACAAAAAAGAAGCAAGACAGGAAATCTTGCCAAATTTAGTCATGATGGTTCATTAAACTGAACTTAAGACCTCAGTGTATGTACTTTATCTAGAAGTACTTTATCTTTCAGCTGGCAGGACGCAGAGGCTTGTGTGTACACACACGTCTATATGTGCAAGTACATGTACAGCTGGGGATGAGGTGGCAGGGCAGTAGCTAATCAGACAGATGAAGCTAATACTCATCACAGCAGAGATCTTCAAGCACTCACTACTCTCTTGGCTATCTCCATCTTCGCAGCATAGACTGCATTTCCCCTCTTACTCTCTGGGTAATGTTGTTGTTCCACCACTTCATATTGTGCTTTGCTAATTGCAGAGCAACGTTCAAAGCATGTGGGCTGGGGAAGGATGAGGTCCTTGTGAGCCGGGCTGGGTGGAACATTTGCTGCTGAGGGAGCACAGGCTGCCTCTCCATGCTGGGTACAGCTGCTAACACTCTTGGATGTCTGAGTGCCTGAAAAAATATATCTTTTCCCCCCTCCCTAAACCTGAATGGCATCTGTTATGTATGTTATTCCAGCATAAGGAATCTCTCTTTTTGTTTACATGATATCATAGGTTGTGTGCTGTAGTTGACATGCTGGAAAGAAGTGATGCCATCCAGAGGGACAGGCTTGAGAGGTAGGACAGTGTGAACTTCATGACGTTAAAAAAAGCCAAGTTCAAGGTCCTACACTTGGACTGGGGAAATCCCAAGCACAAATACAGGCTGAGGGATGAACTGATTGAGAGGAGCCCTGTGGAGACAGACTTGGGAGTGTTTGTGCATGAAAAGCTGGACATGACCTAGCAATAAGCACTTGCAGCCCAGAAAGCCAACTTATTTCTGTGTGGCCAGCAAGATGAGGGAGAGGATTCCCTCCCTTTACTCCGCTCTCTTGAGACCCCACTCTGGTGTCTCAGCATAAGAGGTGCATAGACCTGCTGGAGCCAGTTCAGAGGAGGGCCACAACAATGATCAGAAGAGGTCTGGAGGACCTCCCACAAAGACAGAGTGAGAGAGCTGGGGCTGTTCCACCCGGAGAAGAGAAGGCTGTTCCACCTGAAGAGCCTGCAGGAGAGTGGGAGAGCAGCTTTTCACAAGTGCATACAGTGACAGGACAAGGGGAAATGGCTTCAAACTGACAGAGGGTAGTTTAGATTAGATATTAGGGGATAAATTCTTTATTGTGATGGTTGTGAGGCGCTGGAGCAGATTACCCAAAGCTGTGGATGCCCCATCCCTGGAAGTGCTCAAGGCTAGACCGCATGAAGCTTCAAACAGCCAGGTCTAATGGATGGCACCCCTGCCCATGCAAAGACGTTGAAGCTGGATGATCTTCCAACCCAAACCATTCCATGTATCCATGTGAGTTTGCTTAAGTTAGCTGAGCTCACCTTGGATTCAGTTCTTGCTGGAAAAGTTAATTGGCCTTGTTATTTATTATTCTTTCAAATTTCCTGCTCTCTGCAAAGCTCAATGGCAATAACTTTATATGTTCTTCTGGTTCACTAATTCTTTTTTTTTCTTGGTATCATTTCAGAGGCCTTTATCAGTTTTCCACTTCAGTGGTTTTTAAGTTTTACATGTTTATTGCCTTGTTAATTATCATAAAAAGGGTAGGAGAGGAAAGAAAGAAGAAAAATAGGATACAAGCTTCTGTTATTAATATATAATGGATGCAGTAATGTCCCAATTGTTCACTACCAAACAGTGAATTGCAATGCAATTGCAATGCAATGTGTTATTGAAGTGGAGACTGCAAGGATCAAATCACAGATCTGTTTTCTGTTTCCTTTGACTTTACATGACTGTTCACTGGGAGATAATTGCAAACACAGGCATCTAGTAGGCTATGGAAAAGAGTAAAGCAAAGCGCTGTGAGTCTGTTTTTTTCTGGGCTGCTGGAGTACACATGTAAGGTCAGGAGTGGTGTTGCTGGATGCAAAAAATCCATTAAACCTTAATAAATATTTTAAAATTAGCCATTCTATGTAATTCAAACTAGAAGAGTTTTTAAAGCTGGCTAAGCCTTTCTTATTTCTGAAAAGTAGAGGACCTTCAGGAAAGTGGGAGAAGGTCAGTATGGGAAGAGAATCCTTACTACATCCAGGTGATTGAAATTACTGTTAACTTGAAGAAGATTCTGGATAACATCAGGGTTGTTACTGAATGAGTATGGAAACTACCTAGTGGCTAATTTTTATGGGTTTTTTTAAGACAAACTTGGTACCTTTCAGTGACAAGATTTCAACGCCATGGCTAAAAGTACCTGTAGTGTCATGGTGAGCAACTAAAGTGCTTGACTTCATGCTGGATTCAACTTGTTTGAGTCAGGACTGCACAGAAGCCCAAGGTGGTTCATCTTGACAGACAGTGGAACAGGACATGTGGAACTTGGACCAAATCTTCCTGCATCCAGACCATGTCTTGTGTGAAATTGTCTTGTCTTAACTGAAAAACACGTGTTGATCCAAAATCAGTAAGGCAAGTGAAATGGATTAAGTTTTTCTTTTTAAATAACCTAAAAACAACTAATCACTAATCCAAGTTGGGTGGTATATTGGAGTGAAATATTAGTATACATAATAGTTTGTAATGACATTTTTATGACAGTCAGAGTCAAACAGTCTGATAGATCCACTAATTTAATGGAGAATCAGTGTCTAGTTGATCCTAAAATGATCTAGGGAGGACATCCCTGCCACTGAAGGCACAGAAGATAGTTAACAGCAGCAGTCTGCAGGTAGGTCGAAAGTTGTGAGCAGCCTAGACCTCTTCCTTTGGATACTGAGAAGTGCAGGGAGAAATGTTGGAGCAATGTCTTTTCCATTTAGGTTGATTTTTTTCAGTTCCATATCTGTGTCAGGCTGACAGCAAGCAGACAGCTGTGTTACTAACAGATTGTCTGGATAGTGTCTGTTCCTCAGGAGCCCTGATTTACAAGGTTTTACCAAAGTACTGGACACAGCATAAGCAGGAAATACCACCCTGAGAGGCAGAAGTGCTGAATTTGTTAGGGAATGCAAAATGAAATTGTCAACGTAAAGAAAAGGAGGATATAGCCAATAGTTATGAGCTGCTCCAAGAGCAGGTGAATGAGGACAGTGAAGACATCTCATGCAAGGAAAGAGGGAACTCAAAGCAAGAAACTCTGGAATAAACCAAGAAGCCCCAACCCTGGAAGAGCAGCCAAGCTGACTGCCTCTACTGCATTTGTCTAGTCCAAACAGCTGGTGCAATATTGCAGGATGTGACAGGTTCACAGTTCACCTTGTGGGACAACTTGAGCAAAGGGCACTGTAGCCCTCTGCAGACTCAAGCACTTGGTTTCCTCCTCACAGGGGTGCAGGAGGAGAGGATCTCTGTTAGAGTAGGGTGAAATGAGATCCAGCCCTCTCTAGTGTTGTCTAAATTATCTGAAGTTTGATCTTGAGATATAGTATGACATTCAGTTCTTTTGTGGCTGCTTGCAGATTTGCAATTGAATGTTTGACCCTGAACGAACAATACATGAGGGAGCTATTCTGCCTCCAGTTTTTATCCATCATGTTGCTTTGCAATAAACATGTCTGGTGTATTCTGTTGCTGAAAACTGAGGTATGGTTTGTAGGGAGGAATTAGTATGAAAGGCAGCTCTAGTGCCTGTCACCCAGCATGAGCTGTACATGTCTCAAAAGCAGGGCTGTGCTCTCTCCCAGCCTGCCTGCTGAGCCAAAACAGAGCCAGGGACCTGCTCATTGCAGTGTCTTTGACCTCCTGCATGGTTCTTGCCCAAAGGGTCTGGTCCAGGTCCTACAAGCTCTAAACACTGTTTCTCAGAAGAGCTGCAATGCTCAGGAGTTTGCTGTGCTTGGTCTGCAAGGAGAGCCCTTCCCTCTCCCAGTGCCATCAGCACTGCTTTTCCATCAGTACTCCATTTGCATGCGAAAAAATTTATACTGATAACTTAAAAAGTCAACATCAATGAATGGAGTCAGAGCAATAAAAGTGAAGTGCATGGCTGCTGCCAGGCTTCTTTCTTGCTCCTTGGTGTTCTGGCTCCAGCATTCAAGCGATAGATTTAAATATAAAACAGATCATTAACGGCTGGCTCAACATCTGCTAATATTATTTTCCTTGCATTGTCTGTGCGTCTTTGTTTATCTCAGTGTGCTACTTTGTTTTTCCCCTCTTATAATAAGGATCATTCCTTTATTTTAAAGCGCCGCATCAATTTTCAATTGCTTGGGCTCTTGGAGCCTCCCACGCTTTGCCCACATGCTTGCACCGCACGAAGAGGTGGAGAAACAAAGCAAATGCGAAGCATGGGATGATTGTTGCTTCAAAAAACAGTAATTAAGAATCTGTTAGAAAAATGACAACTGAGTTTAATAAGAGCTTAACTTAGCTGTGTGAGCTGGACGGAGAGAGACTCCTGGGCTGTCTCACAGAAACCAAGCAGCTCAACTCCTTGGGAGTCTTTCAAGTGGCATCGAAGTGGATTCATGGAATGCCAGTAAGAGACATTGTTCTTGTTTATAATGGAGAGATGACTTGCCTTTTTCTTTAAAAAAGAAATTATAATAACCAGCACTGTGACAAAAAGTCAAATAAAAAAAGTGAAAACTTAAGTACAAAATCCACCCTTATACTAAGAGAGCTGACTTATATCCACAAAGTCCTGGCCAATTCTTATTAAGTCCCAAATCCTCTAGCAATTATCCATATCTCTCTACCTCCCTACCATGGTGCAGATGATGCAATATGCAAAATCGCCAGCTGTTCACATATTCATAAAGTACTTAAGCTGAATGAATCGAGGAGGGAGTGTACTTTTTTACCTTGAAATTCATCTATATTTCTTTTGTCCTCACTCTCCTGACTTCATACCTCTTAAAGTTCATCACATTTATCCTAATGAAAAAGAACTAAAGAGAGAAATTAGATACATAAATACCTACTGAACATAACTTTCTGGGAAGCAGATGGACCTATAATATGTTATCATATGACTACTACTGTCCTCTGCTTAGAGCTGCTCAAGAGGATCTCACTCCTTACTTGCCTGAGACAAGACATTTTTTGCTCATAGTCAGAAGTAAAAAGCCCCTTTCCTCTTCCTAGACATCCATAGGAATATCTTTGCTACCTCAAAAGATCTTTCACTGCATGAAAGGGTTTCTGGTTGCCCAGGGGAGTCCTCAATCCTGAAAGAACATGGAATCTCTACTACTTTTAAGATGCTTTTAGTTCAGTAAATCCAAGCTCAGTATGTTATTGCTAGTCCTGGGGCCAGGAAGCACTGCATCTTCCTTTGTGCCCCTCACCTGGGCCTGAGACAGCAGTCTTGAGCTGCTGGCATGCTTGCTTCCCCTATCTTGGAGTCAAATGCCAGAAGATGACTGTAAAGGACGATTAAATTCCCCTTCTCTACCATCTGTGTCTTCAAAAGTCTCCTGTGCCTGTTTTAATCTTTGGTGCTTGCTGGGATTTTGCTGGTACTGGTAGCAATTACTGTACGTCTGCCTTAGGAGAAGTCTCCCACCAGTGTAATAAAGACATGGACTGTTTAGTGTCAGCCAGAGAGCTCTGGACAGTCCTTCTCTATGGCAACACATTGCCATTGTTTTTTTAGGGCCCTTTAATTTGTGAGAGGTGACAGCAGAATGTTAATGGTGACTCCATAAGTAAGAAATGTAACTTTATTTGGGACTGTCACATTTCCAAGTGGTTTGATCAATAAAATGTTGCCACAAGTGCAATGATAGCTTGTAGCAAGTTTAAGGCAGAGAGAAGTGTGAGTTCTATTATCCAGTGTCTCAGGATGGTTGCGCTGGAGGAGAAATGGATTATTTGCAAAATCCATCACTGGAGTGATAAAATTTGGAGTTGTTTTTGGTGTTCTCCCACACTTTGATTTAAAGAGGTCTTGCAAGACCTTAAATATGACCTCATTACAGTGAAATTTTAGGACAGATAGTAGCTGCAGTAGTTAGCAATGATAACTCAGTGGATCTGAAAGTTTCCTTTGGGTATCTCACACAAAACACTTCAAAAGCTGAGGCACATCATTCTCAGTATTAAGCAATAATTTGAAATACTGCAGATCCAGATGCTGACTTCCCACTGAATTCATTGTAAATCACATGCATTTGTACTGTCTAAGTCTGGGCAAACAGCTCTCACCCAAGGAAACAAGTCTGCATAAACAAACCCACACACCAAGTTTATTTCATGAGGCAAAAGTTCCCTCCTAAATGCAGGTGGGAAGATCAGACTGTAGACTTCCCTCCACAGAGACAAAAAAGGCTGTGCTTCATTGTTGTGGAAAGCCAGAATGCCTTCATTACAGTCCTTCAGCCATCATCCATCTGGTTGGTGTTCCATGGTTTGCATTCATACAAAAAGTGGTTTTAGGTCAGGGTTCACAGTTTTTTCACCAGCAACTTACGAAGTGCCTGGCACGCATTTGGAAAATAGATGGAGGTGGAGGATAAAGTTCATCGCTTCCATGAAGGGAGTGTTGCACGGGGTTCATCAGAAATCAGGTGGATCTCAAGCTGTTGTGGCCCATCACCAGCCTGAGCAGACTCCATGAAATAGCCTAAACTAAGGTTTCCCATCTGCTCTAGGCCTGGAAGCTGCTTCACTGCATGACAAAACTGAGGACATGACACCATTTTGCTTTTCTGCTTCTACAGTGATCCTCTCATGTTTTAAATAAACTTTTGACTTCTGTACAAATGCAGTATCTGTGAGGAAAAAGGAAAACTCAAACTGCTTGCAAACACATGAAATAGGTGATAAATAGATGCAGCCTGCATTATAGTATATGGTAACTGAGCTTGCATAAATCATAACTTTTCATTCTTTCATTAAACTAGCAGGACTGAGTTTTAGCATACATTTTTTTAAAGATTGATAGTAATTTAGCTATGATGAGGAATAGATTGCCTACACCAAATTTGCTCTGGTTCACCACAGTCCAATTTTTTATGCATCACTTGTTGATAATTTTTCAGAAATCAACCTGGAATACTACCTGAACATCTGAAAAAAGCTTCTGCTTCCAAAACACGTGAAAGGCTTCAGCATGCAAATAACTGAGAACTACTGGACAAAGAGATTCAAAGGCCCTAATTCTTCCCACTGCTTTGAACTGAGATTGTATGTCCCAGATTGCTCTCATCTGTGGGTCTTGCTGAGAGAGCTCCTATAAAGCAGGTGCCTGTCGTTCAAGCTCTCACGGCTTTTCATGAAAGCGCCTTTTGTCATTGTAGAAAAGAACTTTAGAGAAAATGATTGATTTATGAGAAGGAAATTTCTTTACTGTAGCTAACAGCCATGTAGATGGAGAAGGTTAAGCAAAAACCCCATGGAGGTTTCCTGAAAATTTGAGCCTGTTAAATCCACACATTTTTGCAGGGAGGCAGACACTTGCTCTGAGCTCTGACTGTTCTCATACACAGTTTTTCTCATCTGGGCAGATTCTCTGAGGTTTGGCACTGTACTGGTGTAGCCACGTGTTTCCTGGCTGGCTTGGAGTGTGGTCAAATCAAGCTTGAGTCTGCCTGCAGAACGCTGTGAAGACATAGCTTTTGTTGTGTTCCTGAGCCAGATGTAGCACTTTCCAGCATAAGGAATGTGGAATAGCATGTTTTATGACATTGGGTGGTGCAAATGCTACCCCAGATTCAACACTGATTCCTAACCAAAATTACAATCTCATTTTGTGAGCTGCACTTTTTTAGGGTCTATATCTCCAATGCTTGAGTGTTTTCCTCACAGTTTGCATTTGCCTGTTCAAAATATATTGTGCCTTGCATGGATATGCACAGAAAAAAGTTGATTTTCAGGTGGAAATGAACTGCTCCTAATATCTGGATATAATGAGAAAAATGAGGAATCACAGAGAAGCTGATATTCTTGTGTTAAATGTCTTGTAAACAAAACAAAGAAGTAGCAGCATATGTAATAGGGCTGTTTGTTGTCCCCAAGTTATGAAATGTTTTCTTGACTGAGCAACGTCTCTGCCAAATGTCTCATGAAGAGCTTTGTTGTGACATAAATTGAAGTCAAGGAAAATCTATATTGTTACAGGCATTTTGATCTGTCATGGACTGTGTCTGCAGAGTGACTGGACTGTGTTCTCTCCTGTGCACATGTCAACGCCCACAAGCTACTGCAGACTAGGGAAGAAGCAAGAATAAAAAAAGCTGTGAAAATTTTTGGGAAAGAAGCTGAGCAGGGAGAATCTGTACGTGATATCTCTGGGACTTGTGGGCGCTCAGCAGCTCCAAAAAAACCCAGGCCGCTGATGGTAGTTCTTAATATATTGCTGAGTTGGAGGCAGAAAAACAGAAGTTCTGGGGGGACCTGGCAGTCTGTGCTTGTTTGTCCTCCTTGAATGAGTGGCAGGAGACATCGAAGCACATGCTAATCATACTGTAAGAGAGCTAAAGAGGGATAAACAGAAGCATGAAGAGGTTGCTGAAACCTCCAATGGAATTTTTCTCTTCTCAAAACAATTTTGCATCAGCTCATTTACTTTGAGCAGGACGTGGTGTAATATGGTGTGAACCTGACATGAAAAGCACATGAAGCCAGTCAGGAAGAGTCAGTTTTGCTATACTGTGTGTTCCTGGAAAGTCATGATCATCCTGATGTAGAAGTGCCACTGCAGACACTGGGATAGGTACCCAGGAAAAGCCTGGGACTAGACCAGATGTAGTCTCTTGTCCTAAAAGTGCTGTGTCATGTGAGCTCCAATACCTCTCATCTTGCTGATTAAGTGTGAGAGAACAAAGAGTACCCCATCACCCCTCCCAAACTCAACAGCTGCTACTTGGAAGAGGCTTTTTTCCCCCATAATTGGTATTAGATGATGATGATGCCACAGGCTTTGAAATATTGGAAGCCAGCACTGATCACGCTTACAGATAGCTGAACAATGCAGTGCAATGTAAACTAGGCAAACAAATCCATCTGGGTTGCCAGAGAAGACAGAGAAAAGCTCTAATCTTCTAGAAGCAGCTGTTGGCCAAGCTGACATTGAAAGGCATTATTTTTAAAATGAAAGCTTGTGTGCGGGTGATGAAAGCTGCTGCATTTCTTGCTTTGGACTGGAAGTGCTTGTTGGTATCCCAGACAGAGATCAAAATTATTGAATGCTGCAGAGCAAGAGTGATAAGCAGGACCCTCTTCAGTGAGTAATGGATTGCTGTCCACTCTGGGACATGATGTGTTTTGCCAGGAATATCTGCTTACTGGGGCAGGGTGGAAGAAGTGCTGAGCCAGGGCAGGACAGCTGATGGTGCACCTGAGCTGGCTGAGAGGCTGTGGTATGTATCCTGCCTCAAATGCTCACTAGACTGAATAAGGCAGGAGGCTGATTCCCCACCTGATTCCTCCTAGAGAAGTCCCAAATGGAGAAGTCCCATGAGGGAGTTTAGAACCCCTAAGTTTAGACTTATTAGCCCTTTATAAGTCCTAGGGTGGACTTTGTCAGGATGGTTAGGTGAGCAAAACCTTCCTTGGGTAGCTATAGCTGGTAGCAGAAAACAAGTAATGTCAGGAGTCTGGATGTGCCATTCATGTAAACCAAGCTACGTGAGTCAAAGCAGCTTTATTTCAGGACAAGTGAGTCAAACATAGGGGTTGTGCCAATATAATCTTATAAAGTTGGAGGAAAAAGCCCCCAAAGCCTAAATTGTATGTTTTACTGGCAAGTGTCTTTAGAAAACTAATCTTAGTGCCCCCCAAAAAATCAGTTTAAAAATAGGTGAAAAAGATAGAATAATTTCATTTATGTGGACACCATTGTCAGCATCAATAAATTGTGGGTTTTCATCCAGGGTGAGAGGATATAGCTCAAATATGGAGGAGCAAAGGAGATCTCCTGTTCATACAGTCCTCTCAGGAGGTCAGTGGTAGCTTACCAATGGCAGCAGCAGTGGGTGAAATCGTTGTAATTTGTATTAGTTTTAACAATCTGTGATGCCTGAGGGATGCTACAAAGATGCATATTTTTCTTTTGTGCACTGTGATTGACAGAGAAATAAAAGCCACCCCTACCAGGATAAGTAGCATTATTATCCGTGCTGCAGACAGGGACACTGGACCACAGAGGGGTATTTTCAGAGCTGTGGAGTCATGGCAGGGCTGCCAGGTGTTGACTGGGGCTGGGACACAGGGCTTCTTCACAGGGAGGAGACAGGCACTGGAGGATGCTGTGCCATGGTCTGTAGTAAGCAGTTAGCAGTTCCCCTGGTACCTGGCAACCAGTGAAGGAGTAATCTTGACTTAAGGCTTCTTGGCTTGAAGTCTGGAAGGAGGAGAATAATATCCAGGGTTAGTATTAAGCCCCCTCTCTGAAAGCAGGTTTTCCTTTGGGCATTGATGCTGGTGGTTGCTTGGCAGAGCAAACATGGGAGTGGAGGAGCAAGCAAAACGCCTCATTATCCTTTTTGCCAGAGAGTTGAAAGAATCTGACAGTGAAACTTGTTTAGCTGCAAAGCCATATAGACCATATTGTCTAAATACATTTTGTTTTCCTGCTGAACTCCATTTATAAGACTGACAAGAAGACTAATAAAATCTAGTAAGAACAAGAATGGTAATTTAGCACTCAGAGAGTGAGAGAGGAGCTGTATCTGAGGAACGCCTATGCTGCTCTCATGTCTTCAAGCCATGCCTGAAGCACAGATATTTCTTCTGATGAGCTATGAGCGGGCACAGAAGGGGTTTTTTAATCACTTTTTTCTTCTGGACAACATCTACTGCCTGTGTTCTGAGGCTTTTCATGTGAAGTTGTTGCCAGGCAGCTTTACAGAGAAAAGTTAAAAGGCTCAGTAGGCACTGTAGTGTACTGAGAGACAAAAACTGAGGCACTCCAGACTCAAAGGTTACTTTTGGAAGAGGTCTCTCCTCAGTTTGCACTGGTTTTGATGACTTCCATCACAGCCTTGTCAAGCAAACTTGAGATGTCTTGTTTTTAAAACTGTGTCCATCAGCAGGCATACACAGGTCTCATCTGTCTATCTTCTGCTTGACAATGGTCAGTTGATGCACTGCACTGCAACCTAAAATAGAGTCAAAGCTTCAACCAAAATTTCAACATCTTTGTTCTTTCATATTTGCTTTGGTCTTTCATTTTTTCAGCACAATTTTTGAGGAAGAAAATGGATGCATTTTTAATGAACATTTTAAAAACTAATACAATATTCTTATTTAAACATGTCAATGTGAAGAGTGAAAAGTAAGAGGGAAAAACACCAAAGAAATGAAAACCCAAATCCAAAATATAGTTTTGTGGAATGACTTAGATTTGAGATTTATCTAGTTATATTTTGGTGTCCGGAATATTCCCTGAGATCAGCCTTTATCTTCATAGTTCCTGCCCAGCGCTGCTATTTGAGGTGAGCTTCTGTGTGGTTAAACAGCTGCTGTATTCCGACCAGAGGTGGAAACATTTCCATGATGGTCTGAAAAGAACTAGTGTACAGCATTTGTACAGCTCTTTGGGGATCTTTCTGGATGAAAGGCGCTATTATACGGGTAAGATCATTATCATTATCATGAAAAACCTTCTCAAGGAAGCAATTCCACCTTCTGCTTCTGACACCTCATTTCTCTGTTGTCTCAGGAGCCTCTTTTGTATCTCCTAGGAGTGTCAGTTCACATCTTAATCTCTTTGTATGTAATCTCATTACAGATAATCCCATTTGCTAGAGATGTCAGTACTTCTCCACCATGTGAGGAAGGATTTCCTCACCGCTCATTTTGTAACTGAACCCTTCTATATTCACTGTACAAAACAAACTGGCTGTAGCTGGAATCTCTGTTAGCTTAGGTTTGCTGTGGGCACGGAAAAGGAAGGAAGGAAGGAAGGAAGGAAGGAAGGAAGGAAGGAAGGAAGGAAGGAAGGAAGACCTTTTTGCTAATAACATCCAGAGTTTTTTTTCTCCATTTAATTGTTTATGTGAGAGAGAAATTTCCCCTTTAAAAAACCAAGTTTATAAAAAAATTATGATAAAAGAAGTTTGAAAATTACTTTCACAACCATCCATCTTCAGTCAGGTCTGCCTGGCAGAGGCAGATGCACTGTGAGCTTTCCCCACTTTGATTCCTTATCTTTTAGTAACTCTTGTCAATTAAGGACGGTATAGTCTACTCTCAATTCATTAAATGCACCACAATTGTCAGTTAGTGACAGGCTCTGGGGAGGCCAGGGCTAAGTAAACATAAGGGATAAATTATACAAGAAGAGCACAGTTTGGAGAAAAATGAGGTCCTCTTTACACAACATGTTTATCCTTAAATTCTTAAGTAAGCTACTATCATTGATAGAAGTCCAAACCCTTATATTCTTAAAGGGAAGAGTGGGGGAAAAAAAAGCAGTCGCTCTCCTTTGACGGTTTGAAAAAAGAAAAGATGTTTGTACCACTCACTGACTGGCTAATGAATAATCAGATTTCACAGCTTGAGTGCTGGGGTGGTAATTTGGTTGCACGCCATGCTCCAAATCCATGGAATAGTGCTTCATTAATGTGAAGACCTGTATAATCAAACAATTAGCAGTCTCTCTGCTGCTAAAGCAGCTTTTCATCAGCATATATACTTCGTTGTAAGATGAAACTCAAATTACTGGATCTGACAGCAACTAGTCTTTTACTAAATCACAGCAGTAGTAAAGTAGGGTGGACAGAACATTCATTTTTTAACCCATTTCTACATATGCAAAAGGTTTATTCTATCCATGCCACATGCCATATATAACTATCATCAAGAAGGTCATGACATTGTAGGTGAACTGAAATTGCACTTAAATGAGTAAATCACAGATTAGATTTTTCTTTCAAATGCCATAAATTGACAGTGATATGTTGCTTTTTCTCACTTCACCTACTTTTCACTTTGTTTATCTTCCAGGAAGGAAGAAGAGACTTCTACCCATATTCCAATATCTGAATGTCACCCCTGTCCCTTCATTGTAGGGGGTTTAACTGTACAGGCAGAAGGAAGCGCCACAAGTTTCAACTCTTTCTATATTTTGCATTTGTTAAGGCTCAAGGGCAATTGCCCTCTGCTCTCCAGTTCATTTCCAACATCACAGCTAGGGAAGAGGAGGTGGAAAAAGTGAGGATGGGTCCAGAGTGCAGCATTAATCTTCACGTATGGCTATGAGTCTCCTGCATATTTCAAGCCCAGAAAACCCTGGTGCGTAAAGTCCCTTATGCTTTTTATCTCCATGCCAGCTGGGGATGTGGTTGGCACCTTCCAGGGGACAGAAGCATCGATATGGTACTGAGCAACTGCTCATGCACCTGCTGCCACCAGCCTGGTGGGCAACGGAACTGTTTGTTGGAAGGATGGGACAATGCAAAGGATCAGAGTAAGCTAGAAAAGCACAGTGAATGATAAAGTCATTTGTGTGTAGATGCTTTATAGAGTATTCCTTTCTTTAACTACAGACAAAGTAAGGCTTAATATTATTTGTTTATGTACAGGCTACATAGGCTACACGGCTTTTTTGTTTCCTTTCATACTGCCTTGATTTTTCCGGAAATGAAGTGAGCACCAGTGGGTTTGTTTTGCTCTGTGGCCCAGCAGGTGCTAGCTACTGAGTGCACTGGAAACATCCAGTGAGTGCTTATGGTGTTGGCAAAGACATTGCACTAAAACCCTAGCTTGTGTGAGACAGTGCAGTGAAGTTCATTTGTGTCAGCTGAGACATTGATCCATTACATTAAAGATCTAATCAGCACTAGCTGGTATATGGTGAAACAGTGCTGGACTCTTTTTCATGAATGCAGTGTTTTATCTGATTTTCTTTTCTTTACTGTATGCCAAAAATAAAATCAAATTCACAAAACCATCTTGCAGGTGCTGTACCTGTTTCGGGACCCAAATGTCTGATGTGAAATTCATTGATAGCTGAAAGGTAGCTCAAAGTACCTATTAGTCTGCCTTACGTGAATGAGTGTTTTCTAAATATCAGATATAGTAGTGATGATTACTTCAGGTTCACTCCAGGGAAGGTTTTCTCCACTAACAATCAAACCTGACCACTTCAGAAAAGATGAAAGGAAAGGTCTCCTGCTTTCAATATCTGTGTCAGTCTAAGACCAGCTTGAGAAGTGTGTGCTGCAGAGGTCATCCTGTTTGTTTTATCACAAACAGAGAGGTGGAAAGTGGAGAAGGTCAAAATATCCCTCAAGCTGACTACCTGGTTTTTGAGCAAGAGCTGTAAGGTACTAACGCATAATCGCTTCTAATACAGCTGACCTCCACCAGCATTTTCACCCAAGCTGTGATCTCCTTTTTGACTTTGAAGACTCTGTAATCACTGAATTCAGAAAATCTGTCACACTTCAGTGGTTATTTGTTGATCCAGAAACTGCCCTCATTGTCAGGAACACAAGTGAACAGGGAACAGGATCCAGCACAGGATTTGTTCCCTGCTCTACGCCTGTATGTGCTGTCACTGACTCATGAGGGGCACCCCTGAGTCAAAATGGGTACAGTTTCTACAAAAATGAAATCTCAAACTAGGCAAGCAGGCAGTAATTTTTCTTTTTATTTTTTTAATAGCATGATTTATCTTAATGCCTCCCTTCAGTGCACACTAAACATCTCTCTAGCACAGGCCATGCCTCTGCCACTGTTTAAACAAAGAACTGCAAAAGTGAAGATTTGCATTTCAGGTGATGGGGTTGTCTGGTTTGAAAGCATTTGCATCTGGATTTAAGAAAAGAAAATCCAAAATATATCCTTGAAATGCTGATGATTTTTTTAAATCTTTGTAATGGTATAACTCATGAGGTCATGTGCAGAGTTCTCTTCGTTGTCCCAGGCAGAGGAAACACAGTCTATTACTAAACACTAAATATGCTCATTAACTTTCTTGGGCATTCATTTTGCTCATAGCAATTTCTATATGTATGCTGAAACTTATGAACACATTCATAAAGCTGTTGTTGCTTTATGAAACGATGTTGTGACATATTTCCTCCAGAAACAGTTCTTTGTCCAGTCCTTGCCCTAAAAACCAATTAGGAATATTTTTCCACTGGATTCCTTACAAATGTCCTTGATTATTTGCTTCATGGAAATAAACCAGAAAGGGCTCTAATCCACGTGGGCCGAGGGCCCTTTTTCTGGGGCAGGCTCTCTTCAGCCTCCCAAGCAGAAGAGAGGTGGTGGGCTCTTCCCCAGCCACCCTGCACTGTGAAGTCCCTTGTTCAGGGGATGCCTGTGCATGACTGGTGCTGTTCACCAGAATTCCCAGGAGCCCCACTCAGGGCAACTGGTACTACCCAAATTTTCAAGGGTTTTCTACAGCACAGCCGTGAGAAGAGGGTAGAGCTGTGACCACCTGCTGACAGGCTACAATGCCATGGGCTCTGGCAGGGGTAGCATTTATCTTCAGAAGGACAGAGTGTGAAAGAGGTTCAGGAAATTCATAAGAAGGAATAAGCCTTAGCAAATGCCCTAGAGGAACTAGGCATAAAGTCTCCTCACAGGGGTCATGTGCCTACATCTCACCAATGCTTTTATAATCTTACCCGTAAGCCACTTACTTGATCTCAGGTTCACCCTCCCTCCCTCCAAACCCCTGGAAGAGAAAAAACAAGAAAGAAAAAAAAACACAGGCAGAAATTCAATAAAAGCAGGGAGGCAATAACTGTGTATTCTCCTTGCTTGTGGAAATGGTAGGTGTCCCAATGTAGCAGGGGATGCAAACCCCTGCCAGGGGATCCCAGCTGCAGGAGGGAAAGCAGAACCAGCACCTTGCACCTGCTGCAATGTTTTCTGCTTCAGAATGCTGTCCCTTGACACAGCAAGATACACTGGAAGTGTGCCGCTCTGCATAGATGTAGATAACACAGTCTGAATTTATAGTATGCTAGTACATTCACACATACAGACCCTTAGATTTTCAAGCACAATTTTTTACCATGAATTGTAATTTTTTGTCTATGCATTCCTTGGTTGTAAAAACTCCTCTCCTTGCATGACACCCCTGCCCCTGCCATAGCCCACATTCCGCAGATGCTTCTTCTGTGTGCTTTCAAGTACAAGTGTCTCTGCTATAAGAAAAACAAAAGAGACAGTTACATGAAACTTGGATTGGAAATAAATGAGTGGATATACATAAAAAATCAGTCATAGTCTATTTTAGATTGATCACAACAAATGCAACAGCTCCAAAAAATGTAGTCCAATACTCTTATTAAATGAGTTGCATTTGTTGTTGATTTCTAAATAATAATAATGTTATTTTCAGAACTAATTATTTAAAGTCTGACAATTCCAAATAAATTTCCCCTCCAGCATCTTTATAAAGATATTAATTTTTACCCTGTATTTTGCAAAACAGTTTCATTTTCCTTTTCCTTTTTTCTTCTGTTTCATAAAATTTGTGTTTTAACAAATCACTACCATGAGCTAACCCAGATCTGAATCCAGCAAATACTCTCAACATTATCCTTCTCTGTTCACATATATTTGAAGTAAATTACATCAAATTGTATTTGAAATACCAAACTGGCATTAATGGAAGCTTCTTTTGCTCCAGGCACCATTTTAAAATAGATGAGCATAAAAATGCAGTCTGCATCATTAAGTTTATATGAAACTAGTGAGAATAAAAATCACCATGTAAGTTCTAATAAGATGTGTTTTTCATTCCAGTTTAATAACCCAAGACTATATTCATCTTCCAGTATAATAAATACACTGAAAGGAATTCATTCTTTTGTGTTTTTTAACATGTTGGGGGTTTCAGAAGATGGAGTTTTCTGGGAAGCTGGGTGAAGAAAATTCTTTAATATGGCAGTACAGAGTATTATTATCATAAATAATTAACGTGCACAGCAGAAGAAAGCCTAGCTTCATTAATAATTCTTATTTTTAGTTGGCATAAGCTAGAGGTGCTGTATCTTCTTTCATCCGATCTATGTCAATTTCCTCAATTTAAATTTACTAGATGTTAAAATTTTAGAGGTATGCTACATTTTGTGATGGATTTTTATTTGTGACTTTGCATTAATATCCTACTGTTAATTCTTACCCGCTGAGATATTTTTAGTAACAAGGAAAAAAAGAATCAAAATCAACCCCGGTAGCAGCCAGGCAAGGTAGAGTGGGCATCAGTGTCAGCTCCTTTCATCTTTCATTTCCCTTTGGGACCAGTTAAGATGCTTCTTTGATTAGAACCTCAGGAAATATTAAAAAGCTCTTCTGTGAATTTAAACTCATCAAACTTGTCTGTGTTTATTTTTTTGAATACTGAGATAATTCACCTCCCACATTTCAAGAACACGGGTTCCTTCCAACCCAACTGCGCTCCTCTGATCAGCAAAGTCACTCGTCAACATCGCTGAATCTCTCTCCTAGCAAATGTTAGTGCTTCATTAATGCAGGGCTGGAGCCGCTCCTAAATGTTCCTTATTAGCACAGTGGAGGAAGTGAGATGACACCATAGGTGGCACAGAGCTAGCATGCCACAAGATGGGTGCCGGTAGTGCTGAATTAAAACGAAGGGGAACTATGTGACACCTGAGAGAAACAAGACAAAACAAGGGCAGGAGGGAAACCTTGTGGGAGAGAGACTAAAACTCTCATTGTGACTTTGGAAAATCCAATACCACGGAGATGTAATGTTAACTGCATCATGCCTTTTAAACAGAATTGTAAATGCTTTTGTTAATCAGTGCAAATGTTAGAGCTGAATGAAAGGGGATGGGTTTGTTTTTTTCTTTTTTTTACTCTCAAGCATTTCAAAAGAGAATGTTTTGGTTTTGTTTTTTCCTTCCAAATTGTAGTGGTGGCTGTGAAAAAATCCTCATGATTTTTATACTTTTCTCTCCTTTTTAATGGTTTATGTCCTTTTATTTTGCTTGAGAGCAAAAGATGAAAAAAAGAGGTGCAGAAGAAGAAGAAGAAGGAGATCACAGAGAACAAGAAAGAGAACCCAGAGAAGGAAGCCAATAAAAAGGAAAATGCATGAGGCTGCTCACTTGGGAAAAAGTCCATTTTAACCTCATTTATTTAGGCACAAAAATTTCTGGCTATTGGCAATGCTCCTAGCATCTGAAGTAGCCTGGATAGTAATTTCAGCTGTGTATCACAGCATCTTCAGCCAGACATTTGTGAGCCTTATAGAATCAATATCCTTTTGAGCATTTTCATAGCTTTTCCCTACATTAATATGTAGTTCATGTTATTTAACCTGGAGATGTGCTGTGGCTTGTGTCCTGTTGGGCTCCCAGGGCCAGTCTGGGCAAATTGGAGAAATTTGGCTTCCACCAGTAAAGGGTTGATGCCCCTGCATATTTGTACACAGATACACCCCCCAAAAAATTAATGATGTTATTAATCCCACATGGACAAAATCAGAAGTTTAATTTAGATATGACCTCCCATGTGTCTGACAGAAGTGCCACGTTGTTGTCAAACAGGAGACAGAACCTGGGGACTCACAGATGAGCAAGGAGGGGACATGGAGCACATGGACACTTAATTTCTTCCCTTTGTTAGTATCTGCATAGAATAATACACTTGGAGACCGTGTATCCACTGGGGTGTTGCTTTGGCTAAAATTCAACTTTTTCTTCAAGGCACATAGTTAAAAGTATTTGCAGCTGCTTTTTTCTTTCTTTTTTTTTTCTCTTTTTTCTCCTTTCTAATTTTTTCACTTCTTCCTTTCTCCTTAGCAAATTGTCAGCTTGTACCATTCCAGAACAGCATTATGTATCTGTCATCTTTCTTTTCAAGGTTTCAGGATACTTAAGAAAGCTGGTGGTCTGTGATTTTGTTGTGCTCTTGTCAAGAGGTGACATTCCTTTATTTTATTTGTGTATCTGTTACCATTAAAATATAAAAAAATGGCAAAACTTTGTGTTCCCAAACCATCATACTCATTAATCAGCTAACACAAACCAATTATATAATAGGTGAAAGACATGGGCTTGCATGCTAAAATCTGCATTTTTCTGCCTTCTTTATTTCCTATCAATCCACTGTGACAATGGGTTTATTTTGCAGGAAAATATGCAAATATCTTAATCTGGTAGAACAGTATGACAGTCTGAATGTGAGTCTCTTCATGATATGTTAACAAACACTTGTTTAAGAGGACCAGCACTAGGAAGATGATAAATTTCCGAGTGCAAAATCAGAATCTCTGCAGAAAAACTGTGTAGCCCTTTGGAAAAAAAGAATGGATCGGTGCTGAGGATCTGTCTCTTAAAATAAAAAAATTCCATCTTATCTGAAATGTGTTACATTAGCAAATGAGTAGGTGAAGGAATTGGTGAACTTTTGCTGCTTTTTTTCTGCATCCACATAATGAAAAAGCCCATCACTTTTTGGAAGGTCTGCTGTGTCTGTTTTGTTTTATACATTAATTATATAGCATCAACTGGTGGAGAAATAGTTCTAAAATATTCCTGCAAATGTTGAAAATGTATCTGTTGAGACTTTTAGAATTTTTTTTTCCTAACATCCTAATTTCAAGAGTGATTTAAGAACTGATTGGCATTTGGCAAAAAATGAATGATAATGAACTCATTTCAATAGAGATGGACCAGATACCATGCCGGCTGTCGAAACTTTTCAAAGCTGGTTTCTCTCCAGTAAATGTGATCCTGCAGGCTCTGTCCATCTGCCTACAAGAAAAGAGACATTCGCATTCTGCAGGAAATACTGCTGAGAAAATACCAGTGAGGATTATCAATTTTGTGATCTCTCTTCATTCTCAGCAAGGAAACTGGACGATAACAAACACCACAGCAAAATAACTTCCCCGTTTCCTTTTTTCTTTCCCTATGTTTTTCCCTTTTTTTTTTTTCTTTTTTCTTTTTTTTTTTTTCCTTTTTGCATTAGCAGGTAACAAACTTACTTCAGTATGTTTGCCAGGCAGAGAAGTAGCAGCTTGAACAAGTCTGAGCCCCTCCCCACAGCCGGGATTCTCAGGAGTGACCTGAAGCTGTTGCTTACAAGGATGGTTTGATTCTGGCCTCACCCTAATTTTTGCTGGTGCAAACTGAGTCACAGATGCCACATTAAACAGCTGAAGTGAAAAACTACACCAGCTGTTAGGCTTCTCCTATTACATGAAACTGAAACAGGTCTGAGATTTAAGGAAAATGGTATGAACTCACCCCCAGATATGACACCTGTGGGACAGGCTCTCCTTTGCCCAGTGCCCCCAGCCTGCCTTGCTCAAGGCCAAGGCTGGTGGAAGGGTGTCCAGCCTGTGCCCTCCCGCAGGTGGCAGGGCCAGCTGAGGTGCCTCAGCCCCTGGGTGAAGCCCACCCCAGCCCTCAGCCCTCAGAGCAGTTCAGCTCACAATGATCACTTCTCAGTTATTTCATTTCTCCCCATCTCCCTCCCACCAAGACACAGGTCCTGTGTCTCCCTTGGGTGTTTTCCGCTGCTGCCAAGATCCGGGTCCACATCCCTGTCTCCTCCTAAGCTTCTCTCTGTGCCTTTGTTTTCGAAGGTGGCTCTCTAATGCAGTGCCTGTAGGCTCACCTTTGCACAGCATCACTGCTAAATTTTTAATCAGTAGTAGTAAAACAAAGGAAACGAAGAAACTCCCATATTTAACGAATGGCGTGTGGCTAAGCCCCAGGCCTTATCCTAGTTTACAGACATGAGCAGGGCGTCAAACACCAATCCTCCAAACCAATTATCATCCCAGGAGATTTTGCTCTGGTGCATGGTCATGCAACTATCATTAATGTTATGTGGTGTTATGGTTGCACATGGCCAAAACATAAGAGAGAGGAAGTACTTCTGTATTTCATGCTGAATTCTCTGCTACATGAGTTGTTAATTAAAAAACTTGGCTCGGTTCTGTCCCTTTACACTATCAGAACGATGTAAATAAGAATCTTATCCAAAAGCTTTAAAAATCCATTTTTAAAAAAGGCTGGCTACAATATTTGTACAATATTTGCAGCTCAGCAGAATGAAGCAGGGGATAACTAAGTTTTCATCTTCTCAGTTTCCCCACACAGCTTAGATGTGCCCATTCCAGTTAGCAGGTTCCTGTGTTTGTGAGGCAGAAGGCTCACACCTGCCTTGGTGTGGAGTATTTGGTTCTAGTCACTGCAAGAGGCAGAAATCTGTGTGCTCGGGGTTGTGGCCTGAGGGATTCATCTGAGCTACGTCAGTGTGCCAGATTCTCTTAATTATGCACAAGGAAGGATGTTTCTGTAAGCTGAGTGGCACCCCAGACCTCAGCACACCCGACTTGTGTGTAGCCCAGAGTCATGTCTTGAACAGGCGATGCTAATGGGGGGTGAAATTTGTAGCAGGAAGCCAGAGCCCCTCTCTTTGCAGCTAGTTAATTCCCAAGAGTACAGAAGTGAGACCCTACCTCTTCAATCTTTATATTTTTGCCCAACTGCTTTATTATCTATTAAATACTCTGATTTGTGTGAAAGATAGAGATAAAAGAGTTTAAGTCATACAGCAGCTTTTGAAATGAAAGTCATGACGCTAAAAACACCTGTTACAACCAAAAACTAGGGTATAAGCGTATGATTTATTACACATATTATGGTAGCCCCACAAGAACAGTGAAAAGATTTTGCCCTTTTTGGGTCTTATTCACACATGGGCATGTTAAAAGGCATCAAAGACATATCATGTGTCCCAAAGGATCAACTTGTCTCTTACTAGCACTTTCATTTCTGTGTTCCTACAGCTTAGGTGTACAGGCTTTATTTCACCATGCCTGTGAGGGGCAATTCCTGCTCAAAATGTGTGTTTAACAGAAGAAAGAAGTATAACCCTAACCCACAAAAAAACATATAAGCTTCTCACTAAAGTGTCAGCCCTTGGCACAAAGGGCACAGAGCTCTGCAGGTGGTGAGCACGTGAAGGGTTATCCATCCCTGTCCTGTGACTCCAAGGGAAAGACAATGCACTTTGTGGTGTAAATGAGCAGCATCAGAAAGGACACCAGCAGTGAATGTATTTCTGGGACATTGTCTCCCTGTGCTGAGGACTGGTTCCCTCCTCTCAGGGACTGCATCACCCTCACCCTCTCACCACTCAACCATCTCCCATTTCTAGCATGGGAGAAGAAGTAGTAATTAATTGGGGTACAGATAGGAAGCCTGCTAAGAAATATTTTGGCAATTAGGACAGGATGAAATATAGTATCCTTTTTCTTTTTTTTTTTTTCTTCACAGGGTAAACCTATTTCCTCACTTCTTTTCCATCCAAGCATAAACTGGCATTTTTTTTGCCGCTGTGAGAGTGAGCCAGAGCCATCACTGGAGACAGAGAGAGGAATTGCTATAGTGTGGATTCATTAAACTCATCTCAGTCCATCTCTTTTTTTTTTTGGTATTAAAGTAGTATGGAGTAACGCAGGGCAGAACAAAGTGTTCTGGAAAACTGATAATCAAATGGCCTAAAGCTAATGTTTACTTTTCTGAATGTTTTACAGCAGCATTACTTGGAGATGTATTAAAAACAGGGAGCGAGAGGGAGGGAGAGAGGGAGGGAGCCTAATAATAGCCTTCCAGTTACAGAAATAGAGAAGCAGCATAGATATGATAATTGAATTTGGTTTGGATGGGTGATAATCCGCCTTTATGCTACAGCTGTAGTTCTCAGATTTGAGCCTGGCTGGTGGCAGGTGTTAGGCAGCCTCTCTGGCCACGGGAAGGCTACAGCACTGTGCACTCCTGCATACCCTCCACTCCTCTCCCTCCGTGCCCCCCATTTCTCTCCTGGAGCCTGCAGGCAGGAGGCTGAAGGGTCACACATTTTGCATGTGTGGCTGTTTTTTCTCTGCATTTATGGGGGTTGTCCTGAAGGTGACCTGGAGCTGAGGCTTCCCCATCCAGCCAGGAAAAGTCACCAGTGAATCTGAAGGGGAGCTCCTCTCCTCTCCAGCAAAATCCATGCTCAGCCATTCTCTTTTTCTCTTCCACTGTAAATTATTCAGCTCCACACTTGGGGAGCTGACACTGCTAGTAAACTGAGGAGTTACATATTTTTGGTTGCACTTGGAGATTAAGTGCCACTTGAGTTATAGTGTCTAAATTCCCAAATATTTGTGTAATTTTAGATCATGAATTCTCATTCCTGACTATGTTTAGTATCAATATTTATTCACACAGCTCTCTCTGTTAGATCCCATGGAAGAAACTGGGCGAGAGAAGTGGGAAGGTGTCTCCAAGCTGTCTCTGCCACAGACATGGGTCCCCTTGCTGTTTCGCTTTCTGAAGCAAATTCCAGCCTCTCTATATCTACTCTGTCATGGAAAATGTGGGGTGGGAGGCAGCAGACAGGATAACTGTGCTGCAGTGGGTGGATAACATGGCCATTCACTTTCACAAGATGACCGTAAAGATTTTGTGCCAGGGACATGGAGCTGTTGGCATGCTGCTGACAACAATAGCAAGAGGAGTGGGAGAAGGGTAAAGAGACCGAAGAAGAAAAGTCAAAACATCCTTCCTGGGTGTTGGGAAGCCTCCCTGTCACCTCTGCTGCCTTCCATCCTCCTAACATGATCCTCCAAGAAACTTTAGCAGTCTCATTTGTTCTCCGTTTGTTTGTTCAAAAGCGAAAGCACTTCTGAAGAAAAAGCATTAATTGATTTCTTCTTTATGAGAAGATGTGAGAAGATTTTGGTTTCTGCAGGCACTGAATTAATTTCTGGCTGCACAGGAGTTTGCATTTTTAATGCAGCTCTTTTACAGGTCACCAAAATTGTTCCCCATTCAGCCACTCTCATCATCTGGGTCATTATGACAAATATCCACAGCTGATGCCTGGATCCAGCTCCCGCAGTCCTCAGCTGGCACTCAAATGCCACTTCTAATGATAACAAAAACATGGTGACTGCTATAGCACCTTTTCTCCAGCTGTCTCAGAAGGTCCATACTAAAAGCTGTCATTAAATTAGCCTTGCAATGTCATTGTGAGGTAGAAAGGTAGCATGCAAGTTCTGAAGGTGAGAAAAAAGAGGCATGAAGCATTGTGCTGCTTCAGCTTGGCAGCCAGAGAGATCAGGTGAGGAATGAGGACCTGGGCTACAGGGCTCAGCAACCCAGCTCAACTGAAAGCCAATTCTGTGACTGACAGGGAAATTAATCGTGCTTATTCAGTTTCCAAAGAATTTTAGATGAAGACTTTGTTGCCACACGAGACTTTTTTTGTTGTGCTGTTCATGCTGAATCCCTCAGTGGGAGTTCTCACTGTCCTTAGTGCATCTGTATTGGCTCAGCCCTCCAATTTCCTTTTTTTTTTCTCCTGCCACACAATAAAAACCTACTTATCACACGAAGTGTGTAGTTAGAGTTGGTAGGACAAAGTTTTGGAGAGATAAATGTCAGTGCAATGCTATTCACTTGTACTGCTCATTAATTGCTAACTAGACAAGAAATACTGTATGCCCAGTGCAGATACCTGTGACTATGCCACAGTCAAAGATAGGATGGAAAATGCAAGATGTATCTGTGAACACTTCTTCCAGTACTCACAAAATGTCAGATTCTTTCCTGTTCAAATTCCAGCTTTGCTTTCCTGAAAAAGAACAAAAAAATAGTAATACATTTTCTCCAAAACAGTTCCTACAATATAAAGTCGAAGCTATCCCTTTCAGTCTTTGGCTTTGATGGATGGCTTTGGGTTCTGAAAAGGATATGGAAGATGCCTTATTAGAATGATATTCCAGTGTCTTGACAAGCAGCGTCAGATTTATATCACAGCTTTCTTTTTTATGCCAACAGATATGTAATACCAAAGGACCGCAAAAGACATCATGCACCATTGTGATTATTATTTTTTTAAATGGAAAGGTTGTTATAATCCAAGAATCCTCGCTTTTTCTTTCCTGTTGTTTTTTGGCATCTTTGTCATTTAACATTCTTCCTTTTGCAGTTGTTCCCCACAGCAAACACATCCACCTTTTCCAAAAGCAGAGGAAAAAATGGTGCAAACACAGTCTCCATGCAGGCTTATTATTTGGCTACCCTTCCTTTGCCACTGATTTGACCAAATTCCCTACTATCCCTGGACTCAAATAGCTTACTAGTTCTGGAAAAGAACTATGGTAGAGATGGGAGGGGGGGGGAATACTTTAAGAACTGATAATATCCAGATTTTATGGCAATGTTAAGCATGTAAGTATTTCAGTTAAGGCATATCTGAATTTACTGCCAAACTTTCCATTTCTGTGTGTGTAGCTCAGTCGGTCTGAAATGATGTGTCCTTCATGACCAGTGGTGGCAATCACCACATACCACTCTGTTGAGCATTTTCACTGCTCAGAAGGGTGTGCGATTCAGCCAAGCAAACACCAACTTTAAAAGAGGTGAGGTGGAAATCTTGTCTCAGCTAACCTGTTCCTATTTCTTCTACTATTCCTGCTTCTCTTGGCAAATTTGGAGAGACTGTGAGCTACCACAAGTGCCTGTGGGTCTATAGTTCTTGCAGGCAGAACACAAAGCCCAAGATATGCCCCTGCCTGGACAGATGGGCCACTGCATCAGAAGGGAGAGAACATCCCACAATCTCTCCACTCTGGGTAGAAGATATCAAACAGCAGAAGTTGCCTGCTTTTCATACTGGAAGGCTATCCTTGGCATCCTGTCAAGTAGTAGCAGAAGCAGTAAGAAAATGTATTACAGACAAGACAGAAAATGCCATGAAACACATGGGAACAAACAGGCTCCATCCTCTGTATCCCTCCTCTGAATGCACACACATCCTGACCCAGGAGAAGACCTCTTACACTGTAGTTTATTGCAATAGCCACCAAGAAAGTATTTCCAGCATTCCCACTCGAGCCTTTGCATTTGTTTTTCTCACAGAAGGAGACTGCGTTATTGGTTTTTAATCTTTATGGGAATAATTATTTTTTGAAAGGGAATCCAGTGTTCAAGTACAGAAACAAATTAAGGTCAGAGAGAAGCACCTAGCTTTATGTAAGTGTTTAGTCTCTCCTTGTGAAGTGGCTGGTTCTGCATGAATTACCATTAATAACAAAACATATGTAAGATGGTGACATTCAGCGTGCATGTTCTTAGTTCCCCATTAAGCTGTGCTCCCTAAAAAGGTTTCCAGGTTTATTTAAACATGCAGGAAAGAATTTAATATT
This sequence comes from Bombycilla garrulus, assembly GCA_013400315.1. Taxonomy (NCBI): domain Eukaryota; kingdom Metazoa; phylum Chordata; class Aves; order Passeriformes; family Bombycillidae; genus Bombycilla; species Bombycilla garrulus. Next base: position 450,031 of record VXBU01016060.1, on the reverse strand, counting down.
AAACAGAAATAAGATGTAATAGAATTATGTCAAAACACCTGAGGGAATTTTGGATACCTTTAAGGAATGAGCTCTGAAGTGATTCATAGCTAGAGCAAGTGATAATTGAGAAGAAGGAAAAAAAAAGGAAAAATGAGTTAATTCTTCTGCAGCTATGAAATGCTGTAGTTCACAGACTTATCAGGAGTCTTGCCTCAGTATAGGCATTATTTTACTTTCTGATGCTGAAAATTAGTGTAGTGATCTTGCTACACTTTTGCATGCACTTAGCATAAGAGTAGCTCCCTGGGGTTTGCAAGTGCAAGGGGAGTTAACACATAAGTAATATAATAACACATAATATAAGTATTCAGAGGTTTCGATGCTATTCTACAGCTTCTGGAGATAAATGTATGATTTAGTTGTAGACTAAATTATGAACATTTTAAATTGCAGAATTGCATCAGATCCTATGATGGGATAAAAACTTTACCCTTTATAATTTGTGTAAGTTTTGACACAGAACATACATTCTGCCTAGTATCAGAAGGACCAAAGCATAGGGCATGGAAGCTTGACTCATTTGCATCTTAATGCAGTTATAGACTTAATGTAAGATATTCCTATTTAAATTAATATTTTCCATGTCAGTTCAGCAGTATCAGCACACTGCTAATGATCTCCATACCCATTAAGATCAGTTGAAATGCACCTCAGTGTAGCTTTCTCACCCTAAACTACTGATGGTATTTTTTAAACTGATCTGTAGCTTATTATTTTTATTATTCACAAATGTCACAGGCCTTTTCTCTCCATTTTGGGATTGTTCTTCTCCTATTTTAGGTCTTTTCCTTTCTTCTAATGTTGCTTTGGGAAAGCTCTGGGGATATAAAAAGCAAAATAGACAGATGCCTTCACCTACCAGATTGTTGTGAATAATAATAATCACCTCTTATATATCCCTTTTCATTTTCAAAGCACTTTGCAGCAATTAGCTAATTTGCCTTTACAACAATCCCTGATAGATAGGTAGAGGCATTTGCATAGTGGTTATTCATTTATTTATTTATTTTATCCTGCATAAAATTGTTAGGGTTTCATTGTTTTGGGTTTTTTTAAGTTCTTCTCTCTTTTTTTCTTGCTTTGCTGGATATTTTGCTGCCCTTCTTTTTCTGAAAGGTAAATTTCTGTGGGATTGTTATGCCTATTAGCACTCATAATCACTGAACCTAATTAGACTCTCACAGAAATGAAAGCACACACCAGCAACAGATGAACAACAATTTCCTTCAAGAGCATGAGCCGTATCTCCACAGCGGCCAGATATGGCTGGAGAACTGGAAGACAGACCTGAGCCACACTTAGGCTGCTGGTTCAGATACCACCAAGGAAGATGGCTGTGGTACATCTATTCCTTTGCAAAGCACTTGCAAGGTCCATGACAGAATATGTGAAGTAAGAAATGAAGAAACCTTGCTCTTTTGGAAAAAAATCAAACCAACCAGAAGTGTCAGAAAATCTCATGTTGAAACTGCAAATCTATCATGGAATTGCGCACCTAATTTGGTCCATAGAAGAATGCACCCAAGCAGGGTCTCAGTGATTTCTACAGCTCAGTTCCCTAAAGAGAAAACTTTTGAATAAGAAGAATAGGCCAGACAATTCAATCCCTCCTGCCCCACATTTTCTATCTAGTGCACACTACATTAACGCAGCAAACCAAAACACTACCTTGGCCCTTTGGTGGAGTGAGCTTGGTGCACTCTACCCTTGTCCGAAGCACAGGTTACCACAGCCTAATCTAAAAGGTTGTACTGGCATGGTGGAGGGTGATGGGAGTCTCCTGCTGCCTCCTCTACAGCCCATGCAACAGGGAGAAGGACTCTGCCAGCACGACTTGTCCCACATCCTGCTGCAGGAAGGGACTGCTCACTGCCTGCAACTCCTGTTGGGATGACCTGGACACCCCTGTCCTAAGAACCCAGCAGCATAGTGTCAACCAACTACTGCTACAGCACTTGTGCCACTGCCAACCCTTTTTGTCAATGCTTTGTGGCTCTTTCTTTGCCTAGTCTCATCCCAGAAGAACTCTTTTCCATAATAACTCTTATCTTTTGTGCATCAGAATAGACAATTTAAAACTTTCTTCAGAACAGGGCAAGGAATTGTTATGAATACTAATACCAGATACAGCTGTTGAGGAAAATGTCTTTAACATGTCTTTTACAGGGCTAATGGATTTTGTAGTGACAGAGCTGCAGTGAAGGTTTTACTGGCAAATCCTAACTTACATGGAAAAGAGCAAGGAAGCCCCCACTGTAATATCTTCATGAAGTGTTAATGCAACAGGGATCCCCTGTACTTTGTGATAATTGAACCATAAAATAGCTCAGCTTTATCTATAAACTCTCCAGCGCAATGCTTTGAGTGTATAACCGTTTACATTATTCCCAGAAAATTAGGTCAGCTTTTCACAGAGAAAATGTCAAATTAAAAAAAAAAAAAAAAGCAAAGCCGAAGAGGCTTCCTCTAAAAGAACTTTTCCACCCCAGATTGGAAAATGTCACTGTATCCTCCCAACAGCACCAGCCCCACTTACAAGCCAGGGAGGGACCAGAGGCTAAGGAACAGTGGGCAGCATCCGCACTCAGCTCCTTTGAGCTGGAACACAGCTGTGTTATGGCTGTGTCATCATTGCAAGCGAATTAAAAGAAATGGAAACATTAACTCTGTGGAATCTTTTCAGAAGCTGGTGGTGACTAAACCAGGAGGCGCTAACAAAGGAAAGCTTTCAGCAAGTGTTTGGCATTTGAAGTGCAGCACGGTCTTACGGTCTTTCCATTAGGCTGTTGTGAGGGATAAAATTAATCCGCATTGTAAGGGAAGAAGGCTGTACGATGGATGTTTGTTATGGAGAAAGGAACCTGGAGATGTGTTGTGTTGTCAGAAGGCTTAAATAGTTTAATTCCAAAATTTCTCATCCTATTGAAAGAACCGAGTGTCTGGCAGGGAACATCCCTGAGATCCCATCTCTGCAAACCAAAACCACTTGGAAGACTGTGGTGGCCCTGCTAGTTGACTCACAAACTCAATTACAGGTTTGGTCTGGCACACAGAAATGTAGATTGCAATCCTAAGTGAGAGAATTCGGCTGGATGACAGCAGCATCACCCAATTTGCTCTTGAACCTCTGAGTACCTCTCCATGGGAGGGAGAAAGCAGAGTCCTGGAGGAAAGGAGGTCAGGAGTGCAGGATGCAGCAATATTTGGCTACTCATCATGCCGCTTCCAATTTCCCAAAACTTCCACAGCACATTTAAAATTTCTAAAATGTGCAGGCTGCCTGTGCTCTCAGATGGAAGAGATGCTGCAAAGGGGAGGTATTTGGAGTGATGCACAGTGCGCATTAGCTGCACTGGACACTTCTTGTGCTTGGGCATGGCCAGGCTCTCTGCTCTGGGAATAAGCCTCGTAGGGTGGACAGGAAAAAGACTCTGAATACAGACAAACTGGGTTATTAGAAAATACCTGCAAAGCTTTTGTGGACACAGCAAGGAGGAAGCTGGTGCTTGCGCAGAAGCTGGCCATACACACAAGGCTGCAGAACTGGTGTCTGATCCAATCCTGCATTCTCTGGCTTCTCAGGCAGCTTTTTCCTCAACCATTAGATTGCACTTATGATCCATTTTTGGAAGATATTACTTCTAGGCTGCCTGTGTCTCCTTGCCCCAGTGGCACCACAAGGCAGCAGTTGCTCTACGGGATGCAACGTGCTATGGCTGGGTGGAGCTTCCTGCCTGGCAGCCCATGTGCTCCCATCCTCTTCCCAGGAGGTCCCTCCTGCTATTTAGCAGCTCTGATGGAACTGGATATCATAGCCATGGGATCACCAACGGTTTTGTTGTGCTGGAAAGGAGCTAGTAGTGGCAGAGGCGCTGCATTCAGGCAGCTACCACTGCGTGTTGCTATGGGCACTGATGCAGAGGCGAAACACAGGCTAAGCCATCACTTGATTTTCTATTCAAGTAACTCCTGAGTACTAAAGGAATGGCCATCTGCCAGTGTTTGTAATAGAAGGTCAGTATACACTGACATTCAGCAAATTGGTGTTATATGCATTAGATCTGTGCTTTATGAGGTATTGCTCCATTTTGGAAATGTGAAAATTGACTGAAATCATGACTAAAATTTTAGAGGTGCCAATCTGCAGCTGCAAGTGCACTGACAATGCCCAAATACCCATGCAAAGCAGCAAGTCCAGCTATTTAAGACAGAAAAAGCTAAAGATAAGTGTGTGTGTGTGCTGTGAAATTGCCACCAGCAGCAAACACAATGCTTCAGCTCACTGCTGTCCATAGTGGGATCCTTGCCCTGGGGGTGGGCAGTGCCCCCCACTCAGCTGATTGCAAGTACTGTGTGCTGGCAGCAGGTAGACAGCTCTTGAAACAGGGCTCTTATAAACTTAACCTCTGCTGGGTCCCCTCCAACTGAGTCTGAGAGCCCCAACTGAGTCACAGTCCCTCCTGCCTCCAGTGCTTTCCCTGTGCTGTGCAGAATGCAGACATGAGAAGGAGCTTTCAGCCACTATCAAAAGTGCAAAGACCATGGTGGCCAGCAAAGAGTGAAGCTTTTTTCCCAGAGTCAAACTTTTCTCTGGGAGAGCCAGGCAAGCTGAGTTGAGGCAGTGTGGTCCCAACACAGCCAGGCGCTGTGCCTGCATTCCATCATCCCTTCCCAGGCACAGCAGCAGTCTGCATTTGACTCCCAGCTCCAGTACGTGGAACAGCTACTTAGTGATCCGCCTCCAGTGTTGTGCCCCATTAACTCAAAGTTAGGCATGATTACTGATTATCTTTCCTTATTTTGTATGCATGTTCCAGGCGAGCAGTAAGGAACTGAGAGGATTTCCTGCTCACAGCCTGAGCAGGGTTTGGGGACATGGCTCTTTCACAGGATGAATGAGAGCTGGCATGTGGCACAGAGAATATGGTTCTTTCCCAAAAGCTGCCACAAAGAGAAGTTTGAAAGGCAGTGATGTGACACGAGTCAAGAGTTATGTTTGTCTGCCTTTCTCTCTCTACACCATGATGAATTGCATATTATTTCCTTCATTAGTTTTAGGCTTCAACCACTTTGCATTACAGACATGAATAAAAATACTGAGTGGTTTCAGTCTGGTGACGATTTTATTCATTGGTGCTACATGTCAGATAATAGCTATATTCCACTTCTTTGCTCTGTGAGCTTTTTAAATATTTCACAGGCTGAGTAGTTTATTAGGTATCCTCATACAAAGTCCTCTGCCTCTTCCTCTGAAAGGTAATTGTTTAAGTGGATTAGTAGCTTTCCCTGAAGATGTGTAGGGAGGGGCATAAAAGAACAACATGGCTGTGACACTCTTGTTCTGACCTTAGGAATATATGCAGAGGGTTGCTGAGATCATAGGCTGCTCCAATTATTGTCAAGGGAAATTAGTATACCATTTTATTCCAGCTAATACTCATTGGTCAGGCCAGGGAATACACTGTGGTACACAATATTCCTCCAAAACCAGAAAAACAAACCCTGCTGAAAATCTTCTCTTTTTAATGGATTTACTCTGCCAAGTCTTCTATTCTTTGGAGAAATATATTTTGTGTGCTGTTTCATATCATCCTGAGTTCATATTAATTAAGCACTCACCTCACCTTGGGTGTCTGAAAGAGAAGTACAATAGAAGAAGATGCAGCCCCTGTCTGAAAGAGCTTGCAGCTGTAATGGGGTAAATGCATTTAGCAGACAGACTGAAAAATAAGATAGAAGCATTCAAAGGCGAGAGAAGATAAAGATTTGGGGGTTGACACACTTGAGCTTCCCTGTGTGCTGCCTTTAGTGATTCTGGTAACATTTTCATATCCTCTCTAACACATCCTCTTGCTTCAAAACAAAAGACGGACTAAAAGCTGAGGCTGCTGGTTTGTAATGAAAAGGTAAAGAGCAGCTGTTCTTCCTAAATATGATGTTTTGCTCTGCAGTCATTCAGAAGGTTGTATGCGACTGTTAAAAAACACACCGGGGTTTTAACCCTCCTGTTCCCCATTGCTGCTAAGGTGTCATGCAGGGAAGAGCTGGGTAGACCTGAGCACCTTTGTGGTGTTTGTTGTTAGGTTCTTTAGGCTGGTTGGGAATGACAATGCTGCAGAAGGAGCAGCTGCAGGGGAGAGGAATGTGAAAATGCCAGGGGGGAGTCAAATGAACAAGCAACGTCTGTGGAAGTTGATATTGCAGGTATTGCAATGAGTGGCATTGATACAGATTGGTAAGGATTTTGTGTGTCTCAAAAATGTTTGATATTGATGATATTTTTCAGCTCAGAAATTTAATTTAAGAAGTCATTAGTATTTATTAAAAATTGATGGGGTGTCTATTTCTGGTTAATGTTGGACAGTTAATATTTACTATTAAAATAGTGACATGTAAATGTCTTTCCATTTGGATTTTGAACATAAGGCATGTGTTACTCTCATCTCCTTTGCTGTGTTTATTCCCAGTATCATCTAGACCTCACCATGCACAGATGTTCCTTAACCCAGGGCCCATTCATGTTTCACCAGGATCTTCAGAGATCAGCAGATTGTATTAATTTTCTCATTTCTCTCCCCCTACCCTCATCTTCTGCTCCTCCTCCTGCTTCTGTGTGTCCCTGATTGCTTTTCTGCTGTACTCCTTGATCAGTCCTCTGTCCTGCAGCTCAGACACAAGTACAGCTGCCTGTCCCCAGGCCAAAGGGTCAAAGGGAACATTTGCAAGGACCCTAGTTTATATGGAGCATCTTTCTGCTTTTCCTCTCTGTGTAGCCCCGATTTGGGCGGGGAAGATTGTTTGTAGGTGAAAAGGTAATCTCTTTCCTCCCAGGAAGAGGGGAAAGGGGAAGGAACAACTGGTTCATGGCCAAACTCAGCAGGTGCTCTTGTCCTGCAGATAAAACCACAACATTTTCCAGCCAGCCATAAAGGACAACCTGAGCATCCTGAGCATATGTACCTGCTCGCTGTCAGGGTACAGCAAGCAAAGGGGATGCTTTGAGTTAAACAGCTCAGTTTCCCACACTCTTGCTCAAAATCTGCACCTGGGGTGAAGCAGTAGCCCCCCCTTATCCATGCTCCTTTTCGCGATAAGTGCACAAAATTGCTGGTGGGGTGCCTGTCACACTGGTCTCTTTTCAGATGTTTTCTCTGCTAATATTATCCTGGCACTGAACTGAGCTCAGACAACCCTAGGGCCCCAGAGTCTTCCAATCCCCCATGGGGCTGCTGCCTAATGCACTGCATTTAAAAGAGGTTGCAGAGGTGAAGCAGAGCCATGAATATGAGTCTGTTTGCTGGAAACTGCAATGTGCCCTTAGTTCCCGTGGCAGCTTGTTCCAGGAGGTGCTTGTACGTGGCATGGCTCCAGCTCTGCCAGGGGATCCACACAGTGTTTCACTTGGGTGGTCAGCTTGCTGCTGTGCTGAGTCCCTCCCTGCTACCTGCTCCACATTTTTTTTCCTCAGGATGGATTTGAATACATCCCTTGGACTTTTGTGGTGCTTTTTTAAGTAAGACAGGCTGTGCTGATGTTTCAGTCACACGAGGAAATAGTTGCAGCTTACCCATACATCTCAGTGTGGATTGTGTGTTGAAGTATATATTCAGATGCATGGAGCTGGTGCTCTCTCTCTTTTATCACAATTAATTGCATTAGTAATGCCAAGCTCTGAATCCGGCGGGATTCAAATGGCATTAATACTGTGGGGGTTTCATTGTGTCCTCAGGTTTTAAGCAGAACTTCCCATTCATGGCAAAGGGGACTTTTCTGGGTGGCACCAGGCAGCCCGTGGAAATTAATCTTGTATTCTTTTAAGTTTCCTGGACTACAAGAGGAGGATGGAGTGTCACTGCTCCTGGTTGTTTGTGACACATGATTGTGTCCCTCACACAGGCATTGGCAGGTTGAGTGGTAGAGAAAGAGGGAAACCTAGCAGCATCTGCATAGCTCACTGCTTATCAGGAATATACACTGGCAGCCATACTGTAGGGCAGCAGCAGAAAAACAAAGCAACAATCAAGGGAGCCCTTTGTGATGGATTAAAAGGGTTTAGAAATGTCTGAGCCATGCAGTTTTCAAGCACTGACACTGCCAATGACTTCTTGACTGAAAACTAGAAAATGTGCTTACTGAGTGCACAGCCTGAGTTTTGCTTGTTTTCCCAAAGCCTGCCTTTTGTCAAAGGCCTTTTATCTGAACAAAGTTTAGGCACAGTTGCTTCATAAAAGTGACCCTTTCCTTGAAATAAATCAGGATAATTATATTAGAGCTCTGCAGCCTGTGAACCGAACCAAGGGGCTGCGTGTTTCTCGATTATTGGGGCATAATTTTTTTTTTACAATCCACCCTGCATCTCTCTTAACCTCTGTGTGTCTCTCCTTTGTGTGCTCTGCACTGACTCTGCATGTTTTGGTCCGTGGCATGGGGCTGTGATGGGGAGACAGGGGATCCAGAGTAGGAACAGTCACCCAGAGGACCACCCTTCCCTTCTTGATTGCTCAAAAAATTCATGCATTCAGCCAGTGTTGAAGGCTTAAAACCATCCTCATCTTCATCCTAAATTTTTTTTTCAGCCTGAGTTTACATCACTGAAGTAACTTTAGCCTTTTAGGAGGGAAAAATAATCTGAGCAGGATGACTCACTGCTGTAACGAACGATACAGCTCTCCTCTCCTTCCCTGAGGGCCATGTCAATCAAGATGCTTTTCCCACTGTCTCTCATAAATACTGGCTGACACAGCAGGGGAAAGTGGGGCTCAGGGTGGGTGTTTAGGTCTTGGACATCAACAAAACAGCTCTTGGTGACTGTGACTTGTCAGAATGCAGCCAGCAATGGCATCCCTGCAAACAGAGAGGTCCTTGAGCTCCAGGTCACCAAAGACCCTTCACAGGACTCAGGACCACCACATTCAGGAGTCCTCTGCAGTGGCTCTAGGCATTCAGATTTTGGTGTTTAATTTCAAGAGAACAATGTGTGACCTGGAGAATCTGTTGCCTGGGGTTTCCTACAAAACCAAGGGCCAGAAATGGTTGTGGCAATGGTGATGAATACGGTCTGTGCCCTTAAACTTGACTCAGCATTTAGTCAGGAGCTAGAGAAAGAATAGAGAAGCAGGCAGTTTGTGCTTGCAGTGACCCGTGCTGCTGAGCTGGTCAGCTGCTGTGCTACAGACATATTTTTGGCTTTTTCAGGGAAGCTCTTTTGTTATCACATCAAACTCTTCACTCAGCTGGCAGAAGGCATTCTAGCAGCTGTGAGCCTGGAAGAATCCAGCATATGAGGAAATGACTGCAAAGTTTATTGGTTTTTTTTGTATTTTCTTCCCATTCCTGAAAGATTTGTATATAGTTTGGCTTTTTTGTGTGTGCGTGTTTTATTTTGTGATTTTTTTAAAGCATATGTTTGATATGTGCTTCTAAAATAAATTAATTAGTCAGCATTAATAAAAATACTCACTATAGACTGAAAACTATTAATTCTGCCACCAGATATTATCATTCATACAACATTATTTTTTTCAGAGAGAGAGCCATTTCATCAAGCCAGGGGAAAAATAAAAAAAAAAAAGAAAAACATTATCTGGGGCTCCAGGTGACAAAAGCAAAAATTGGTAAAGTGAATTTTCTGCTTTTAGTGGAAGTGATGCAAAATGGAGATTGTATTCTGAATAAGCTGCTTAGGCAGGTCATATTGTAGTTGGTTAGGCCAGCAAAGTGCAGTCCATATAGGCATTAGTCCAGACTGCCTGATTATTTTCAATTTTAATTTCTATCAGAACTGCTATCAGGTCTTTTTGGATAATGTGGACAAAATAATAGTCCATTTCCTCGGGGGTCTAAAGCATCAGAAGCAAAGAAGACATGACTTCAATTACCTCTGAGATGGGCTGAGATGGGCTTTTTAAACTTAGTACCTTGGGAGCAAAACCAATCTGGAATGGAAAGGAATGGGTCTGTCACTGGAAATTAATGGAGGGGCAATAAATTCATATCAATCCCTATATGGTTTCTACCAGGGTTTGGCTTGGAACAGTTTCAAAATTAAAAAATCCTTCAGTCACATTGTGTAAATATTCTGTATCACCAGTTAAATCGGTGGGGATTGGTCTGCACTTATGCTTGGGCACTTTTAATCAGATGCCAGCCACCTTGCATACCTCAAAGGCATATAGGAATATGTCTGACTTATGTAAACCTTTATCCTCTCTTCCCAAAATCCTCAAACCTTCTAACTTCTGTGGAGTTTGAAATACCTGCAGAGAAAACAAGTATCTCTGCCCTTGCCTTAAATGCATTGCTTCTTCCAAGGACAAACTATAGAAAAGTTCAAGGCATGAATTAGTGATTCTCAGTACCTTGCATCCCAGTCCCACCAAATGGCTCAGGGACTTGTGAGATTAAGCAGAGGCATGGTCTGGAGGCTGCAGAGATGTGTGCAGTGAGGCCTTTAGCTGTAGACTTTCTCCAGAAACTTTTGTCCACCATGAGGACACAGTTTCCTACACAGTATTACACCCATGGTAGCCTTGGTGTGCCATGTCCAAAATTGTCTGATGGGAGGAGAAACACAGCAGAATAAAACAAGATAGGAATGTAAGGTAACACCGCGTGTGCTGAAACAAATGTTTTTTGCCATATTTCTGTTTGAAGGAGGACCACATATTGGCAATTTCACATTATAATTCCAACATCCATGCTTATGAGTATAGAACAATTTGTTTCCTTTTATCTGGAAAAGGAGTATTATTTCACACCTTTCCCCAGCTCACATTCCTCTGCTAAACTCTAAAGCACAAAGGTGCCATAGGTCAGACATTGATTATTGGACTTACAAGATTTTCCAGATTCCACATGTGAATAAGAGGATTTTTCTGCTCTTCATCTTACAATAAAAAAGCAGTGAAGTAGAGTGTATTCTGGACATGGGGGTCTAATCTGTGAAGATGGCAGGTTTCAGGCTAACCCTGAAGTTTGGGAGTCAAAGAGTTCAGCACGGTAAAGCTGCTGGAGGCCTTAGAAGCCACCACAGTTTAGTACCGGGTTGACATGACCTGTGCTCCCTTGGCATCAGGGTGGTGCAGGTGGTCTGTGCTGAAGGGGTAGACGCGCAGAGCATCAGCTGCCAGGGCTGCAAGCCAGCCTGGGGGGCTGCCAGCAGGGCTGGGGATCCTCTGCGACTGCTGCCCCAAGGTTTCCTTTCCACCTGAATCAGGCATCACCATCAGGAATCAGGTCATGGTCAAAAAAGAGACTGTAAACATTGAGTTTAGATGTTTAAACACGATGAGCATTGGCAAGTTTATTTTTAATGGTTAGATAATGAAAATGTTTCCAGCCACTGTTCCAGCCTTCACCCCAAACACTCAAGACCCTTGCCCTTGTCCAAGGATATGTGGAGAATATCAGCCCCAACGCTGAATGTAGGAGCAAAGTAGAAGCAGCTGAAAGTACATTGGTTATCACAATAAATGCATGTACAAGAACCTGTGAAGAAAAACACAATGTATGTTTGCTTATTTAAGCCAGGTCAAATCTCAAGTAAGCAAGTGTCAGCAATTGCTATTAACTTTGGAGAAATTTTCCTAGGAATCAGTTGTTGAGGGAAAATACTGAATTTTTTCCTGGGATACTTATTCCTGTTCATTTCCACAGTTTCAAAATTCTTAACACACCTGTTTGGATGTCAGGTGAGACACTTAAGGAAGGTTTCCCATAAAGACATATGGATGCAAGGACCTAAAGCATTTCCAAGTGGTGGGGATGTTTTTAAGATGCCATCTGTGTGCATATGTCTCTTTTTTAACAGACCTACCTAGTGCAATTCCTTCAACAGTATAATCCAGAGGGCCCTCTAAACGAGGTTCCCATCTGCTCTTTGTGTTGTCACTTGTTTGTATATACTTTTAGATAACACAGCATCTGCATTTTTTGTTATATGATCCAGAAAAAAATCTGCATGATCTTAAAGGTCTTTTACAACTTTAATGATTCTATGATTCTATGTATACATGCTATAGGCTCCCTTTCCTGTTCCATATCTGAGTATGACCCCCAAAGCATTTGAGTAACCCCTAAACAACCTCAGGGAAGAGAACAATGGGGTCTGAAGAATTCAGCTCCTGTATGATGGGAGAAGTTGCTTTGCTGATTTGTAAAAATCAGTTCACCTTTTTTTATCTTCTCTTTTGTCACCCATTCATGCAAATAGAGAGCAGAGATACACACACATACCCTACCACCCTGTTGACAGCGAGATCACTTTAACGAACATCTCCCACTATGTATATGTTTGCAGAGCAGTTCTGCTTCCAGTGATATCTCCTATAATGTTCTTATCAATTTAAATATACAGAAGCACATGAGATCACCTGCAGTAACTCATTAAAACAAAATAGAAAATGCTTACATTTCCAAATTCCTTCAGGTGTTATAGGATGTAAGATTTGGAAAGGAAATCAAATGGAAGCCCATGTCCATTTTTCCTCCCTGACATGCACTCAGTGGCCTCAGTTCAAGTGAGAGCTGCTTAAATGTATTGATTCAGGGAGCGAGTCACCCCTTGACCATCAAAAGATGTATGCTCTGCTCAGATCCTACCAAAGCCTCAGTGCGTGCTGTGCTTTATGCTGGACATCACCACATAAGTGAATGTTACTTTTTCAAAGAAAGGAAGCAAACCAGCTCCTTTGAAGAGCAGAGCTGCACTGAGCTGCTGCAGGATTGCTTCTGCTATCACAGCCTTGTCTGAATGCAGCACTCCCCTTTTAACACACTCCTATTAACCCTCACATGGGCACACAGCTACAGTCACTGCTGAAAAGGCACCTGTGCTGCTTTACTTCACACAAGGGTTCAGGATAATCTAAGCACAGATAACATATATGATGCACTCATTTTTCTGCCTCTGACTGGTTTATTTCACCACATGGCAGCTGCAGAAGTGGGGACAGACATCTGAAGTGTGGCAGTGCTCAGTGTAAGTTCTCCGATCTGGATTCGCAATCAGTGCAGAGAGCCCTGCTCAGTAATCTGCTTAAAGGCTGCCTCTCCACCTCCCCATCCCCAGTCCAGGAGCCTATTAAATTAATGAGACAGAAGTCAGCACAGCAGCAGTCAACATGTTATGTGTGTACAGCACTGGTGCTGTTACAATGTGCCTGTTTTTTCTCCTGGGATGTTTAATTTCCGCTTCTCAAATGAGCTGCAAAGCTGTGAAGCCTGGCAGTGTTCTTTCTAGACACTCTGTGATGCAGATAATGAGGGTACTGATAGGTGCCTGGGAGACTGTGATGGCTCTAAGCACAGCTATGGTCTGATAATGCTTTATGCCAGTAGTGTCACAGCGGAACCACTATCATCCCTTAAGGAATGGTTCATCTTTATGTGTAATACAGCAGCTGTCACCTAAATGGCTAATGGGGAAGCAAAGTATAACCTTAGTGCTAGTAATCTTTGTCACTTAATAATTTTAAAGGTATCAGACTTCAGTAGCTCCTGCAAGTTCCAATAAAAAGTGTGCCTGCAATTATTTTTTTCTTTTTTTTTTTTTATTTTGTTTGCCATGGATTAAATGTAAATTGAGAAATCCGTGATGCAGCTCCGTGCAGATCTAATTTAGTGTAATTTGAATAGCCAAGTAATTAAAATGTATTATAGGTATATGATGCTGGGATGGTGGAGTGTCTGCATTTAAGAGGAAGATTTATTGGGCTCACTGCATCCACGGTGAACCTTCTACAACCGCATTAGCCAACATCTGTTGGAAAATGTCAAGACACAGGGCATAAGACCTATCTGCATGGAGTGTATGGCTGCACTTATTTCAACATCAGGCTAAGAATTTGTTGCAATTTGAAAAAAAAAGCTGCTTAGGAAGAAGATGCTGTGCTCAACTACACTGGAGCCTATACATGTGCCCACAAAATAAATGTGTGTCTACACACATGCATGTAAGGTAGAGCAGGTTAGCGGGTACATTTTGTTTTGTAGAAGCATGCAGGGAGAGAGGGAAAACATGCAAATACAGAGGGATGCTTCTGTAGACCTTTTCCCTATTAATGCTGGTTTCCCACGGTGCTAGAACTGCAGTTGCATTCAATTTATGGAGACAGGTAATGATAATAATTAATAGGGCAGTTGACACACATGATGTGAGTATTGACATTGCGCTATTAGTGCTTCCTAGAAGATTATTTTGTTTGTTTTTGTTTAAATGCTCAAGATTAGAGTGGGTGATTTAGCAGGCTAGGGCACTGCCTTCTTGAGAGAAGCAGAGCACATTTCAATCACACCTTCAGACAGGCTGATAATCTTTGGGGAGTTAGCACACTTAGGCTGCTGAAGGTTAAGAGGAGAGAGGTGCTGGGATGTGTATGTCCAGTAATTGTCCGGGGGATGAGTTACAGATCCAGACAGCCCACAATTCAATCTGCACCCAGTGCTGCAAATGCTGAGAGGATAAATCAAGGAGCATTTCTCTGGGTCTGGAGAGGGAAAGAGGGACTGAATAACCATTTACTCAGTGCCAGCAAAATAGCAGGACTGCTACCAGAATGTTAGAAAAGCCCAGCGATAGGAGAGGGGTCATTACAACACAGATTGCCATGACCACCCTGGATATTTAAGGGAATGCACTGAGTGGAAAACATCAGCAGCTTGAAGCACTGTGGCAAGCAGGGAGCTGAGTTTCCTGCCAGCCAGGCTGCTCGCCTGCACGTGCTGTTATCCTTTTGTCTGATGCAAGGGACCCGTGGGTCAACTGCTCTGAGCTGGCCCCATGAGACAGTGCTGCTGGAAAAGGGGTGCCCAGCCTTTTGCTCTGGCTGCTGCCTCACTGGTGGCCTGAGCACCTGGGGAACCCTGTCACAGAGGTATGGCAGAGGACTAAAAGCATGCAAGGCAGGGGATTTAATGAGAAAATCTGTGCTCAAGGTGTAATGTACAACAGGCAAACAGAAACAATAATGCAGGCCTTACAATATAAGTGTGGTTTTGGATTCCCCTGAAGCCTTTCTCCAGGCTGGGAAAAGGGCAAAATATATAATTAAAATAATTAATTCACATGTTTGATCGATCATAAATTAAAAAGTGCACCTAGAGTTTTCCAGAGGAAGACGATTGCCATGGCAATGGGATATTTCCTTGAGCCAGGTGTTATGAGCTCTCAGAGCTCCCATCCCTGTTTGGGTTTCTTCGTCTTACAAATACCCATCGGCTTAAAATGAGTGGGAAAGACACCTCGGGTGGTGTTGGAAACAAAAAAGGTTTATTAACTTCCAAAATAAACTCTCTAAAGAGAAAAAGCCATGCCAGAGACCACAGGTCTATGTTTCTGCTACACACCCCTGAAATGCCACGAGGTTCTCTCAACCAGTGCTTTTTATGGCTTAGGTGGGGCTCTGGCACTCGTGCAATCCAGGTAGCTCCAGGGGTGGGGTGATGTCCAGGGAGTCCAATGAAGTGTCCCCGTTCAGAACATCTCCAAATTGGGAAAGAATGCTTGGGCTCTTTACCTTTTAAAGGGGACAAAGACGGCTTCACATTTCTTCTTGGTCTCGGCACTCTGCCTGTAGGAGGTGCCACACTGCAACACCATGGTTATGATGGTTACCTTACAGAGAAAATGTGTCGCTATAGGACACAAAAGAACACAGACGCACCTGCTGCTCAAGGTGAAGAGAAAAAGAGGAAGTTTATTTCTGACTCCAACTTTTATAGTTTTCTGAAAGTGATAGTGGATTGGAGGGTGACAGTGCCACCTCTCCAATGACACTGGACAAACCAACAGCCCATCAAATGTCTCCTCCTCTATAAAAGAATGCAAAACAATTAGTTGTTTACAGAAAGAGTGTGAGAAAGTTCGTTACAAGAATGTAAACATCAGAAGGCTTAGAAAACCTTAAAAAATCAGGGTGACAAAAATGGGCACAAGACAGCAGAGTAGCAGGACAATAAAGAAGCAGGAAAAGCTATTATTAACACTTTTCCACAAATTACACTCATGAGTATGTTTAGTTTTGTAAACATACCCTATGACAACCAACAATAAGGACAGGCCTTTTATTCCCCACTGCATAACAGGTTCTCCAAATTCCCTTCCCCAAGACCACTTTGAAGGAAGTGTTTACAAGACCTGATTTGTCCCATAAGTAGAAATTAAGAACATCCACAGAGCTTTTGTCTGAGCTGGAATGACATCTACACTTGTGTTTTGAGTGACATTACTTCATCAGAAAGACATTTAAGCAGGAGACCCTGCAGCCAGCCTCTATACAACTTCACACAGGTTCCACTAAAACTGCAGGTGCTGTTGGAAGGGAAACATGGCCTGGAGATGCCAGAGGCCTTATTCAGAAAAATAATAGTGTTTCTTAACTATTGTCACAGTTATGAGGGACAGCACCAAGCCTCCAAACCTCCCAGTCAATGAGCTTCAAAGCCCTCTTTTGCCACTCAGCTCGGGAGATGTGCCTTGTGATACATCCTTGACATTGGTGTTGGGATGCCCCTTCACACCTCTCTTGACAGAGAAAGACAAAGGAACTTAGAGGACAGTAGTGTGCCTGGGAGGGGTGACCGCTAGACAAGGCTTGCTAAAATTGGAGGGACATCTTGACACCAGTATCAATAACAGGTCACATCCTGCTCAGATAAAAAGATCTCCCCCCTAGTTTCTAAATCTAGCTGATGACCACCTTATGACATCCCTCACAGCTGGACCCCCTGATCCATGTGCTGTTGGAGCTGGGCTCTTTATGCCATATCCATTCTCCCAGGCCTGTTATTCCCTTCTTTTATTCATTCTTTCTCAAAAAGAGTGAGGGCACAGTCTCTGGGTGTCATCAGCTATATTTCCACCACTTGGCAGATTGGAGGACACTTAAATAGGGTACCACAGTACATGCTTGTATTTTCTATTAAATTGGAGGTATGTATTTGTATTTCCAAAATCACAGGGTAACTATGTGCTTGGGGCACGTCTTCAGAAATGTGAGTCATTGCAGTCCTCTCTCCTGGATGTTTTTGTCTTCACATAGCAGGAAGCAGAGCAGGCAGAGGGAGGAACCTGGACTTCTCTCACCTGGACAGTCACCACATCTGGATTTCAGTCCAGTCCGTCCCAGTGTCTCTGTTTCAGCATCTTTGAAGCAGAGATGATAATACTTTCCACCCATCTAAAGTACGTGTATAAAGAGAGATTTGAAAGGAAAGAGACTGTGTTTTATTAGAATGACCAATTTAACTGGAAAAAGTTTCAGGCACAGACATGGAAAGCCATTTGCAGCCTTTGATTCAGAACTGAGAAAAAGATTGTGTGCCCAAAACTTCTCCACTTTTTCCAGCTGCATCTGCTTCTCTAATAAGAGACGCTGCCCCTCCCAAAGATCCTTGCCTTACTTGTACCCTTTGTCTCCTGTAGCTACAGCAGGACTTCTGCAGCTGGAATTAGTGGAGCTCTGTCAGAGTTAAATGCTATTGATGAGACAGTGGAGAAATGCACATACAAAGCTCACAATTAAGAACAGGGGAAAAAACAATTCTAAGGAATGCATCTCCCCTTCCCCCCCTTTTTTCACATGTAAATCCTGGTTATTCACTGGAATAATCATGCTGAGCTGTTGTGTTATGCCTACATATGTAAAGCATAAACTCCTGTAATTTAGCATTAATTAATGTCCACTTAGTATAAAATGTGACATCGTATTTTAGGTCATCTCTTCATTGTTATTATAAACTTCAAGCACAGAGTGCAGAAAAAAAACCTGGAGGATATTATTTTCCTGCAGTATCTCTTTGACAAGTTTACATGAAATATAAAGCTAATATATTACTGGACATCAGATTTTTCTCCATTGTCTGTACTGTGCAGTACTGTGTACTCTGTGTACTGTGCAGCACACACAGCTCTGTGGTACTTGCAGGGCACCAATTTCAACAGCAGCATAAACTTTGTAAGAAACTGCTACCTGCAATTCAATGAAGTATATTTAAAATGTTTCCATTGCAGCAAAGATCAGCTGATGCACCTCTTATTAGTATAAATGGCACAGATTAGTGTCAGGCGTTTTCAACAGTGAAGAAATTACAGAAGGCTGTATGGCTCATTAGGCTCTTGTTGCATGTTAAAGAGGGCCAGACCTTATTAATAAGAGAAAAAGAGGGGGAAAAGAGAGTATAATGGGAAAAGTATAAAATAGCTTTTTTAAAAAAGAAAGCTTTCTGGTTTGGAGAAAAACAAAAGCATCAATTAACCTCTTCCAGTGTCTGAACATTTTCTAAAGTCAGCTTAGCTTTGTTTCTACAGGACATGTATATTACAGACAAAGACTTCAAGCAGAGAAAAACTGCTTGCAATCACATGATACCACCAAGAAGGATTTTTTATGATTAAGTGTTTTATACTGTTTACATGGGTCAGTGTTTACATCCTGCTTCAGGAAAGCATCACTGTTTAAGTTAGGATGTACACCTACATTTGAATTGAAGCTCTTGCTTATATCCTGCTGAAGTGAATATAATTTGAGCATTTGTTCCTGGTTTAGCACCTGGTGTAAGCACATACTGACGTGAATATAGGATTTAAAATACATTTGAGAGCTTACTGTAATTGGAGCCTCAATCACACAGGTCCCGAACCATCAGAGACTGACACATCAGCTCTTTGCACATAGTCAGTCTTATCAGCATCTTGTGGACTGCGTGTAAGGAAAATACAGGTGTGTGCAGAAACACATCTCTGTGAGGTGAAGGCTGTGGCTCTTGCTGCTTCCCTGTGGTGCTGGGCAAGGGGCACTTTTCCTCACATTTATTCTCTCTTTTCCTGGGATTTGCTTGGCTACCTAAGATGGTATTGATGCCAGTGTTGCTGCTTAGAAAGGGGTAAAGGGGATCATAAAATCTCGGAATGCTCTTGAAGGGACTTTAAAAATAATTTAGTTCTAATCCCCCTGCCATGAAGAGGGACATGTTCCACTAGACCAGTTTGCTCAGAGTCCTATTCGGCCTGGTCTGGGACTGACCAACACCTTTTGTGGGCAACATATTTCAGTGTCTCATCACCCTCACTGAATTAGAATTATAATTTCTTCCTAATATCCTACCCTCTTTCAGCTTAAAGCCATTCCCCCTTGTCCTATCACTACATGCCTGTGCAAAAAATCCCCCTCCAGCCTTCCTGTACGCCCCTTTAGGTATAGGGAGACTTCTAGAAGGTCTCCCTGAAACTTTCTCTTTTCAAGGCTGAACAGCCACAACTCTGTCAGCCTGTCTTCATGGAAGAGGTGCTCCAGCCCTCAGATCATAGTGGTTTTCCTTGCACTTGTTCCAGCAGGTCTATGCTTTTCCTGTGTTGGGGACCCCAGTGCTGGGTGCAGTGTTACAGGTGGAATTCCAGGACCTGGAAGAGCTCCTCACAGAAGTGGTAGTTAAAAGCCTGCTCTCCTGGGGTCAGCGAAGGATGCCTCGTCCCCTCTTCAATGCAACAAGTCTTGCTGTCTGATGCTGAGATAGCCAGAGCCTCCTTCTCTGCTCAGCAGCGGGCGTTGCACAAGCAACATGGCAGAGTCTGGTCACCTGCTGGTGTTGCATGAGCAGAGAGCGATCTGCTCTATTCTCAGGTTTGGCTTTTTCTCCCAAGCCTGCTTGCAATTTACCATCATGGCTGCCGGAACACGCACTCTCCTGTCCGACTTGTCCTAGGGAGGGAGTTATGTGGCAGCCACCATTTTGGTAGAAAATAGATAAATATAAAGGAGTCTGAAAATTAAAGATCTAGGTAAATAAAGCTAAATATGCATTTTTCTAGTCTTTTTTTGTCTGGATCTCATCTGCCTCACAATGCAAGCATAGGAAAAGAACATATTTTACCCTCAGACCAAGAGATACAGGTTTTCAAGCACTGCATTAGTGGGGTAGAATTACTTCCAATTTAAAGCTTAATTCAGAGCTAAGTTAGTGAGCTACTTCCAACGCCAAGCACCACAGATCAGCATATTGAGTTTTTTACAATTTTTTCCCTGCGTGATTAGCATTTTACTTGAGTCTGAGACATTAATCAATAAAAGCAACACCCTGTAAACAGAGTAAAATGAAAAAGCAAGTGCTGCATTTTAATAATATAAATAGAAGACTGTATGGCATGAGGGTCCAAGGCATAGCCTGCAATCTGAATACCATCAAAGGTAAAAGAATTGAAGGCAAAGAAAATTTTCAAGGCTGATTGCACATGGATGAAAAAAAAAAAGTAAAGAAAGATAAAATATTGAACATTGGTTAGTAGGGAGGATGTGACTGAAATATTTTATTCTGCTTTAAAAAATTTTGTCCTTGCTGATGTTGATTTTAAGGGCAGAGAAGAGAGGAGAGGGAGAACCCAACCCTTAGACTCAATAAATTAAGTAGAACAACATAGAAAAAGATTTCAAACATTGTTGTTAAAACAGAGTCAAATTTTTAATAACATCTCCATTTCACAGTTTTTGTTCTTTAAAGAACACTTGTAATGGTTACTTAGAAAAAAATAAATTGGAATTTGTCTCATTGTATAGGGTACAAAATACCATGCTGGAAGCCTGAAAATAATAGTCAGCTGCTGTTCAGTGCTCTTCATCTACAGAGCTCAAGTACTCTGGAAAGCCGGTGAGTATTGGCTTTCAGACAGAAAGCGCTGAGGCCATGCCCTGGTGCCAGGGAGGTCGGGAAGGAAGCCAGTCTGAAAGTTGACACCACCTGCCAATTCATTTTGTGGTGCATCCAACAGGTCACACTGCCACCAGACAAAGCCATTCAATGTATTTCCCAACAAAGATCCCCAAAATCAGTGACAGACCATCAGCATAGAGTGGCCAGGCAGCTCAGCCACTGGGACCAGATCTGGGGCGTCACTGAGGGAAGCTGGGCTGTTCTTCCAGCTGTTTTGGGGCCCTGCAGCTGACTGAGCTCCC
Organism: Bombycilla garrulus; assembly: GCA_013400315.1. NCBI lineage: Eukaryota > Metazoa > Chordata > Aves > Passeriformes > Bombycillidae > Bombycilla > Bombycilla garrulus. The sequence goes on along the minus strand of VXBU01016060.1, from coordinate 429,044 downwards.
AGCAAGCCGGGATCCACCCCCCAGTCTCATACCCCACTGGAGTGGCATCCTGAACTTTTAAAACCATTAGTGGCAGCAGGATTGCACTGCCCATAGCTAAGCCATACCATTTCATCAGGAACTTTTAACTTTTCCTCTCAGTGCTTGCTTACTTTAGGCACTGCACTTCTTACTGAGCAGAAGTTAACATTAATCATGTTGTTTACTTCCTTATATTTTGCCCTGTTGCATTTTCCTCCTCCCTCTTCCCATCTTTCATATTCTTAGTGGTGTTACAACAACTTGGGAAACAGCTTTTATTCATGAACTGCTTTATTTATTAGCTTCTTTCAGAACTACAGCAATTAGTGGGGTGAGCTTTCAACATTTGTCTCCTGCAGGCCCCACACAAAGACTTGCCAGTTGGTTATGCTTTTTCTTTGGAAGAAAAGACTGAGTTTTGATTTAAGAAGAGATTTAGAATAAAAAGATAAGGAGAGAAAATTAAGAGCTACATACAGCCCCTGGGGGCTTTCCGCTAAAGAGGAAAGGGTCAATGAGCCTCAAGTTCCTTCTACTGCAGCCTTGCTTCCAACGCTGCTTGAAGGTAGTTTCTACCTATCTTGCTTCTCCTTTCCTCACATAGATTCTGGGATCATAATGCTTTCTGTCACAGGTTTAAAGGTATTTTCTTTCCATATGAAATAACCTAGGTGGTTTTTAACTGTTTCTAATCTATACACCCATAAAAATTTCTAGCAAAGAAAGGTATCCTTCAATGAACCCTTTAGGAGCAACAAGTGGTTCCCAAAAAATCTGAAGAAGGGGATGTAACAATTAAACAGGCTGATTTCTAAAAGATCTGAGGGTAACTCTATAGTTTTCTAAATAGAAAAGCCTGGCTGCTTGTGGATTCCTCTTTTGGAAACACAAGGAAGCAACCAGAGGTCTTCGTGTGACTTCCTTCCTCCTCCTCCTCCTCTTCTTCCTCCAAGTTTTGCCTGTTCTTCAAAAAATGGGCTGCTCATTTCTTAAGCATGATCAAAATGTTTGCTATTACACAAGAATACTAATAAAAGGACATTGTAGGCAGTACCAGAAGTAACACACTATTAGTTTGATCCTACAACATGGGTGTAAGGCTGCAGCTGCAATGTTCAGACTGTGGGACTGAGGTAAAAAATAATAGCAGAGCAGATGTGTTTCTCTGCACAGCATGGAATAAAAAGAAACATCTGGCCCTTGGCCCCTAAAGGATATTTCTCAGAGAGAAGAGTAAATTAAGGGTGCATTGAAGATGTAGGGACTCAGCTAAAGGGAACTGATGCCTCAGTAACCATCTCTAACCCAGCTCCCATTTTCTGATGCATAATGCCATTTAAAATATAGGGTAAGAATAATGGCATACAAGATAAATGCAACCAAGTACAGACATCAATGCATCCACAAAATATATGTTGCTATCTTGTTCAAACAAATAAGTAAACAAACAAAGGAAATATTTTTAAACACTAAACATACGCCAGTTATATTGCTGCAGGATAAAACATGGGCTTTTTAAAAATCTATTGAGTCATAAATCTCCGTATTTTCCCTTGTGTTTGATCTTATATATTACTCGGAGTTTCTAAAATGATAACAAGGCATGCATTAAAAATATTTCTCTTATTGTTACATTTCAAGCACGTTTACTGTTAGCTGCTTAGCTTCATTATGTATCATAGTCTGAATCTACAAATCAAGTATAATTAGACTTGGAGAACTGATTGGATTTCTAATTAAGCTACATTGGAAACAACAATGCACAATCAGTAAATATTCTGACTAGGTACATTTTAAAGAGCAACTCTTGGGCTTTTTGCTGATGACTAGACACCAGTGTCATTAAATTTGTTGGTGGCAAGCAAATTTTAAAGCTAAAATAGAGGCAATTAGTAAAGATCTTGAAATATTTAATCACGTTTGTCCAATTAGTGTGCAATTAGGCAATGGTGTGGCGTGGGACAAACATTCTGCTTCACTGTTTGGTAGAGAAGGATCCCTTTGAAATTTTGCTATTTAGTTTATTGATATATAAAAAGGAAGTTATGGTTGTAATTTCCAATTTTAAAAAATACTGTGCAGATGGTCTGACTATATATTTAACAATGTTAAACAAAACTAAACAAGGGAAGCATGTTACCTGAAATTACACAGCTGTGATCAGTGAATAAGCTCCAGATCACATTAGATTACAGCTGTGGGCACCTTGATCACACAAAGTGCCAGGTAGTTACGCTGGTAAAATCAACGCTAAGTAAGCTGGTATGTCACAGCTCAAGATTATATTATTATTTTGTCCTTGACCAAAACTATTTTTCTTCTTTAAGCTTTGCCTGGCTGTTTTGCATTCCTTCTATGAAGCTTTACGTTGGTGACTTTGTTGTGGAAAGTCAAGTGGTAGCTTTTCATAAATAAGCCACTTAAGTGTTATCTTGCCTTCAGCTTGGGGATCTGACTCCCTTTTTGGCAAATTTTAGACTCTCTTTTAAAAGCAATCTCTACATTTATTAGCTGATTTGCTAAACTTCAGCATAATGTTTGGGGCAGCATGTGAGATGCTGCTGTCATGAGTTTCAACCCTGCACCATCATGTTGGTATTCATCAATTAGTTTGCTCTCTTTGGCCACATGCAGACAGCCAAGGAAACAGTGCCAGGAAACGTCCCCAGGTGCTGCAGTTCAATTTTCCGGATTGTTAAATTGTTACAGCAGTCTTTGGCATGGCATTGACTTGGGTCAAGTATGACTATCCCCAGCCATCCCTGGACTCAGCTCACAGTTCACACGTGCCAGGGAACATTCCCAACAGGCATTTTGAGAGGAAATTGGGATTAGGAGAATGGATTGGGGCCATCTTGTGCCAGCTATCCTCCTCATCAAAGTGGATCTAACCTTCCAGTGTCAGGGGTCCCTGTGGGTTCAGAAAGAGGGAACTGGAGGGAAGGTGTACAACAGAACTAACTATGACACTGATGACACAGACATCAGCCTGGCCCCATGGCTTTCTTTCCACTGCAAAGGCCGTCCTGGTTCCAACTCACATTTAATATGGACTAAGAAACAAGAAAAGACTCCTGCTTCCTCAAGTGGTCATAAAAGAAAGATAATTGGTTTAGCTGTTGTTTAGATTTGATTGCCAGATTATTTTTTTCCAAAGGAAATAGGTGATCTAACTTTAAAATATCTTTCTGTGTATTTCTCATAAATGCTATAACTTCTGAAATGCTGTTAAGCCATTGTGGTCTTAAACATTGTCAATTTTACTCTCATGTCTGAGAAATTTTTCTTTGATTTTAGTACTGAAAAAAAAAAAAAAAGCTGAAATAAATCAAGTAGTACTTCCTAGCAATGCTATGCTTTTTTCCTCTCTCTTTTTTTCTTCTCTTTGATAGATACAGACCTAGAATTTCAAAGCAGAGAGTTTTGTCTTGCAACCGGGTTGGTTCTTGCAGGAATTTTATGAACACAGTTGTGTTCATTTCTTGAGCAACATCAAGTCAAAACAAAATATTTCTGAACTGAAAAAATAAACTATGCTAAAAGGCATATTGTAAGGGGGAGAAATGAAACAGGTAAAAAAAGCAGAAAATAGATAATTACACAAACATTTATCCATTCCAAAACCGTAGACTTGAAAAAATTCACCTGGATTGGATTGAAGGCTAGATTTTAACTCTTTGATATTCAAAGGTTAAAAGCAAAGGTTTTCAGGTTTGCTACTTCCCACACCTTAGGAGTGCATCAGATTTTCCTGGGTGCTTTCTCTCAGACAGAAAAGAGACCAACACTCTCCTGGGGGGATAGGACTCCATCAGCCCTCTCATGCCACAAAAGCACTGCTTTAAATCCTCTGTAAACCTGACTGCAGGAAAGAGATTTCAAGACCTGTTTTGAAGTGAAGTGAACCTTTTACTAACTATACAAGCTTTAAATTGTGATTATATTGTGAATAAGAGTAATTGATGGTGCTGATAATAATAATACTTGTTGGTGTTTTATACATATGTATGTGACATCCTTAACAACCTTTTTTGATTTCATTTCGTCTATAGATATGCCCTTATTCACAGAGGAATCAAGTTTCTATAGCTGTAAAAAGTAAGAGCAGCAGGTCATCAATACGTTGGCAAATTGGCTGCCAAATCCCATATGGAAAAAAGATGTGAAAACAGTGTCTTATGGTATCTGCCTTACCATATCTTTGTTCAAGTTAGAGATTAGGAAACCAAATCATTAGGATTGAGTAGCCAGCTGCAGACACAGAGCAAGAGATGCACCTCTTACAGTTAGTGTCTTGTGCAAACCACACAGGTCCCAAAGGAGTTAATCAAACATTTAAGGCTGTGGCTTACAATCCTCTTCAGTCCCTGAAGAAACCAGCTTTTGACCATGTAAGAAAAAAAGATAGAAACTGCAACTGTAGTTATAGAAAATTAGTAAGCCTAGCTTTAAGCTGCACTTCAGTGTGAGTACTTGTGTGTTTATATCCAGGATTGTGTGCTCAGCCTTCACAAACTGTGACCTCTACCCTCAGGCATAGATATGGATATCTATATAAACCAGAACTATATATGTATGTGTGTCTATATATGTATATATACACATATATGTGCATGTATAGGAATCAAGAACTTCAAACAGGAAAATAATGTTTGGGAAATTCAGAAAAGGAAACCCCTGTTTATTTGATAATGGAAACAAAACCATCACTTCAATAGCAATTCATACACCACTGTCAAAGCAAGCTGCGGGTGGATGTGCAGACCCGCAGGTTCTCTGTAGTTGCTGAATTCCTAACAGTGTTGTCTTTATCAAAGAGGTAAATGCAGATTCAAAAAAATTGCTTTGATGTGCAAGACATCACAGAACAGCAGCTCCATTCATTGCAGAGAGAGTCCATTATTTAAGTCTCTCAGGCAATTGTACAGATTCTCATAAAGGGAAAAATAACAGGACTGTGAAAATAAACCCCCCAACAATATGCATTCTGCCCGCTTCTGGAGCCTTTTGCTCCATTTTTCATGCCTTGATTCTGTTAAATGATATTAGGCTTGGGCTTGTGCACAGACACAGTTTGGATGCACAGTTTGGATGGACAGTTACTCCTGACTGAAGCAATACCTGTCTTCCTGACAGGCTCTCCTGTCCCCAGCTGCAAGAGTGAAGGGAGGCACTGCTGAGAGGCACTGAAGGCTTGTCACCTGCCTTTTGTCCTTGAGTCTTGCCCTTGGCTCACCTCAGCTTTTGCTCCAGAGCTTGCAGCACTTCTCAGGGTCTGCTGCGACTCAAAAGGATGGGACAGATCAGGCTCAATGCTACTGGGAAGCTGCAGGATGAGCCTGGCTCATGCCCAAGGCAACATCCTCCATGGAGATGGTCATGCATGGAGGTGGAAAAGGCGGGTGGGAGCTGGGACAGAGGGAAAGGGAAAATCAAGCCCTGTCACCCCTACAAAGGCAGGACTGCTGTGAGACCAGCCAGGTGACACATCATCCAGGCACTCTCCTGTGACAGCAGAAGGAACAGAGTTTTCCCATCTTCCCTCTGTGCTGTCATAAACCATGCCAATGTGTAGAAAGGGTCTGTGAAATTAATTATACTGTGAGTGCTTGGTAACCAAATGAATTGTAAATTGTACATTATTAAAACAGCATCAGAGCACTGACTGATCTATTATTCTTTAGGGAAATGTAAGAAGATAAGAGCTTTATATGCTTTAGGGTTCTTTCCAGCCACCACACAGCCAGCTTTGTAAGAAAAAATGTGGCAATATTTTGTTACTGCCTGAGTTGCAACTGACACAATCCTGTATTGTTTATTTTTATTACTTTGTCTCATATTTAATATAGATGAGGCAGTATACAGTGGAAGTGACATACATGCCCAGTCTCCTTCTGTTTATCCTTTTTCAGATTGCATTTGGGATTAATCACCCTCCCATTTGTGTAGAAAAAAAGAAAATACAACTGTAGGTGCAGAAAAGTGAGATAAATATTAAGAAGTATGCACTTTTACACAAATCATGGAACTAACAATATTCACAGCTATTGTTTGCCAGTCATTTTCCCCGCATGTTGTTCCATGCTGCCTACCTGTCTTTTAGCTTCTGAGAACTGTAAAAGGGCTGGGTGGGGAGCTGTGTGTTCAGAAAAACCTGTTAAACAACAACGGTGAAGAAAAAGACCATGCGTTTCGATGTACATGTATGTTTTCCTCCTTGTCTTCCACAATGCATACCTTGCTTCACCTTCCTCTCATGCAGTATCTGACATCAAGGAAACTTGGTTCTCATGTGCACAGTGGCATCTTCTGAGTTAATACAAACCAAAATCTGCACGTCCTTCCTCCTAGGGATGCTGGCTTGCTGTAGGACTACTTTCTAGGCAGTCCCTACTACACATCATGGTCATTTTCACCCCTTGCTTCCAGTAGGAAAGTACACATCTTTCTACAAGCAGGGGGGTCTACGGGAGAAACGGAGAGCTTTTTGTTTGTCTGTTTGAAGAAATGGAGGCAGAAGCTACTCCAGAATAGCTTTTCCCACAAGGTCTCCTTTATATTCCCTCCTTGAAGGAAGATGCATGAAAAGTACGCCCTATCCATGCTTGTCAGAGAAGAGGAGAAACAGCTGGAGAAACATCCTCCTCCCTCCAGCTGGAGACACATCTCCTGACTAAGCTGTTCAAGGCAGAGGCATGTTTCTACAAGCAACACATCAGTGGTTCCATACCAGTGAGAAAGCTTTGGGGATTTTCATACACTCCAAGTGCTTATTTTCTGGTGCAGAGGACCAGTGGCAGATAGTCATGTCCTCCCTCCTTCAGAGAAGGCCTATCAGAGGAAAAGTTTTCCTTTGACTGCAAGATCTAGATTCAGCAAAACTCACAACTGAAACAGTCAAAGAAATAATTTAAATTTGAGTGAAAGTAGTCCAAAGAATTTCAGGACTTGGCCTTTTCTCTTTGCAGCCACAGGAGACAATGACATTTTCATGGCTAAGGTACTTCCATAATGAAATAAGGCATATTTGCTTGTTTTCCAATTTTTTTTCAGAAGAGAAAGAATTTATATTTTAGAGAACTTAGATACTTCAGAACAACTCTCTTAAACGCTGTTTACTAGTCTAAAATACAGTGCTGCCTTTCTCAACACTCATCAGCCCTACAGAAGTCACTACCATCCTTCAGGAATGCGCTGCCTCCCGCTTCCTGGGCAGCCTCTGCCAGGAGGTGCACTGCGTCCCAAAATTCAAGAGAGGGCAGCATTTTCCTTAGGCTGATCCAAAGGACGGGGAGGACTCCCAAGTGTGTAAAAGAATGTCAGCAAGTGAAAATCGTCAGTCGCAAAATAGACGAACAGTCTGAAAAATTAAATTTGATGGAAGACATGCAATATTCTCTGGAGTTTATATATAATATATTTATATATGTGTGTGTGTGTGTGTGTATATATATATGCATACCAAACCAAAACTCAAGCAAGCTCTTAATTGATTGATGCTGTTAATGAATATATCCCATCTATGTTCAAGGAATTCTTGCATAGGCTGTTGTGCAGCTGTAATGCTGTTTCTGCAGCACACAATGACTTTGCCACCAACTTTTGCACTGCAATAGACAACTAATAACAGACTGATGCACCCCAGATAAATACCATACAAAGTGCTAAACTGTGCCTGAGGTAATTAAGAATCCACTGCCCTCTCATTAAAGTCCCTATTCAATTAAATTCTTCAAACTACGCCTAAAACACTACCAGGCTGTTATTTTTGATTACTTCAGTATTTGCTTAAGAACCAGCAAAAACCAATCCAAAGCAAAGAATCAGACTTTTGTGACGTAGCCTCAAAATACGCATCTTCTAGTGTGAAATAATCATTCCTGCAAAGAAAGATCAAAATGCTTGTTTTATTGCAGAAACCCGGACCCCTATGATCAAGAGTATGCTCCTTTCAGGTGACTGTACTTATCCACTGTTTGTGAAGAGCCCATCCAGTGTTTGCTCTGCTGGAACAGCAGTCCAGCATTGACTTCTACAAGGAAATTCCAAGGATCAAGGTATATTTAAAGTACACGCTGGATTGTAAAAGAACTAGAGGGCACCCAAGCGTAATAGAACACTTTTTAGTTTACCCCCTACTCAAGTTTTGGTGCAATTTTACCCTCCTGAAATAACTGTACTGTCAGCACTGTCTCCGGCACATTCAGCCAGGTTGCCTGAATTACTTGAAGAGCCCAGGACAAGGCAAATACACATTTTCATTCTCTGTTTGCATCTAACAAATAACAGATGTTGCAATATTGAAGAAGCACACCTGATGTGACTAACAAGGGATTTCTAAAATATTTGCCCTAAGATGACAGCCACCCTGCTATTAAGCATTTAGCTAATGAAATGTGTACAAAGGGAAATGCTGTAGCAATTCTCCTTAAGACGGAGCAAGCTGCTTGAAATAAAGGTTTCTTGTGTGACCTTGGGCGAAATCTGCATTACCAGAAGAATGCAGACCCAAGCCTGAGAATACTTGTTTCCTACCCGCCTTCAATACCCACTAAAGATTCCCTGGAGGAGCCTGTCGAAGCCGGGACGTGGTGCCGCTGCCGTCACAATCCCGGCCCCGCGTTCCCTCCGGCGGCAGCCCCTGTCATGTGACTGTCCCCACGGTCCCCGGGATGTGCCAGCTGAACCCTCTTGCATCCACTGGAGGGAATCTGGCACGGCACCTCCCGCAGAAACCTGCCAGGAAGCAGGGTCAGCCCTTTGCAAATAAACCCTGCCTGATCTGAGTAACACAAATGGACGCCTGGAAGATTAATTCATCCCCTGTAATAATACAACTACTGTTTGCACAAACCAGTGGCATGCAATAGTTTCTTATTAAAATGCTCAGGATACGCATTAAAAGGTATCTCTAAACAAAATACAGCTTAAGCAGAGGAGAGAGTGAAAAATTTCCTTGCTGAAAATTTGCTACTTTTTCATCAGATTTGATATAAAGCTACGAGCAGCACTGTAAATGGACCAACGAGTTGTCTAATTGTCTAGAACGCCCTCACATAATTTATATTGTCTCTTGATTTCTGATTTGTAACCTCCATGGCTGTCTTCAGTGAATCATAGCATACTTGGAGAGCACATCAGGGTAGGATTTTTCCCTTTGTTTCCCACTTTCCCACAATGGAAGCATGCAAATTTCAGCAAGGTATGTACCTACCGCATTAATCCTTTCTAATGTGATTCCAGTTGTCTCCTTAAAAGCAGAATCTAAAAGATTATTTTTACTGTTTCCGTTCTCTATTGTGGCACAGAGTTTTCTTGCTGAAAGGATATTCATCTAACTCTATACATAGAGATGAATATACATTCGAATCACAGATACATATCAATTTAACACACATCACAGACTGGAAATACATTATTAAAATTAACTGCATTACAGAGAATAAATGTATAGTCAAAACTGCTGAGGTACTCGACTCTCCCAATTCCATGGTGCCTTAACACTTGCTGCAAACATGCCATCCCTTTGTAATGCAGTCCTGAGATGCTTAATCTGCTTGCTCTCTTTCCAAGACGTAAATCAGCAGCAAAGTTGCCTGTGGAGGAGCAGAGTCTGGGGGATAATTGTGGCCTGGTGAGCTATCTATCTGTAGCTGCCTGCACGGTGGGTCTGCTCACCAAATTTTTAGTGAGTGTATTTTTTAGGGCTCTTTTCCAGCAGGGAGTTAGGAAGTGAGAAACAACAAAACTAGCTTAATGCACTGGGTAAATCAGACCAGCTTATTGTGAAACCCATCGCCACACATGATTGTTATGATACGACATGCGGGTGAGCTCTGGTTATTACATGCACAGCCCTGTACTAACTGCTCCCTACAGCTCGCCCGTTCTCTCACTTTAGCAACACCCCACACACCTGTTCAAATAATATTACTATTACCTTGTGTTGACACCACATCCACCCTTTCCTTTCATATAATAAGAGCTCCTGGTGAACTGTAAATGGAAAGCTTGCGGTAGCAGAAGCCGATTGTTTACCTGTCTCCAGTTTGTTGCCACAGATACTTGGTTGGGAGAAGGGAACAAAGATCAGTTTGACATCCTTGTTAAGCAGGATTTGCCCCCCACCTTACCCACAAAAGGTTACGATTTGCTATTCAAGCCTGAGCTCCGCAGGTGTGCCATCACACCTGTCTGAAAGAAAACAAAATACATTTTGTTTCAATATGGCTATTGCCCAGCAAAATAAAGAAGACCTTGCCCTGCAACACAGAGACAAGCATTTGTTTTAATATTTCAATGAATCCAAGCAAATACTGACAGATAGCTCTGTTTATATTCAGCATACAAGCCAAATACGATGCAAGCTTCCCCAGAAATTGATGGCAGTGAGCATCTGACCCTGCCCACTAAACTAACTTATATGCAAACTCATGGCAAAACTCAACTCAAAACTCATCTGGCAATGGAAAAGAGAATTTTATCATGCTCAAGGTATTTCAAAGCTATCTCTGATGGGGCTTTGAGCAACTGATCTAGTATCCCTGCCTGTGGCAGAGGGGCTGGAACTAGACGATCTTTAAGGTCCCTTCCAACTCAAAGTTCTATAATTCTGTGATTAACATGAAACTGATTCCAAGACCAAGCTAGGGACAGGCTGGGCCTCACAATTAATTTCCTTCACCGTTGCGCCCTGATGGAGCTGCTGCTGCTGCTATTGAGTCACATTAAGTCTTTGCATAGAGAGCTGTCATGGTTTTAGAATGGGGGAAAATTAAAAGCTGTGGGTCCTGGTGCTGTTCTGCTTGGTTGAAGTCTACACCCAGCTTCTTATACCAGTGACAATAGTGTAGGTCTAGGGGGCAAAAAATGGCAAAATCTACCTCCTAACTGAGGCCTGGAGGAAATATAATGGGATTTTGTCCATGCAAAGCAGTGCACTACAGAAACCTAAATGTACCCATTCATTCATGTGAATTCACCATTTGACATCTACTGGAGGTGATGGAAAGACTTAGGTGGGCATTTGATCCAAGAACTGAGTCACTGGAGTTTCCAATGCTTTAGGTAAAAAACATTTTTCACCAAAAAGGGCTAATGAAATTTTTTCCCATTTTCCAGCTAGAGCAGTGCTCTATTTTTACTGCTTTATATTCTTATTAGAATCCTTATCCACATCTGCTTCCATCATGGTTTAAAGAGCATTGTTCATAGTCACCTTCTAATGAAGGTGTCCCTGAATTAGAATAAGGAAGTGTGGTAGATGTGTAGCACCAGCTGGTTTGGAAGGAGTTTGTATACCGGCCTGCAGCTTAAACAGAGAAACGTCCTTGAGGCAGGGAGCATATTTTATTTATTGCTTTATTTATTGCATATGTCAAGTAAATGGAATCCCAGATTATGAAGATGCAAAACACAGTGTGAGTATTTATCAGCACTGAATGTTTTTATGTGCTCCAAAATAACTTGGGGTTTCCCAGCTGACTGTGAGCAGCTTGCTGGTTTTGAAGATCTAGCACCTTTGGAACTGAAGGGACATGCTGAATTTTAAGCACTTGGAAAGAGAATTAATTGCTTGGACAGCACCACCTTTTTTTTTTTTTTTTTTTTTTTTCAAAGCTGTAATCACCAGTTTCATCTCTTAGATGAAATATTTTTAAGCAAGATTTCTTGTTTGAAGGCTGAAACGTCNTTTTTTTTTTTGTGTTTGCTCATCAATAGCAAATGATGAAGCCTCTGGGGGATATTAACACAAGTAAACTAAACACAGGAGTGGGACTGTGTAAATAAGGTGAGACAAAAGCCTTCATACTACAATCAAATTAATTTGATAGCAATTTTTTATGTTTCCACCTCTATTGTTGCAGATGTCTGCATTTAAACACGAACTTTATCTTTCTTGGCCCTGGTTTTCCTCCTTCATTAGCCTGCATGGAGGTCAGAGACACTCTTATCTCATGGGCTACTCCTGCAAGCACCCAGGAGCTCACGGGGTTCCCCTTGCAGCTTTCTACTGAGGTGAGGATAAAATTTCTGCTTGCTCCCTGACCCTGTGAGAACCAGGAAAGGATTCACGCTGGCTAATAGCTGCAAAGGCATGAAGTCATCTGTGTCCATGCTTTTGCTTCCATGTGCACTGCACCTTCACACCCGCCCCTGGCTCTGGCAGCTGCCTGACATGGAGCCTCTATGCACCTCAAAAACACCACAACCCTCCAAAAATCCCTGGTAACACTTGAAGCCCTGGGGCAGCTCACAAGGAAGGCAGTGCTGGTAATATTGGCTCCTACTTACCTGGTGAGCCTGTCCTGCACATGAACCAAGAAGCTGCTTCCCCGTTAAAGCTGGAGCAGGCAATGTCCTTTTGCATGGCTGCTACCCCAGTGCTGCAATGCTCCTGCCAGGATGGACTCCCCCAGCCTCTGAACAGATACATCAGAAGTCAAAGGGAAATGCTGGCTTTTAGCACTGTGTCCATCTGCCCCTCCAGACACTGCCACCCTCCCAAACACTTCCAGGGATCCAGTACCTGCACTGCAGCTCACACACGTCACTCGTTTCTGGCCCTGCACTTTTCCAGGGCTGCTGGGGAAGGTAAAATGGAACAGAAGACAAAATCTTTAAAAAATGATCCTAAGTGGATCAGTCTTATTAATTTGAACTATTCTTTTGGGTTACTGCATTTTTATGGGAATATTTTAAACTTGCTGGAAAGACTAAGAAATATTGATTTTTAAATATTCTAAACAAGATACAGATGCTAGACTGCTACAAACACAGATACCAGCATCTCTGAATGAAAAGATAGCCTGCTGAATAAATAATGCATATTTAAAAATGTCTGAATAGGAACTTACAGGACAAATGGTAAGAGCTTCAAAGGAGCAATTGATCTATGGAGTGCATAATATGCATGTAAAAATTATTGGAATATTTATTTACATGATACATGGCTCAGAAGAAGCCATTATAATCCTTAAGCAAATTATACAAGTTGTGAAAACTGTCGAAGTGCTTCTTTTACCAGAAGCAAGTGCATCCTATCAGTTGACAAATACATCATCTTTGGGGAAAAAAAAACAAAAACAAACCAACCAAAAGGAAGTAAACCTGAGGCTAAAAGAAAATTAAAAGAGAAAAAGAAAAAGAAAAAAAAAAAAGAGAAGAAAATAAAAACCAACCCTTGTCCCATGTCAAAATGTGTTTCATGCCCATCAAAGGAAGAAAAGCCCGCACTGCCCTGCCCTGCATCCCGTGCATTGCTGCTGTCGCACTTCATGTGGAGAGGGAATGCTCCTGTCACTGTGTGCCAAAGTCCAGGGTGCCAGCTCTTCTCCCTACAGGCCGAGAAGCTACAAATGGGGACTAATTCATTCCAGCCACTGCCGTGGCTGTGGCTTCTATGTTGAATTAAGCTGCCAGAAGAGTGCTCTGCTTTCCCGGCCCGTGTCCCTCTGAGTGCCGCAGGGGACAGGCGGGGAACCACAACCCACTGGCATCGTTTGCACCTTTGTCTGTGGAAATGTGCTTTTTAGGACTATGCCTACAGGTCCTCAACTGCCTCAGCACCGCCAAGCACCAACTAAAAAGAGTCTTGTGTGCCCCCTCATACCTTCAAGAGGAACAAAAGAGGGGGAAACATTGCCTTGCAGTACTTAGTGGGCCCGGTAGCCAGGTCTCTCGCTCACCAGCATACGACTGATGGGCTTGTGCCTGGGCGCAGCACTTGGAAGTGTTTGCACGGCTCCTTCCTCAGTGCTCCATTGGTGACATGGCTCCTCTCCGGCAGATGTTTTGCTAAGGAGGAGGGATGACAGCTTAGAAAATTCCTCCACATGTCCATGTTGCTGTGATCACACTGCAATTTACGCCATACCCTGCTCCCTGAGATTTTGTTTTTTCAGGCTGTGAAGAGGAAAAAAGTTTTTGTCAAGAACGTATGACCAGGATCTGGTGGCTCAGACTGCCTCTGACCCACGGGATGCTGGCATATGGCTGGCAACTGCCTGCAGCCTAGCTCCTAAGTGCTGTGCAGGGTGCCCAGTCCCCAGATCAGCTCTGGTGTGCTCCTAGAGCTGGTGCGTGCATGCCCGCTTTGGACATTTGGGAAAGCAAGCTCTACTGGTAGGCAGAGCATGCAAGTTTTCTCTTACCCAGGAATGAGAGTAAAGGGTGAATTTTCTAATGCAAAAAAGCAAGCAGTTGTATGGGGAAATATATTTAGCCAGTGTTTTCAGATCACATGTTCTGGGAATGGAGAGCAGAACGTTTTCAATACCGTTTAGGAAGCAAACTATTCAGTATTACAGGCCTTACTATTGGAGAAGCCAGTAAACTGTATTGCATCTAAAACAATTACTTGAATTACTTTTACTGTGATTTCTTCTTTCAAACTGCAAAGGTTTTACAGAAATGGGACTTCTACAGCTACAAAGCCTTGAAAATACAAATAATAGTAAAGTACTGTTCTGCATTTGCATAAACCTGTTTATCCTATACATGGTTTATTCATTAACTCTCAGAACAACCAGCAGGACAGCTATGGCATTCCTTATGACCACTTCGCTTGTGGCTAAAAATGCAACTATTTAAAAGGAACACTACGGAAAGCGAAAATAAATACCATTCCCATGTGAAACAGCAGGAAAAACGCCACAGGAGCTGGCATTTGGCTTTTATGTGGAATGAACCTTTCCTGTCACTTGGAAATTTCAGAGGGGAGCCTCGGCACCTGCAAGGACTGGGACCTCCATGGCACAGCTCACCAGAACGGACATGCAGCACTAGCAGTGTCCACTGCTGTGCTCTGCAGACAGCATGCAAGTAGGGGACAGAAAATACCTGGCTCCCTCATCTATTCCTCCTGAGACTGTTTTCTAGTTCTTGACAATTTCAGTGTCCCTTGAAAAGAGGTTCTTTGCAACCTCTACTTGCAATGTATTTCCCAACCAGCTCCTCCTTAGGAAAGCTCCTGGTAATCACCCCTTTCCCATACTTCCTTTTCTTACCCCAAACTCTCTCCACATACGAAAGGTGATAAAACAGGAATGCATTTTGCCTGTTTCATCTCCTTGCTTCTATAAAGATGAGTACATGTTGCCACTGGTATAAGTGGGAAAATAGAAGTTTGTTTGACAGCCAGTGACTTGCTCAAGGTCACAAAAGAGCCTCAGTAGCAGAGCTGGGAACAGAATTTGGTATCCTAATTCCTAATCTGGCAGCCTCACCACAACTCTCATCACGCAATCAAAAAGCTCCTTTTAAGGAATGCTTTTGTGACTAAGAGAAAATT
Source organism: Bombycilla garrulus (assembly GCA_013400315.1). Taxonomy (NCBI): domain Eukaryota; kingdom Metazoa; phylum Chordata; class Aves; order Passeriformes; family Bombycillidae; genus Bombycilla; species Bombycilla garrulus. The sequence continues at coordinate 413,731 of VXBU01016060.1, read as the reverse complement.
CAAGGCATTAGAAGAAAGAGTCCTTTTAATTTGCCTTTGTTAAACATTTATGCCTTTTGCTATATGGAAAACATGATTTAAACAAGATACGGGACTACAGTATGATGAGAGACTCTAAATCTTTGAAAAACAAAAATTAATTATGGCTGCATTTAGGACTGTACTATTTCCAGGCATCAGGAAGCAAGCGATTAGATATTCCTTTAGAGCTTCATACACAGCATAAGGAATAGGTAAAGACCAGCATCTATTGTGATCTGGCAAGCCTTCTCTGCGTGCTGTAGGCAGGCTTTCACATTTCTGAGGAATACTACATATAACAGGAAAAATTCTCACAGCTCTTTAGTAGGACATCATTTTCTAAAGGTCCTAACTTGTTGCACCACAAGTTTTTCAAAAAGCAAACTCAAATCCTTAAGCTGCTAAACTCAACGGGAGATTGCCCTGACCTGAAACAATCCGGAGTTTGGTACGCTCTTCCTTGAAGAGCGGCTCAGTTATTTACCAGCTCTCCCAGGATATATCACCATTGATATTTAGAAACACTACAGGATAGCTTTATATTTTATGACAGCACCTTTTGCTTGCTTCCTCTTCTATGTAATGGAATACTGTAGAGGATAGAAACAAATGAGTGTGCTGAGAAACAATGTTACTGAAAAACTGTATACAAAATAATCTTGAGCTGTACAAGCTGAAGTAGACAGAAGACTACAAATATTAATAGGATAAACAAAGAAAATGAACGTAAATTTAAACCAATCCTTCATGAAAAAAAAAGAAAAAAGTTGTTTCCCCCTTTTTTAAAGCAGGCGGAAAAATTCCTGAAGTGCAGTAAAAATCCTATTGATAGTACTGCTACTGTCATGAAAGTAGCTGGGAGACTCAGGGTAAGAGGCTTCTGACTTAGTTTTACAAGAACATGTATCTTGCTAATTAACTAAAATTGCAACAGCAGAGCTGGGGGAATACAACACAGGGATCCACTCCCCACCCCTGAAGTCCCAGCTCAGGCTGTAAAATGCCTGCACCTTTAAAGCATTTACAGTGACAGGACGCCTTGTGTTTGCAGATGTATTAGCCACTTTTTGATTTGAACTTTATGCAATTATTTTGATAAAGAAAGTGTTCATCTTGTTGACACTATCACTGTAGTCAATACCTAATGACCCCCATAGTTAATTTCCTTATAAATATTTAACTTAATAGAAGTCCTCCCTTGGGTTACAGTACTTTTGACACTTGTATAATCTGAAACAAATCCTCTTTTTTAGTCAAACAGACCATGTTACACACACAGTTGGCTAGCTATTTACAAAGCACCCAATTAAATCCTACTTAATTCTCCCACTCTGAAAATCCCATTTCACTAGTGCGCAGGCTACTGATCACACAAGATGAGGATCTCTCACTGAGCCTGGACAGAAGTCTGCTGCCAGCAGGACTTGACTGTACAAGAGCTTGCTGTAAAAATAATTCGCCCGTCAAGTGCTATACACAAATAATGAAGAGAATGTGCAAATTCAGAGGACTGAAGAAATAAGCTGAAGAATCACAGTTAAAGACAGGTAAATCTAGTTTAATGTTCACATGTAGTAGTTACATATCACAGAGATTAAACAGGATTTTAACTGTAACATAGCTGCAGCAAAATGTAAGTAATTTCATACTAGAAAAATAATCTTGACACAGTTATCCGATTTTTGGTTTACTTAAGTTCATTTTAAGATGAATTTACATCACTGATCTTAATGACTTAGCCCATGTGCCTTTCTGCAATTCATTATTAACACTCTTTGGATGAAGGAAACAGCAACTGTTTTTGTTAATGGTTTGCCCTTTGGCTGCAAGCGGAGAACGGTTTCCAGTTTTTAAGCAATTAATAAGCTGTAGGAACACAAATTTGCAATAACACCTTTGGTGCTAAATGAAGCCCCCAAACAAATTTCTTGATCTAATTCAAGAGCAGATTTGAAAAAAAAGAAAACTGATTAGGAATCTGAAGTATTGCCCCCATAATGCAAAGAAACTAGATAGAATTTGTTTTTTTCATCTCAGTAAAAAACACTACATCTTACTACTACTTTTATAGAATGCACTAAAAAACCCTGTGCCTAAATGACAAAAGTGTAGTCTTGAAATGTATAATACACATACAAACATTTTAAGCCTAGATTGAGGAAAACACGTTGCAGGGACTCCAAACAAGTTTATTTGCAACTAGACACCTCATGCGATCATGCAGGACCACTAGCTAAAGCTGCAACTTTCGAGTCTAAAGGACATTCGGGGACAAAAAAAAGTCCTAAACATTCAAGATATTTCCATATTAGCAGCTCCGTACTTGAGCTGTGGTTTTCTAAAGAGATATTCCCACAGATTAAAAAAAACATACACACCTTTGTAATATTTACAAAAAAATATTTAATTAAAAATATTTTATAGTTACAGTAGTCTATTAAAGCATATACTTTTCTCACACTTATAGAACATCTCTATATATACACAGTATGAAATGTCACTCATTTGTCTATACAATATGTAACATTCCTGCAGGGAGAAGAAAGTTCCCTGGGCCCCAATAAAATCCATCTATTTTAAACAATAGATGTCAAATATATCTACAAATGCTCTGGTAGATTAGTAAAGCTTCAAGATTCGGCTGCTCGGTCCCTTAAGAGTTACAAGGTTTCTAAAGTCTGGTCTAGGCTCGGTCCTCTATCCCGGGGCAGAGTCGCAACTTTTCCCGCTGCCACCGTGGGACACGCCGCCGCTCACAGCTGGCCGGGAAGGACGAGAAGAGACGGAACCAGGGGGGAAGGAGGGAAAGGACACGGGGAGCTGGGGGAGGAGAGGGACCGCTACGGAGGTGCAAAATGGTGAAAAGGCTTGGCTCTGCCGGGGTGAAGCATGGGAACTGCTCGGG